>CM035408.1:12660977-12708477 GCA_020310875.1 Ceratopteris richardii | reverse complement strand
CAAATAGCCACCCCTTCGTGCGGGGCTCCTGGAAGTGTGCATGTGACATCTCCGTTCTAACATGGCTAAAGCTGCATATCCTTGTGTGAGTTTATGAGTGGCTGCCTGTCTCATGCTGAAGGGGCCAGACAAGCTCGTGAATGTGATTCCGAGGTAGACATAGGAAGTGACCACCTCAATCTGTCCACCGCCGGCTGTGAATCATGCTTCATTCTTCACCATGGGGGAGGTGTGGAAGATCATGACCTTGGTCTTCCCAAGGTTTACTGTCAAGCCTCTCTGTGTACAAAACTCATTCAAGGCATCTAGGTGGTGCTGTAATCCCTGGAGTGACTCTGAAATCAATAGAATGTCATCGGCATAGAATAAAATGTGGACATGTGTACCTGTGAGGTATGTAGTCCTCAATCTCATCGATGTAGAGACCAAATAGGGTGGGGGAGAGTGGACAACCTTGCTTAACACCGATGGTGCTAGCAATGGCCTCTGACAAGCCTCTTAGAAACTGTACCCTCCAGTCAGCTGCTCATAAAGTGTACCCTCCCAGTCAGCTGCTCATAAAGTGCATAGATGGCCCAAATCATCCCTGATGGTACTCCCAAGCTCTAGAGGCGTCCGGAGAGCCTCTCTCGTGGCACTGTATCAAAAGCTTTGTGGAAGACCACAAAGCAGCAATATAATCTCTTCTTCCGCACCCTTGCCCCATCAATGAGGCAGCGCAAAATGAAAATGTGATCAATAGTGGAGAAAGCTCGTCGAAAACTTGCCTGACCTCGTGCTCGTAGCCTGTCAGTCTCTGCATATGAGCTGAGCTCTGCCTCAAGTATGGCACCGTATGGTGTGGCCAATCATGATGGTTTTGTAGTTCCCTGGGTGTAGGGTGTCACCAAATTTGTGGATAGGCACAATGGTGTGCCTAGTCCACTCCTCTGGGAAGCCCTCCGCTATAGCCCGGTTGAAGACATGTGCAATCAACGGGGCTATAGTGAAGGCTTCGTATATGAGATGCTCCCTCTGCAATCCCGTGTGGTCTGTCGAACGTCCATGTCGTAGTCGTCCAATGGCCTTCTCAACCATCTTTGTTGTGAAGAGAGAAGAACTAGTAGGGCTAGGTTCAAGTGGCTGGGTAATGGGAGGCTGCCCAGGTACCTCATATAATCTTTACGCATAATCATGCCATGTGTGTAGGTCCCCAATAGGTGTGGTCAGACGTGGCTCTTGTAGGGTACTCCATGCTGCAGCACTTCCCATACTCATGAAGCTCTAATACCCTTCCTCTTGGCGAGAGTGCTCAACTCTGTCCCGGGGGGGGGGGAGAGAGGGAGAGAGAGAGAGAGAGAGAGAGAGAGAGAGAGAGAGAGAGAGAGAGAGAGAGAGAGAGAGAGAGAGAGAGAGAGAGAGAGAGAGAGAGAGAGAGAGAGAGAGAGAGAGAGAGAGAGAGAGAGAGAGAGAGAGAGAGAGAGAGAGAGAGAGAGAGAGAGAGAGAGAGAGAGAGAGAGAGAGAGAAAGAAAGACTTTTTAACGTCTATTAGAGGCCAAAATCGGCCTATGAGACAAAACATATACATCAGTATGATCCAATCCACTGTGATCCCAAACGGAAAATAAAGTGTGAGTACCGCAAACGGGTATAAAAGGAGTGGATAGTAACTGGCATCAAGGGTGTGGGGGTGCTATGGGTATGCACTCTATATGCTCAATGGGTGAGATACAAATATGATATGCATAGGGAGGGGAGGCTCGATGGTATCAAAACCCACTAAATGCCTGGAGTGGGTGTAGGATATGATGCATCGGTGGGTAAGGCATCACGGCGATCCTCAAAATGCTCTGAACGTCCAAATCGATAGGGGTGCGCTGCTTATGTCTCTGTATCTCCATGTCATGGCGTGCGTGAATCGCTTGAATCTCTCTCTGATGTGGACGGGCTCTCCGGACTGGGGGTCTCGGTCGTCGACGTTGTCGTCTAAGCTCCTCTGCTCTGTGTAATGTGACACCCCGCATCGAGCTGGGACCTCGAGTGGCTGTGAATCTGAAAAAATCTGTAATATAAGTCTGAGGGGGGGGACCAGGTGTATCTCCATCTGCTGCTCGAGGAGTGATGCACGGTGGTGTTGGAGCTCTACTAGGAAACGACCTAGAGGGTGCTGGTCCTCTGTCCCCAATAAAGCCCTGATCTCTCTGGGCCCCCTGAAGAGCTGTGGGTAGCTGTCTCTGATGTCCTAATATGCCTGGCATCTACATGTGTAGTGCTCCTCGTCCTCCACCTCCTCTCTACATATCCTGCATAATCTCTCATCCCTTGGGGTATGTGTGGCTCGCCCAACCTCAATCTCGAGCTGGTGTGATGATACTCTGAGCTGCCCAATGGCCACTCTCTCAGCTGGTGCCATATATGTATCCATGTATCGTGGTCTCTAAATGAAACCATCTGCTGTCATAGTCAGGAAGTGCTCTCTGTAGTGTTGCCTCTTTGTGGGAAGAGGCTCCGGTGGTGCTATCCATGTCTCCCAGACGTGTATATGTAGTAGGTCCTGACGGATGATCCTATTTCTCTCCGAACGAGAGAGGGTAATGTGGGGGGAAGAGAGGTCATACTGAAAAGGGGGGAGATCCGTAATGCTCATGCCATGGTCTGCTAACCATCGGTAAGTCCGTGCATACCATACTCTCTCATGCCCTGTCTCTGCCAAATGTCTAGAGCTCTCAAATGCAAGCTTGGTGAGTCTACTGGTGGGGAGCTCTCTGACTCTCAGAATAAAGGTCACCAACTGGAAGAGGGCCTCCACTAGCATTGGTGGTGTGCCAAGCTCAGCTCGTATAATGTCATATGGAACGGAGGGCTTGCTGCGCAGCAAGCGTGAGATCATGGTGACCTGGGGACTCTCAATCCGCGCCCACATCGCCTCTGTGATCCCTTGTGCCCATACTGCCGCTGCGTACATCAATGTGGGTGTGACTAGAGTGTCAAAGAGCCACCCCTTAGTCCGGGGCTCCTGAAAATGTGTTTGAAAGTAGCGTCTCTCCAATCTTGCAAGTGGCGCATAGCCTCGCGTCAATCTATCTCTCGCGTCCTGTGCCATGGAGAATACCCCTGTGCTGGCCGAGAAGGTGACACCTAGGTTGACGTAGGAGTCCACTACCTCTATGTGTCCTCCAGCTGAGGCACGATGGCGTACTGTCCTGGAGGTATGGAAGATCATGGCCTTGGTCTTGCCAAGGTTCACTGTGAGTCCTCTCTCCATGCAAAAGGTATGGAGCGCCTGTAAATGTGACTTCAACCCCTCCCGTGACTCTGAAAGCAGGACAATGTCATCAGCATATAATAGGATGTGTGCTGCGTACCTCCGAGGTCTCCTCCTCGCCCTCCTGCTCGTTGTATATACTCCGTGATCTCGTCTATGTAGAGAACGAAGAGAGTGGGTGAGAGAGGGCAACCTTGTTTCACACCAATGGTGCTAACAAGGTTGTCTGATAGACCGCCGGGGCAGCGTACCCTGCCCGTGACTCGTGCATACAAAGCGTGGATGGCCCATAGCATGTCTGATGGTAGCTGTAACTCCTGGAGGCTCCGTAGTAGTCTCTCTCGAGGGACCATGTCAAAGGCTTTGCGGAAATCCACAAAGCAACAGTATAGTCTCTACTTCCTCGCCTTCGCGCTCTCAATCAAGCAACGAAGCATGAAGATGTGGTCGATGGTGGAGAAAGTGCGGCGGAAGCCTGCCTGGTCGGGTGCTTTGATCCCAGCTTCCTCAGCGTGTGTATTGAGCTCTGCCTCTAGTACTGCCCGATAGATGTTGGCCAGCATATGGCCTATCATAATAGTCCTGTGGTTCCCTGGGTCCATCATATCGCCGGACTTATGGATAGGCGTAATGGTATGCATAGTCCATGAGTCGGGTAATCCCTCAACCAAAGCAAGGTTGAAGAGATGGGCGATCAAGTGGGAAACTACATCTGCTTCATATATAAAGTGCTCTCCCTGTAGCCCCGTGTGGTCTGCTGAGCGGCCATGCTGTAGCCTATGGATGGCCTGTCGTACCATGCCTGCCGTGAAGAGGGTGGATATCACAGGATGCGGTGTGGAAGGAATCGGCAATGGTGGCTGTCCTGGGACGTCGTATAACCTCTGGGCATAGGTGTGCCAAGTTGGAGGATCTTCTATGGGTGTAGGTGGGCGTGGCTCACGTAGTGCCCTCCACGTGGTGGCACAATCCCTACTCATGTGAAGGTCGATCAACTCTGCCTCCTGTCGCTCCTCGAAAGCTCGCCGCTTCCGGCGTGTGAGGGCTCGCATCTGTCGTCATGCCTCCCTCTCTGTGATGGATCCCAAGATACTCTGTGCTCTGAGATGTCGGTATAGTCGCCTACACTCCTCATCGTACCATCTATTCTGGGGTGTATGTCCAAGGCGTGTCGAATGTGCAGTGCTGTATGGGAAGGTGAGAGTAGCATATGTATGGAGGATCGAGGAGAAGTGCGCGGTGAGGGTGTCCAAGGAGGCAGAGGGATCAAGGGAGTAGATATGCTCTCGAACATGGGAGCTATAGATACGTGCTAGCTCATGTCTAAAGTGAATGGTGGTATGGGCTCGTGGCTATATGGTGACGGGGTGGGATATGCATGGTGAGCAGCAAATGGATAGGGCAAGATATGCGTGATCAGCTCCAATCGGTAAGGGTGGGGTAGTGAATGAGGTAATGAGATGTGTCGCCTCCGGGGGTCCGATAACATAGTCTACCACACTGCCCCCCTTTGGTGTCGTGGGTGGAATGCAAGTGAGACCGCTCGAGGTGGGCCAGGTCCCCATCCCATTATATATAACGAGACGGTGTGCTGCTCCCATCTGGAGTAGGTGTCGGCCGTACGAGGTGGGTGTGGCGGTGTCGGCTGAGGCTCTGAGTGTAGGCATGTCCTCTATGGTACGAAGCATCTCAGGGTCGTCAAAGTCGTAGATATCACACTGGTGGCTCTGAGTGCGGGCATTGAAGTCTCCTACAAGGAAGACTTCACCCATCCCGGTATACTCCATAATCGTGTCACTGAGGTAGTCATATGGCGATGTGGTGTCTGGTCCCTCCCCCCTGATAGCTGCTCGGGGGAACGTGTGAAGCGAGAACCAATGGGTGCAATATAGCATACGGCAAAGTACGCGGCTCTCTCCTCTGATAGCTGGAGGCGTATCCACATGAAACGTGCCTCCGGGTCTCTGGCTACCACCTGTACCCTGTGCTGTAGCGACTGTCTGTAGAGCACAACTACTCCTCCTGATCCTCGTGTGGTGCGTTGTCTGATCTGGCGGCGGTGAGCTGATTCCCACATATAGCCCTCAATCCTCGATAAGCTCCTCCCTGGGCTCTCGTGTGTCTCTGTCAAGAAGATAATGTCTCTTCCCTCCATCACCTCCTCGAGGCGCCCTGGATGTGTCCACAAAGATCCATTGCAGTTCGAGACTGCAATGTGCACCTCCTGCTGTCTCATAAGCCGCGAATCCCTAGTCAATGGGCCGTCCATCAATGATGACCCGACCGTCTCTGTATAGGGCACGATGTCCCTCTCATTTGGCCTGGAGGACACGCGGCATGCATTCCCGTCTGTGCTCTACCTGCATCCGTGTGAGGTCGACATCCAAATAGATGGGGGTGCCTGGTGTAGTGCGTAGTACTGCCCGTCGTATGAGGAAGTCTCTCCTCCCGGCCTCATCTGAGAATTGAAGGATAAGTGCTCTGCTTCGTGTGGTGTCCCGTCCTGCTCTCCAGGCTCTGGTGAAAGGGAGAGGCTCATCCACGCGGTGCACAAGTGACGCCCGTTCTGCTCTAGTGATCCGTCTGTCTCTGTGAGGCCGCAGACGCGAACATTGAGCCTCCGAGCCTGTCGCATCGGCTCCTCCTCAATGGTGGTATACACTATGTGGATCTCCTCATGGTGGTTGTTCTTCTTTGCCTCCTGTCGAAGGTTCTTTTTTACATCCTCGACCAATCCATCTTTCTTAGTCTCAAGCTGGCTCTGCACCACCTCCATACACTCCTTGATAGCCACCCGAATGTCCTCTAGATGTGGAGCGATCTCCTCCTCCTCGTGCATGCTGTCCACTTTCGTTTTCATATCAGTAAGCTCAGTGTGCAACTCCTGCTGCTTGCAGGTGGCAATAAGCACTTCCCGAAGGGATTCGCTTTCCTTCTCCAAGGTTGCCACCTTGGCTTCGAGGGCGACAACTCTGCAGGTAACCCTGTTCAGTGCAGAATCTCCTTCTTTCTTGTGTTTTCCTATCAACTCTCGGAGGGCATGCTCTAAGGTGGCTAGCTATTCCTCCAGCTTGGGAGCCATGGGGGGGGAGAGAGAGAGAGAGAGAGAGAGAGAGAGAGAGAGAGAGAGAGAGAGAGAGAGAGAGAGAGAGAGAGAGAGAGAGAGAGAGAGAGAGAGAGAGAGAGAGAGAGAGAGAGAGAGAGAGAGAGAGAGAGAGAGAGAGAGAGAGAGAGAGAGAGAGAGAGAGAGAGAGAGAGAGAGAGAGAGAGAGAGAGAGAGGATTAGGGTTAGGGCTCGGGAAGAGGGTTAGGATTAGGGTTCGAGTTAAGGTTGGGGTTGAGGTTTAGGGTCTTGGCTTAGGGTCTTGGCTTAGGGTTAAGGTTAGTTTGGTTTGGGAGATTAGATTAGGCATTTTGGCACGGGTTGGGTTTTAGTTTTTAGGGTTAGGGTTAGGGTTAGTGTCCAGTTAGGGTTAGGGTTTCGATGTCTAGGGCAGAGCTGTGGGGGGTGTTCGGGGAGCAGAGCTTAGGGTTGTGGTGGGGCATATGAACGATGGGGCGTAGCTGACGAGGTTCAGGGCCTAGATGGGGCTGGGCGGCGCTGTGCATAGGGGGCGACGGGGAGGCCTGCTCTTAGGGTTCCGATGGGAGACACCAACAGTTCTGATCAGACGGGCGCTGATGGATGAGTGATGCTGAGGGAGCAGAGCAGATGACGGGGCAGTACAGAGGCTAACGGGTATTGACGGGGTGGGGCAGAGGCTGACGGGGCTGAGCAGAATCTGACGGCGGAGCAGAGAACAGAGGCTGATGGTTAGGGTTTGACAGGGCGACGAGACAGAGCTCACGGCTAGGGTTTCAAGCAGCAGCACGGGGGCAGCGCAGAGAGAGAGAGAGAGAGAGAGAGAGAGAGAGAGAGAGAGAGAGAGAGAGAGAGAGAGAGAGAGAGAGAGAGAGAGGAGAGAGAGAGAGAGAGAGAGAGAGAGAGAGAGAGAGAGAGAGAGAGAGAGAGAGAGAGAGAGAGAGAGAGAGAGAGAGAGAGAGAGAGAGTCATACTAACGTCTACCAAAAGGCCAAACTTGGCCTATGAGACAAAACCATGTACAACATGTGGTCATCTTTGCATATCGATGAAAAAAAAGTACTCACCACGGAAAAGAACTACGTAGGCTGAAAACAGCAATATGATGGTGTACCTAGCAATGAATGTGTGTGTGTGTGTGTGAGAGAGAGAGAGAGGGAGAGAGAGAAAGAGAGAGAGAGAGAGAGAGAGAGAGAGAGAGAGAGAGAGAGAGAGAGAGAGAGAGAGAGAGAGAGAGAGAGAGAGAGAGAGAGAGAGAGAGAGAGAGAGAGAGAGAGAGAGAGAGAGAGAGAGAGAGAGAGAGAGAGAGAGAGAGAGGCTCTTTTTGTATTGTAGAGAAAAGTGTCTTTCATTGAGCACAGAACGTTTTTGCATCTCTACCATAGCTTTGCACGGCTGTGGATTCTTCTTACATTGATGCTTCAAGTAATCACGAAATACCTTTTTTGATGAAATGAAACATCATTTTTCTATATTTTATTTTGTATTGTCTGGGTTCTTTAGTCTGTATGTGAAAAATCATTTTCATTTTATTCATGATTTTTGCAGGCTTTGACTATCATTGCCTTCACAATGAACTTTAACAGGAATACTTTAAAGTATTTATTGAGTTTAGGACCAACCTATTTTGCAATGAAGTTTATTGAATGTAAGAGATTGTCTACGGCATTAATTGTGTTTTATAAAATCTTTACCTAGTCATTGTGAGTATTCAGAGAATATCTCCTGAACTGCTCTATTGGATTTGCAGCTCTGTGTGACATTCGAATGATGATGGGATTTTATGTTCTTTTGCAACATCATGATGCTGCTCGTATAGTGACACTTCTTTGTTTTTATGGAGGATGTACCGGAGGGATTGCTTACCTCTACTGGTATCGATATTTTTCACTGTGGTACAAATGTGAACACCTGTAAAGTATAGATGTGCTGTGCTTTCTTTAACTCCTTAAGACTTAAGTTGGTGTCTTAAGCGAAGGTCACAAAATGCTGGAAGATAACCATTTTCCATCATCAAAAAAATTATTTGAATGTATCCTATTCACTAGATCTAGTCATTTGTGATACATATGTCAGTTTTACTTTATGTGGAATCTATAGTCATAAATATTGCAAACACCTATTTGCTCGTACTTCGATACATTGCACTATCTTGATAAAACAAGAAAACATAATCGAGACCAAAATTTAAGAGACTAATTATCGAAGGTTCTTAGTGTTTACAGCAGGAATAGATTCCACCTGATCTCTAGCTTCGCTCTCCAGGGAGGAGCAAGGATACACAGCCATTTAAAGAACGAAAGTGTCCTGATGGAGTCATCAAGATATTCCATCTCCACCTCTTCTTCGGCACCTCTCAGTCCACCTCCACCTCGTCATCCACGCTCACCTTGTTTTCCTCTCCTCCACCTTCTCGTCTCTCTTCTCCCCTATCTTCTTGTAGACCATCTACTCCTCGGCATCCTCACCACCCTCATCAAACTACAACTTTATTTGCCGAACCACCCTGAGCTCCTCCTTGCCAACCTCAACCCCACCAAGACCTATCCATACTCCATCAATCGCTCATAGATCCTCCTCTAGTCTCTCGGAGGCATTCATGACATTCCAAAACTTCTTTGGCTTTCAACCCCTCCAACGACATCCACTCTCACCTCATCAACCTTCATGGTGGCACTGCCAATCTCCACACTACGCACTACACTTACCAATTTCAAAAGTAAGTCCAATTTCAAGAATTGGACCATTTTCAGGAGAGAGACCAATTTCAGAAATTGGATTTGATTTGAAGGGACCAATTCTTGAAATTGGACCCAAACATAATAGTTTTGAATATCTTGCAGCAAATGTAGTATCACTACAAGAAATCAACTCTATAGAAATGGATGCTGGAGTACTAACATGAGCCCAAAAGAAGAAATTATAGGAGCAAAACAAATGCAAGTCCGATTGCGTGGAGGAGGAAGGACCTAGCTTGAAGATGCCTTATCTTGAAGGAAGAGGCCAAGAGATAGATAAAGCCTACAAGAAGATGTGTATATCCTAAACAAGTTGAGGCCATCCTAAAGTCTGCCCACAATGGACCATCTTCATGTCATTATCCTGGACACGTCACTGCCCATAGAGTACTACAAAGTGGACTTTGGTGGCCCTACCTTTTTAGAGATGCATGTAGCAGGGTCAAATTATGTGAGATCCGTCAAAGATGTGGTCTTGAACCATCTAAGCTCAACAATAGATCTCTGACCATTTCTAGAGCATGGCAACCTTCCGAAAGATGGGGACTACACTTCATAGGCCCCATATATCCCATGACTTATCCATCGAAGGCCAAATACTTATTGGTGGCAACAGATTAAGCCACTAAATGGGTAGAAGTCGTTGCATCTATAGACTGCACTGCTAACATAGTGGCTTCATTTCTATATGAACACATTTTTTGCAGGTATGGATGCCGTGTTGAAATCACTATGGACCAAGGTACACACTTTGTCAACAAAACTTTGACAACCATATTCATGAAGTATAAAATCTTCCACAAGGTATCATGCGCATACTATCCCAGAGCTAATGGTTGGGCAAAGAGCACAAATAAGGTGCTAATTACCTTACTGCAGAAGATGTGTCATCAGTATCCCACTACTTAGGGCATACTTGGGGCTTACAGAACTGCCTACAAGGCTACCACTAGGCACACACCCTTTCAATTGTTGTATGGCATTGAGGCGATAGCTCCTTTAGAGTTCATTCAAGGATCGACACGGGTAGGAACACAAAAGATCAATCACTGGACTAAGCAAGCACAATATGCCAGAATCCACTTAGTCGAAGAACTTAGAATGAGGGCAAGGGAAAACATCAAGACCTCTCAGTTAAAAAGAAAGAAAAAATATGACCGCTACCGTTGGAATAGATCCATAAAGGAAGGCTCACTTTTACTCTTATATCAACCCAGTTTGGTCAACAGAAAAGTAAACAAACTACTCACAGGATGGATAGGACCCTATAAAGTGGTTCAATTACTTCCCCAGGGTGTAGTAAATCTTGTAGCATTGGGAGGTGAACTTCTGCCACCCTCTCAAGTAACTTCTTCAATTTCTACACATTGTATATAATGAAAATAGTCATGTCTTTTGTATTTTTTGAACTTGGGCCATTCAAGTCATCAAAAATTGGTCCCCGACTGACCATTCGGTAGCATGTCAATAAACTATCAAATTTCGAGATAGGTGATAGTCATCTATCTTTCCTCAACACTAGGGGTGTCTCCCACAACCTCTTCATCTTCTGAAGGTACAGTAGTAAATGTGTGGTGTCTATGGCAAAGCTCATATACATTATGTCACTCAACCTCGAGACGGTTTGTACCCTCCGGATGATCACAATGTCTCTTCGACCTAACTCCAAATGATCACAATGTCTCTTCTACCTAACAATTGGGTGGCGTCGTAATTTGTCACTGTAATGTAGCAATCCCAATTCCATTCTTTGGACCATGACAACATCAAATGGAAGTTACCTTACATTCACAATCCTCTTTAGTTACCATGCCTAGTATATATGTGGAATGTCCATGATTGGAGCTTAAAAGAGACGTTCTAAGGTCCAAGTTAAGGGGGTTGAAGACCCCTTTCAAATAGTGAAGATTATGGGTTCTCTCAAACAGCCCATCCTTTTTGCCACTCCTCATCAAAGACTTCCTGTCGTAAGAACGTTGATGCCTTTTGCATGTCTATTACGTCCCTGGGTGTCCAAGGCTCGTCAGTTAATTAATTTGCTTCAAACACCATTCCACCATCCATACCAACCTGAGGACGTCAAAGGAGATATCCTTGCACATGCAAATGTGGAGAGGGTTGAACACCTAAATGATGGAGGATCCTGGAAGAGGCTATGAAACTTGCTTGCCTTCATGAGAACATATCAAAAAACAAAAAAACTAATTTGCTTCATATTAACAGTTTAGGCATGGACATGAAGTAAAGAATGTATTATTTTGTTCCATAAGAGATGAACTTGTACAGCATGCTGAGCAGTGGAGACAACCTCCATCCCCTCAGAGGTTACAAACAGCTGAGAGTTTAGCCATGGGGAAAATCTGCATAAAACTATTGGAGATGTTTATGTAGGATTGGCTTCTGAATTTTGAAGATTCTCGAAGATTCATGCCTATCGAATGCAGGAAGTATCCATGTCATGAAATCAATTGCGAGAATAGAGGTTGAATATGGGAAGAAAGCCAAGTGCAAGCTGAGATTGAAGTTTTCAAAGTCCATACCTTCAGGCTTCTCCACGTGTTGTCACATCGCCAAAAGCTTACGAGTGCGGAATTCATCCTTCTCATGGCATTCGGGTAGATTCGTCCTTGCACACTAAAATAGAATTTGTCCCATATATTCATCCACCAAGCCCTCTTTATTCGATCCAAGAATCCGTCTTCAACACCAAATTGAATTTGTCTCAAGAATTCGTCTTCACAAGAACCAAGAATTGGACACCAAATTGAATTTGTCTCAAGAATTCATCTTCACATTTAAAGACAATTCAACAATTGTGGTTATATTCTTCTTGCTGGCCTTCCAAACTGAGATTCATCCCTCTCAGAATTCTTCTTAATTCTTCTTCTTGCTGGCCTTTCAAATTGAGATTTGTCCCCCCCTCAGAATTCATCTTAAGAGAACTTGTCTTGACAATTCTTCTTGAGAGATCATCCTTTAAGCCTTGTGTGCGCCAAATTCGCCAAGCTACAATTTGCCAAAAGCCAATTCGCCAAAAGATTATAAGTGCTCGTTCTGGGGAAAGGTTATGACTGCTTGATCCGGGGATTGAACACAGGTGGCTCTATTTGAAACTCCTTGCACTATTCAATGCACTTCCGCCTCCGGATACCTTAAGTGAGCTTGAAATAATTACATATGTGTGCTTTGCAAGCAATTACAAAAAGAAAAATACATAGGCTTCGATTTGGTCTCATATCCATTCGTCTCGGGAGACAATCACCCATGCCCAATTCGTCCTCTGCATGAAATACCAATCTCAGAGCTTCCTAGAATCCATGCCCGGTTACACATGTTACTCGAGCTTAATTTTGCCGCTATGAGTCACCACGCTGAGTTCTATCTTTGCATCACATTATTTGGTAGTCATTGCACCCCATGCATGAGAATTAGTCTCAACCCTAAGCATGAGAATTCATGCCCAAAGTACAATCTGCATCTATTCTGCCTCAAGCATAGGATTTGTCTTTTGGCTTCGAATCGCCTTGAAGCACTTAAAAGAATTTTTCAGGTCTGAAGTCGTATAAAAATTTCGGCTGAATTTGCCTTTCTCATAGTGTCTTTTTCTATCTCACCTACCTCCTACGAATTCGCCCTTACTGCTTTGTCCAGCTGATGGCAATAAAACTGCTGGATCATACGAGGTTACTGTGGAGAATAGAAGAGGCCGAGCTCACCCTACCATCCCTAAGACTTCTACAATTTACACTTCGCCTACACCCACATCCGTAGGCAGCCCACATATCCACCTAGAGCATCATTCCATCGCTTTAGCACTAATTTACCATCGATATCTCACCAGCATCCCATCTTCAGCCGCTTATAAAAATTTAAGTCATTCAGTTTCATCAGCAGTATGGCATCAACGAACAACCCTGCACCTTCTGCACATGAGAAATCTCAGCATGACCACTCCGTAGTAGCAACAAGTCACAAGGAATTGATAACACCAGCAGTGCCCATCGATGTGCAGCACAAAGCAGCCACGGATAAGAGCAAAGGCAAACAGTTGGTGATTCCTCTGTTATGAGTGTTGGTGCAAATAAGTCCAAGCCTACATACTTGGACAATTAGCATTTATTCCATATAAGTCACATAAGAATATTCCCTTGTAAAAAGCAAGTTACTTTTATCCTAGTAAAAGTGCATATGTTAATTGCACGTGGAGTTAGGAGGAATCAAATCTCGAATTACTTGGTAGATGATTGATGAGAAAGTAAGTCCTAAAGTTTAGAATTCACTTTATGGCAAGAGCATGAATTTGAATTCCAAAATTGGCTCCAAGCTATAAAAAATGGATCAAAATCTCGTGTGAGATGAGCCCGATTTGGAGATCATTTGAGAGGGATTCTTAGTGTTTAGTGAGCTCATGCTATAGATCACTACCCTCACATTGTGCAATCATACGTTGCCAATGTCGTCGTAATTCTATGTGATTTAATGCATATACATTGATCATATCTCACTCTCACTTCTCTGTCATGATCATCTTAGAACAGTGAACTTCTCAGACTTGGTTCTCAGTGCATACTTGATCATTTGATGTGATTTAAAGTGGTAAAGATTCAGCATACTCTCTATTTCATAGCTACAAAGTTTCATTGTCATTGCTTTTCTTAATCTCGAGACATCCTCACAACTATGCTCATTGCTCATTGGTCTGCATACTGTTGAAGCCCGAAATTGTCAGGATGCATCCTTAGCTTGCTAAATTGATTTCTTAGAGTACACTTGATCAGTTTAGTGAAATAACTTGTGATTGGTAGCTATCTAAGTCGATTAAATACTCTCAGAAGGAATCAGATCAATTGCTAGCAGGTTGAGAGCATTGTTCATTTTACTGAGCATGTGTATAGACCAAAATAGCAAGTCTTAACTCATAGTTGAATTTCCTACTCATCTGTATTGATCCATTGCATAGTTGGTACTCGTACCAATACGAGTAGATTCATACGTACCTCTCTTACCGTACGTACTCGTACGTATTCGTACCAATAGGTACCAAAATTTTTTTTTTCCATTTTGACCATTTTGACTTGAATTTATTAAGAAAATACATTGGTTTTGCAGCTATGCTAGTTAGAGAACAATTATCTTCATGCATAGATACAATATTATGCATATTCATGGCAAAAAGTACCCTTCATATGTGTACACTCCCACGTACATGAAAATATGGAAAAAAAAAAAATTCGTACTAATATCGTACGGATTCGTACCTCATGATTAGTACGTACCTGGCATCGTACTATTACGTACTGAACCTGTCGTACATATCGTACCTGACCAACTATGATCCATTGATTAGAGGATCATACTCCAAAGCACTTAGGTGATTATTTAAGGTCATTGGGAAGCTCAAGAGGTCCACTGTACACCTCTCAACTTGTTCTTGGCTGGTATGAAGCATGGATTTGCAACACCACTTCATCTCAGGAATCTATCCACCATCTCTCTCAATAGTGGTATCCGAGCAACATCAAAGCAAAATGGAAGATGGATTTCCATCATTCATTGAAAAATTGGATAGGGGAAACTATCCAACATGGTCCCTAAGGATGCAAGCTTATCTCCAAGGAAGAAGCTTGTATGGATACATCTGTGGAGATGAAAAAATACATTGAGAAGCAAACATCAACCTACAAGAGAGGAGCAAGAAAGATTAGATACATGTTGTGCAAAGGATGCTCTAGCAAGGTCTTATATATTTAATTTAATATCTGATTTCTTATTACCTCATAATAGGAATTGCAAAACCTCTCAAGAGACTTGGGAAGTACTTTCTTCGTACTTCTGATCAAATACAAGGTCTAGGAAGAACCAACTTTGGATGCTTCTTCACAACCTTGAAGAAGCAACCAAAGCAAAGTATAGCTGACTATGTTATACCAAGATGAAGGATGTAGCTGATCAACTTGGGAGCATTGGAGAAGAAATAGAAGAGGAGCATATAGTAAGGCATATCATAAATGGCATCAAGGCTGATGACAAATGGGAGTCCTTCACTACAACAATGGATATATATATGGAGGTGCAAATACTTGACCTCAACACATTGATGGGACAACTCTTCAAACATGAAACAAAGGTCAACAAGAATGAAGATAACTCTTGAGGTAATCAATCTTCTTCCCTTTATACAGATAGAAATAAGAGTTAGAACAAAGGCAAAGGTAAAAGGAATGAAGAAGAGGTAAGTACCTCAAACTTCAAAGGTAGAGGAAGAGGTACTAGAGGAAGGGGTAGAGGAGGAAAGCAAGGAAAGGGGAGATCATACAACTCTTAATCTTACAATATCTGTGGCTTGACCAATCATACCACATATGAGTGCTTCAAGAACACAAAGAATGAGAGAGGAAAGGTTTCCACAAAGGAGGCTATGGATAATCCAGAGGCAGGTTCAATAATGGAGGAAGCAATTACCATCATAATTACAATCAAGGCTACAACAACAGCTATCAAGGAGGCTTCAGTGGTAGAAGAGACTACAACAACTATTCAGAGGACGAAGAGGATTCTCTATTGATCATGAATATGACATCCAAGCAAGGTAAAGATGATGAGCATCTATTCTATATTGATTTTGGTTGTTTCAATCATGTGGCTGGAAATGTAGCATTGCTATCTGATCTTGAAAAACCTAGAGGGAAGCATGAAGTCTAAACAGGTGATGAAACTAGGAGCTCTGTTAAGAAAATTGGAAATGTTAAAGCATCTGATTATAACATGAACCTCTTAAGTAAGGTATTATATATGCCAACCATAACAAAAAACCTAATTAGTGTTCGGAAGATTGTTGAGAAGGGCTTACAGGTTAGATTCACAAGGCATGGAGCATATGTGGAGGACCCTCAACAACACTTCAAGAGAATTGCAAAAGGTGAGAAATCTGGTAGACTCTTTACATTTGAAGTTGAAGATATCAGAAATATTGCTCTTTTCAATTACAAAGATCAAACCATATCTGAACTAGAGATATGGCATAAGAGACTAGGTCATATAAGTCAAAGGACACTAAAGCAAATATGCAGGGATCAAAGTGTGCTTGGCACTCCAAATATGTCCGAGCAACACATGATTTGCAAATGTGGAGCATGCCAATTCGACAAATCACACAGGCAACCATTCAGCAGAGTCAGCAGAAAAGGATACATGTATTAACACTACTTGGAGCTGGTGCACACAAATCTGTGGGGTCCTAGTAGAGAGCCATCAATCGCAATATCAAGGTACTATGTTTCATTCATAGATGACTATAGTAGATGGACAATTCTTTACTTTATGAAGCATAAAGATGAAGTCTTCACTTGTTTCAAGAAGTATTTGGCATTGGTTGAGAACCAAACAGGTAGAAGCTTGAAGAGGCTCCGATCTGATGGAGGTGCTGAGTATTTCTCACATGAATTTAACTCTTTACTGGACAGAGGCATAAAGAGAGAAGTTACAATCAGGTATACTCTTGAACAGAATGTAGTGGCAGAGAGAAGGAATAGATTAATAGTAGAGGCTGCAAGATCAATGTTGAATGAAAAGAAACTTCCAGATTACTTATGGGCAGAGGCTGTTCCGAAAGCTACATACTTAATTAATAGGTGTCCATCCAAGTCCTTGGATGAAATGACATCTTATGAGGCATGGAATGCTAGGAGACCTTCCCTAGATCATTGTAAAATCTTTGGGTGCATTGCTTATGCACATATATCCTCACAGATTAGAGAAAAGCTTGATCCAAAAGCTGAAAGATGTATATTCATTGGCTATGACCAAAATCAGAAAAGAAATAGGTTGTACAATCCCACTAACAAAGGATTCACAGCTAGTAGGGATATGGTGTTTGATGAAAATACCTCCTAGTTTGAAGATGATTGTAGGAAAATAAAGCTATCCTATGATTTGGAAAGTGATTTTCCAACCCTGACTTAAGAAGAACCACATATATCAGAAGATGTCAGCTCAGAAGATGAAGACCAGATTGACTTCAAGGCTTGGAAGTCCAAGGGAAAGACAAAATTCAAGCAATTGGAAGACATTCCAGAGTTATCCAATCAAGCACTTAAAAGATCTCAAAGGGAGAGTAAGAAACCCATAAGGTATGGCTATGACACATCACTAGTCACTAAGCATTCTATATACATGGCTACAGATTTCATGTGAGAAGAGCCGTCTTCATTTGAAGAAGCAAATCAGAAGGAAGAATGGAGAGAAGCTATGCAAGAGGAAATTGAAGCACTTCAAGTAAACAATACTTGGGATTCGGTCCCCAAGAAGCCAAGCATGAAGGTAATAGGGTCCAGGTGGATTTACAAAGTAAAGAAGAATTCAGATGGTTCAATAAATAGGTATAAAGCAAGACTAGTAGCAAAGGGGTTTGCTTAAACCCATGGAGTGGATTATGAGGAGACCTTCTCACATGTGGCTAAGATGCCAACAATCAGGGTTTTAGTAAGTATTGTTGCTTCAAAGAATTAGAACTTGTATGAATTAGATGTGAAAAATGCATTCCTTAATGGATGGATCTCTGAAGAAGTCTACATGGCTCAACCACCAGGATATGAAGACAAGGACAAACTAGAATATGTATGCAAATTAAGGAAAGCACTTTATGGTTTAAAACAAGCTTCTTGAGCTTGGAACCATAGGCTTGTCACATATTTGCAGGACCAAAATTTTGTTGTTAGCAAAGCAGATTCTTCTTTGTTCATAAAGGAGACTAACTCGGAAGTTATTTATCTATGTGTTTATGTGGATGACATTATCATTACAGGGAATGATGCTAATGGTATCAAGCAAATCAAAACTCAAATGATGGAAGAGTTTCAAATCATTGACCTTCTTTTGTTAACATACTTTCTTCGATTAGAACTTGTATATTCAGATTCTGTTATCTTTATTACTCAGAGGAAATACATTCATGATATGTTGGTTAAATTCAAGATGGAGAACACTAAAGTTGCACGTATACCGTTGGAACTCAATCGCAAACTTAGTTCTCATGAGGGAGAACTACTTGAAGATATTACAGGTTATCAAAGGCTTGTTGGGAGTCTCAATTATATAACCCTAACAATAGTGGACATATGCTATGGAGTAAGTACATTAAGCCAATTTATGCATACACCAAGAAAACCTCACATGGAAGCTGCGAAGAGGATCTTAAAGTAATTAAAGGGTACTATAAATGGAGGGCTGTTTTATCCATTCACATCCGATTTGAATATCAAATTATACTTTGATGTAGATAAGGCTTGCTCAAAAGATGATAGGATTTTGGCTACTTATCTTAACTAATTTCATGGTCATCAAAGAAACAACCAACTATGGCATTGTTATCAACCGAAGCAAAATATAGAGGGTTAGCAAAATGCAATACAACAAGCTATGTGGCTTAAGCAACTTTACGTAGATTTGGGATTACATTCTTATACTCCAATGATCTTTGGAGATAACACTAGTTCACTTCATTTGGTTGCTAATCCTGTATATCATGCAGGTGCTAAGCACATTAAATTTCACTATCATTATGTGAGAGAAAAGCTACTTAGCAAGGACATCCAATTGTCCTATGTATCAACCAATTTGCAATGTGGAGATATGCTAACAAAATCCTTGGATAGAACTAAGATGAAAAGGTTCAAGATGATGATTGGATTGCGGGAAATCAAAGAGAAATGAAGACCAACCAATGTTATGCTTTAGGGGGAGCTTTTGGTGCAAATAATTCCAACCCTACATACTTGGACTATTAGCATTTATTCCATATAAGTCACATATGACTATTCCCTTGTAAAAAGCAAGTTAATTGTAAAAGTGCATATGTTAATAGCACTTGGAGTTAGGAGGAATCAAATCTCGAATTACTTGGTAGATGATTGATTAGAAAGTAAGTCCTAAAGTTTAGTATTCACTTTATGGTAAGAGCATGAATTTGTTGGTTCCAACTCCAAGCTATAAAAAATGGATCAAAATCTCGTGTGAGATGAGCCCGATTTGGAGATCATTTGAGAGGGATTCATAGTGTTTAGTGAGCTCATGCTATAGCTCCATCACTACCCTCACATTATGCAATCATACATTGCCAATGTCATTGTAATTCTATGTGATTTAATACATGTACATTGATCATATCTCACTCTCTCTTCTCTGTCATGATCATCTCAGAACAGTGAACTTCTCAGACTTGGTTCTCAGTGCATACTTGATTATTTGATGTGATTTAAAGTGGTATAGATTTAGAATATTGTCTATTTCATAGCTACAAAGTCTCATTTCATTGCTTTTCTTAATCTCGAGATATCTTCAGAACTCTGCTCATTGGTCTGCATACTGTTGAAGCCTGAAATTGTCAGGATGTATCCTTAGCTTGCTAAGTTGATTTCTTAGAGTACACTTGATAATTTTAAGTGAAATAACTTGTGATTGGTAGCTATCTAAGTCAATTAGATACTCTCTGAAGGAACTAGATTAATTGCTAGTAAGTTGAGAGCACTCTTCATTTTACTGGGCATGTGTATAGACCAAAATAGCAAGTCTTAACTCATAGTTGAATTTCCTACAAAACAAAACTAATACATTCATTTGCGATGGCCTTCTATGTATGCTTTACTCCAAGCCATATCCATTTCATCAACAACTGTGGCAGTCAGTACTCGATAAAAGAAAGTGTTTCATCTCACGAGCAAATAGAGGAGCTTCGATCTTTCATGTATAACAAAAGCAAGCCAAGACCAAAAGGGGGGCATATCTGCTTTGATAAAAAATGCAAACCTCCAGCAACAAGAAGGCAAAGATAGTTCAAGATTCTAGAGAAGCATTGGATCTACTTCCAATTCATGATCAGGGATATGCGCGATCCAAATCTGATAAAAAATTATCTTTCTCTACTCCCCCACCCTCTTCACATGTTTTCACTCATCCATCATGCACTACCCCAACCACCATCACACCCACCGCACCCATTGTTACACCCATTCCCACTACCACGACTACATACTCTAGGACTCCATTGCATACTGCCTTATCCTGTGCTGCACCACACACTACTGCGCACATCTCCATACCCGAACAATCTACTTCTCAGCCTACTTCTCACCCTTTTTACTTGACACCACAATCACCCACACCCATTGTTCCATCACCTACTTATTCACCATCACATCCATCACCCTCACATACGTGTTCCCCATCACATACATGTTTCCGACCTCCTTCGGGTCCTAGTTCTCCTTGACAACTCCAATAATCATTGTTACCTCCACACAAGCTCCTATATCACTACAACAAGCTGCACCTACTATCCCCTCTATCTCCATAACACATGCATCTCACTCTTCGGAATCATCTCCGCTAGTTTCATATCCTTCCACCACACCATCCATCCCCCTTCACAACTCCCCATTCAACCGAGTTCCATCTATCTCCATAACACATGCATCTCACTCTTCGGAATCATCTCCGCTAGTTTCATATCCTTCCACTACAGCATCCATCCCCCTTCACAACTCCCCATTCAACGGAGTTGCAGAGATACTTACATGCTGAAGCTATGCGATCAGCAAGATATCTCATTGGAATCTCAGCTGGCTTCTTTTGATGAGCATCACACATATCTCACCACTATGAGGGCCTTCGTAGCATCTCTCATAAGATGCAACCGAGAGCTTCAATCTCGTATGGATTACATGGATGCAGAATTTAAAAGGCTACACGATGAACTACTTGCACTGGCGCATGAGGGAAGAAGAACATTGATCTAAAACAAGAGAACCAGGAATTACATAAGAAGGTGGAATTCTACAAGAAGTATGAAAAAGCCAAAGCATTACATACCATGGCGGCTGATTTATTTTAAGCTGACAATTAGTAAAGAATGCTTCTTTCAACAGTAGATACATTTTGCATTTTAGTCATGCATTTTTGTTGATCTTGTAGGCCATCATTGAAGTTTTGGCATGTAGACTTAAGCATTAGCCTTTTTCCATTTTGGATGTATCATGAACAGTACAATGAAATGCCAATGAGGGCATCATTTTGTATATATTTAGTGTTTTCTACTATTTTGTTGTATTGTTGTAGCTATCCTATTACAGTATGTGATCTTCTATGCAACAACCACCGAAAAAGAAAAAAACCCACACAACAACAGAAGCATTTTATTGATGAACACTCTTCGAGACGGAGAGTGAAGTAGTGGCAGGCAATTTGTATAACTCAAATTGGGGGCCCTACAAAATTCTTTGGTATGGCTAAATCTTAAATGTAATTGCACGCACGCACGAACAACAGAAGACTAATTTCAAAGAAGGCCAATTTCATAAAATTAGTCTTTGAGGACCAATTCCACAAATTGGTCTTTGTAAGAATTCGCGCAAAGCAAAGTCGGTCCAAAGACTAATTTTTTAAAAAAAGATTAATTTCTCATATTTGTTTCCTAAATGCAAACTTAAGAGAAGGGACCCACTAGAAGACCGGAGCATGAAGAAAAGAGAGTGGAGACAAAGAGGACAGAGAAAAAGAGTGGAGGCCAGAATACTAGATCTGGCACAACCCGTACCTACAGAGTACCGGGAGTGCGAAGTACCGGACTTGGCAGAGTACGAGAAAAGTGAGAGTAAGGAAGTGGTGGAGTAACTGCTCGACAAAGAGAAGCTTATATAAAGGAAAGAGATTCGAAGACATGGGACATCACATGCAAGAGAGGAGAGATCAATCAGAGAGGATACTCAAAGAAGTGTGCAGCGGAGTTAGACAAGAGGCTCTAGTCCTGTCACTGTAGACAAGAAGAGTAAGTCTACAAGGCTTAGTGCCTAGTAGAGACTAGTGTACTCCCCCAAGTATCCCGAAAGAGTGGAGTTGAGTCCTAGAGTGAGGTTGTGAGTTTGTTAGAGTAGTTGTACCTTGCTCATTCTATTGTGAGTTTACGCCTATCTTGTATTCTTCCATTCTTATGTTAACGAAGTGATGCTTCTATGACTCTGCGTTCTACGTTTGATCTTCTTCTGTTTGTGTTTTTGGGGAGTTTGTGGTTTTGTGGTCTTTTGGAGATTATGTGAAGCGGCACATAGTGCATACTGCACTCAGAAAAAGAACCCACTTGGGGCTCTGGAGAACAAGAATTTCCTTTACAAGCTGGTCTTCTAAATGGAGGTTTCCTTTCATTAGAAGAGTTTACCTAAGTAGTGGTATACATGCTTTCGACTTGAAATCTTGGATTTGGTAATAATGGAGAACAAGAATTTCCTTTACAAGCTGGTCTTCTAAATGGAGGTTTCCTTTCATTAGAAGAGTTTATCTAAGTAGTGGTATACATGCTTTCGACTTGAAATCTTGGATTTGGTAATAAGGGCTGATTTACAGATACACTTGGTGACACCCAATTCCCTTGCATGCCCCTTGAGAAAATAGCAATCCCTTGCTCCATGGCCTGACTTTCCACAAAATTGACACACCAACCTCTTCTGACAGTCTTGAGAAGAATGTCCTGATTTCTTGCATATTGTGAACCAAATAGATGTTTTTACCTCTTTTTGTGTTCTAAGCTCTCCAATTCTTGCTCTAGCATAGCTAGTGCTTCATCCCTTCCTTGCTAAGGAGCTTTTCCCTCTTGCAAGGTTTTTGGTAACTTAAAGGCTTCTAACTCTCTTCTTACTTGTGTGAGAGGACCTGATGTGGATGTGGATGAGACTCATCCGTACCTTCATGTTATTTGAACTTGGAGTCTTGGTGCTTCCATCCTTGAGGCTTCAGCTTCAAATTCTTCTAACAGTGCATCAACTTATAGTAACTCTCTAAGCTTTTGTTGAGAAGTTTTTGGTGGAGCCTTCTCTACCCCACTTCTTGACTAGAAAATCCCCAGAATTGTGAGGAAGACGAGAAACTAACGACTTCACTCTGGTCATCAATTCAAAGGATGCCTCTCCCTTTTGTAGTTTAAGATTTTCTTGTTGATCAAAAGTGCATTCTGTGGAGTTACCTGGGCAAACGTAGTTTTGAAGGTGGTTTAAAGAGCATCCCAAGTGGTGAAGTGTGCTTCATTGTGTTGATTGTACCATCGATCCGCGAGCCCTTCAAGAGTGGACGAAAACAAGGCAAGGAAGGCATCTTCTCACCGTGTAAGTCCCTACTCTTACATAGGGAGAGAAACCTTTTGACATAATCGTCCGCATCCTTGTGAGGAGCTGTCTTGAAGGAAGGAAATTTGATGTTGATCCAAGAGAGAAAATTAGTCAAATCTTCCCCATCACCGTAGGTAGTGTAGATGGTGAAGTGTGTGGGTGCAAGGAATGCAAAATGCACTACTCCTGGAGCACATTATAATAATATACACTTATCAACCAGAATCCTTGTCATAACCTCAATCTATACTTAGGAGTTAAACACAAAATAAGAGACAGAATGAGTGAGAATCAAAGCAACAGATATAACGCGCAACAAAATATAACACAAGACAACAACCGAATATGACTTCGATATAGCACAACAACAGAGTGTAACACAAGACAAGAACCAACTATAACAAAGTCAGTGCAAACCATCAACTAATCATACCACTTGTCATGCAGACACAGAACAATGGAAGACAATGGAAACTCAATCTCTATGTATCCTCACATTAGCAACATAAGCAAGATAAGTCTCTCAGGTCTCTACGAGCTCTAGGCCTGTACTCACTCTCTCCAGATCTCTATTGAGTTATAGTCTCGTGTAGTGTGTCCTCTTCTCTTGAGGGTTCTTCCTTTTGTAGGTGAGAGGTGAGGGATAGGTTATAAGAGGAGAGTCTATTACATGAGGGTAATGGGCAGTTAATGCACTAGGCAGTTTTAATTGCGAGCACCGCCATTGGTACAAGACTTTGTCTTGTAACGATGAGTGGCTTGGGTGCACTTGGCCGCCTTGTTAGTTCTTCCCGTCATCTTGTCAGGGCTTGTCTCTTGATGAATGTGGGTGTGCCGGCGCACTTCTCTACAACTTGGGAGTTTCGACGTCTGAGCATCTCGGCACCCACTTTGGCACTTGGGCTCCTTGGCGCCCAGTTTTGGTATCGTTTACCTTTTGCACTTCTCTTCGAAAAATTTATTATTCTATAGGTTGCCCGCCACTAGAGTCTCTCTGTCTCGGAGAGAGAAAGAAAAAAAATGGCTCAGGTGTTACAACAAGAGAACAAAATGAAGTTATTACATCAAAAGAAGGAAATGGAGATGTGCTCATGAAGTACAAAATATGTTTCTACAAAAGAGTTTTGACAACCTGAATGAAATACTATGACACTGTATAGGATGAAATACTAGGACACTGTACGGTAATAAAATCTATGACACTAGCCAAAATGAGCTGACAGGATGTGCTAATCACATGCAGGCTCTTTTTGAGGCCTCTTGTTCTAATCAAGATCTTCATCTTCTGCTTGAGTTTGTGGGACTTCCTCCGTGTCTGAAGAAGAAAGCAGTGACTTTAAGACATTAAACTTTGATTTTAAGGAGTCTCTCTGCTTTCGTATACCAGAGGCTTCTTGTTTTCTTTCTTAAGATCTTTGTTCTCAGCCTTTAGTTTCTTGTTTTTTTCGTTTGCATCTTCTAAAAATGCCTCTAGATTCTTCGATTTTTCCTCAACCTTGTTCGCGTCCTTTAAGTGCTCATATAATTCTTTTATCTGCATGTACATTTCTTTGGTGACTAGGCAGACCCTGAGACATTCCTCATTAAGCATACAAATATGTGTGTGTAGTCCATGTTCCATATTTAATAGAGGTCTGCCTATCTTCAAACATTTTATCAGCAATTTCTGAAAACCTGTTCTTTGCAACATCCATCTGTGCTATATTATGTAAGTGATCGGGAACTATGGGCCAAACATTTTGCCTGTACTTTCATTTGCGGAGAGCTTTTGTAATTCTAGAATATTTGAGGTGCCTTGTTCCAAGAGGTGTTCTAGGTTGATGCCTTTATATACCTCTGAAATGGTAGGTTGGAAAGAGTCAACGACGGGATCTGGAGGCATCTCTGTGGGTGGATTGTGCCTGCTTAGTGAGAATCTCAGGGGAGGGGGTAGATTGATGATTTTAAATGGTGGCGGCTTAATGATGGACTCATTTTGAGTCGGAGGGATAGATGTATCACGCGGAGGGATAGATGTTTGGAGTGGGTTCGGTAGCGATGGGGAGTGTGGTGATGCATGTGGTGATGGGGAGTGAGGTGGTGCTGGTGGGTTTTGAGGAGATGTCGGAGGTGTAGGTAATGCTTGAAATTGTAAGTGGATGGGATCGATAGGTGGATCGATGGTTATGTGAGTGGTTGTAGTGAGGAGTTGAAGTGGAATGAGGTTTATTAGTAGGTGGGGTTGATGTGTGGTGTGAAGTGCACGAAGGTTGGGAAGATGAAATGGCTGGAGATGCTTTCCTAGAGGTTGTGGGAACGAGATGAATGGGTGAAGTGTGAAGTGTGTGGGTGTAGGGAATGCAAAGTGCACTACTTTTGGAGCACATTACAGCAATATACACTTAATCAACCAATATCCTTATCATCACCTCAATCTATACTTAGGAGTTAGGCACAAAATAAGAGATAGAACGAGTGAGAATGAGAGGAGCAGATATAACACGCAGCAAAATATAACACAAGACAAAAACCCAATATGACTGCGATATAGCACAACAACGGAGTGTAACACAAGACAAGAACCAAATATAACACAGTGAGTGCAAACCATCAACTAGTCATACCACTTCTCAAACAAATACAGAACAATGAAAGACAATGGAAAATCAATCTCTAGGTATCCTCACATTAGCAACATAAGCAAGATAGGTCTCTCGGGTCTCTACGAGCTCTAGGCATGCACTCACTCTCTCCAGATCTCTATTCGCTTGAGGCTTGTTCCTTTGATAGGTGAGAGGTGAGGGATAGGTTACAAGAGGAGAGTCTGTTACATTAAGGT
The DNA here is from genome assembly GCA_020310875.1 of Ceratopteris richardii. Lineage (NCBI taxonomy): Eukaryota > Viridiplantae > Streptophyta > Polypodiopsida > Polypodiales > Pteridaceae > Ceratopteris > Ceratopteris richardii. Next base: position 12,682,444 of record CM035408.1, on the reverse strand, counting down.
AATGGGCAATTAATGCACTAGGCAGTTTTAATTGCCAGCACTGTCGCCATTACCAGACTTTGCCTTGTAGCGATGAGTGGCCGGGGTCCACTTGGCCACCTTGTCAGTTCTGCCCGTCCTCTTGCGAGGGCTTGTCTCGTGATGAATCTAGGAGTGCCGACGCCCTTCTCTAGAACTTGGGCATCTCGATGCCAAACTTCAGCATCTCGATGCCCAACTTCAGCATGGGCGTTTGGGCATCTCAGCGCCCACTTTGGCACTTACGCTCCTTGGCACCTAGTTTTGGTATCTTTTACCTTTTGCATTGCTCTTCCAAAAATTTATTGTTCTACTGGTAGTGGTCCTTCATTGTCTTCCATGTTCGTTGAAAGAGGCATTGAGTGCTCATATGATACTCCTTGTGATGATGATGCATCGAGGAGTGGAAATGGACGTGGTGGAGCTCTAGGAGGGACGTAGTGTAACATTTTCCTTTGATAGCTCTTTATGGGAGTTTTTATGGGACTAAGAGAAACTTCCTTACTGTTGAAGCGAGTACGAGTCATAGACTATCACTCTGACGCTCTTCATCAACTTCGTTCTTCTAAGAGCTTAACTTCTAAAAGTTCAAATTGCAACTAGTGTTCGATTGGGCGTGCTAAAATGAGCACCTGTAGATCAATTTCTTGATTAGAAGTTTTTTAGGATTGGCACAATATGAAAGATAACATATTAATGATTTCTCTAAGATAGCTAATCCCCTCATGAAGTTGCTATTTTCTCAATGTGATGTGTCCTCTTAAGTGCAATATGCACTGTGGGTTGTAATTTGAAGAGTCAACAAGAAAAAATAACACGAAAAAATAGCACATACAGTGACACACGAGAGAAAGATGCTTAAATTATGAGTATACACAACTCAAAAAGATGATAATATAAACTTTGGGCAATCAATAGGAGACATAAGAATACACTTCACTCTAATTGCTGGACTTCGATTCTATAAACATTCTATAAACAAGCTACTCAAGAGAAGAATGGCCAATCACTGCTTGCCCATTGTTACTCATTCACAGTGCCAAGCTAGCTGATTCCAATTCTACCATGTGAAGTACTAGTGGTAAGCAAAGAGATCTAGACACACAAAGTGAAGGCAATTCTTCCGTTGTGCATTTCTTCCTCTAGTCTCTCTCTCCATGAGCTTTTCCTCTTTGATGGCGAGCTCTCCTTATATAGTTTTTCTGGAAGTGAAGGGTAGCAAAAGGGACAAAATTAGTTTCTTCTTTAGCAGGCTCACTGACAATTTTGGTACTTTGGAAACTTCCACTTTTTTTGTGCCCTCACTATCTTCCAGATTCTGGTATTCGGCGTCGTCCACCGTCTATGATCCTCCACATGCACGTGGCTGAAAATTTAGTCCACGTTCTGATCTCAAAAATTTAATCATTTTTTCAAGTGAAATAGAAGACTAAATAAAAAATAAACCATTTTCTTTAAAAATAGACTACTTTACAAAAATGGGAAACTTTTGAAGTAAGTAGATTAAATTCATAAAAGTGGTCAACTTTTCATATAAGTCGACTAAACTTGTAAAAAGGGATAACTTTGAAATGAGAAATAATCGACTAAAAAATAAACAACAACTTTGAGAAATTGGCCAACTTAGAAATTTACACTACTTAGAGAATTGATGAAATGGGAAATTAGGAAACTTAGGAAATTGGTGAGATGGGAAATTAGGCAACTTAGGAAATTGGTGAAGTAGAAAATTAGGAAACGTAGGAAATTGGTGAAGTAGGAAACTAGGCAACTTAGGAAATTGGGAATTCTACCTCTTTCATGAATTGATGAGTTGGATCCCCTGTTCTTCATCTTAGTGCTCTTTGCTTCTTCTGCTTCTCCTCTTGCTTGAAATAGAGGTAACTTTTCTTGTATTTCGCCTCTGCATCACGAAAAGAAAAACATAAAATACATTATTTAAGGGTGTATTAGAGTATCCCACTACACCTATCACTCACGATTTCTAACGGATAACCTATGGTCATACAAGAATTTACCATATCAATGATCCTATCGGTTTTAAGCGTTTTTTTCTCAAACCATTTGTAATATAATCTCTACGTACCAAAATATACATATTGTATCTCTATATTGAAAGGGGATCAATCGGTCTTACAAAATTAATTGTGTGCTTTCTAAAAGGTTTGACGGCCAAGATTGGTGTCAGAGAAGATGTGTGTATCAATATGGGTTTGCCCAATCTATGACATTTATCACGCTTTTTACAGTAGTCATGGCAATCCTTGAATATAGTGGGCCACCAATATCGAGCTAGGTGGATTTTCTTAGCAGTAACTGTAAGACCTCCTATGAAGTGCCCTCCACAAGGGTCATCATGTATCATATAATGCTCTCAACATAGTCCTTGCCTTAGCTTCCTCTAGACATTTTCTGTAGACACTTTCGTAGATGAAATAATGATATAATTGCCCTCCAATGATGCTATGGAGTTTTGCAAGTGTCAAGAGTTTCTATTTCACCCTCCTTAGGGCCCCTTCTGGCTATTTGGCCATGCACAAACTCCAAAGACTGACTCCTAATTCACTATCCTTGATAGATGGTTTGCTAAAATATGGGTTTTCTTTGACCTTGCCACCACCATAAAACTACACTCTTGTAGCAAGAGAATCCATCTCATTAGACCTTGTCTCACTTCCTTATTTAACTCTGATCCTACTATCAAGAATCTATCGTTTGTTATTTTCCATTTTTCGATATTTTTTCTCTTTTGAATATCTCTCGCTCCTTGAAATTGTTTTAATCGAGAGGTGTTCTCCAGTTCTGAATCTACTATGCTCTATCAATTCATGAATATTCTCTTCTTGGATGGATCTTAATTTCCTTAGCTTTGCTTTGGCAAATAGTTCTTGGGATTTCTATTCTCTTTTCCTTATCACATTTGTTTCTTGTTGTTTTTTATGCTTTGCTTCTAAGATTGCAATCCTGTTTTTCAATTGCTCTGCTTCAAAATTTTGTCATAGGTTCCAATTCTGTCTCTCTCTCTCTCTCTCTGTGTCTGTGTGTTGGAGTCGTTGTTCAGGGGATTCAACACCCTCAATCTTCTTGGACATCATGTTCTGTTCGAGTTAGACGTCTACGGAAGCACGCAAACAGCACAAGGAAGAAGAAGAAGTTTGGAGCACAATACATAATACTGAATGTATTACCACTAGAATGTACAAAGATAAGTAGCCCGTTAGGGCAATAGGTGTATAGACAAGCCAGGGGAAAAAAACTTGCTAAAGAGGGAAAAAAGTGCCCCGGTGGTCTTAGTGTGTTCACACAGAACACTACCTAAATATATCAACAAATCCCCTTGGGAGTGATGTGGTGAACAAGGAGCTTGATGCGGTGAACAAGAAGCTGGCACTCATGTATAAGGAAATGCAAAGTTATGTGGAATCAATCTACAAAAGGAAGTAAGTCCAAAGCTTTGCGGAAAGCTTCAAACTTCTCCCTAGGCAGAGCCTTCGTGAAAAGGTTTGCAATGTTCTCCTGCGTGGGCACATGCCAAGCTGATCTCTCCGGTAGAGAACCTCTCCTTGACATAATGATAATGCACCTCAATGTGCTTAGTGCGAGCATGGAACACAAGGTTCCTTGCAACTGCCGAAGACTAAACAACACCCAAATCAGCCATAAGGAGTCTCAGCAACACACACTCAACAGGTGCTATGAAAGCTTCCCTATACTAAGCCTCACAACTGGAAGTGGCCAAAGTAGGCTGCTTCTTGCTCAACCAAGATATACATGAGCTACCAAGCATGAAGAAAAACCACTGATGGACATACCAGTGTCATAGCAACAAGTTGAGTCAGAGTCAAAAAAAGCATGCAAATCTGACGGTAGTGATCCCCCCTAGGGATAAAACAATCAAAGTAGTCGGGTACCACTCAAGTAGCGAAAGATGCACTTAACCGTCTTCCAATGCTTAACACGTCGGCAATGCATAAACCTGCTCATCTCTGAGGCAACAAACTGAGTATCTGGCTAAGTAATGCATAAGTAAATTAAACATCCATCAGCCTGCTTATAGAGAGCAACAGCAAATGCATCTCCAACATCATGAAGACTCAATCGCAAACCTGTCTCCATAGGAGTGGCAATAGGCTTACAGTCTCCGGGGCCAAAACGTTGCAATAATGTGTAAATATATTTCGTTTGACACAAAGCCCTTCCACCATCAACGTGCATAGACTGAATGCCCAAATAATGATGGAAATGCCCCAAATCAAACATCTCAAATGAGGCATGTAAATCAGCTTTGAAATCAAGAATATGCTTCTCGTGAGGACCAGTGAGTAGCATGTCATCAACATACACCACAATGATCAGAAGCACATCATTAGCACGCTTAACATATAAGGTGCTTTCAGTTTGACTATTCTCAAAACCATGTGCACTCACATAGGCATGTATCTTTTCATGCGAAGCACGCGGTGCTTGCTTTAAACCATATAATGCACTAAAAACCATGTGCACTCAGATAGGCATGTATCTTTTCATACGAAGGACGTGGTGCTTGCTTTAAACCATATAATGCCTTCTTTAACCTGCACACTTGGTTTTCATGCCCTTTTTGCATAAAGCTACGGGGCTAAAAAACATACACTTCTTCATGCAAGTCACCATTCAGAAATGTTGTTTTAATGTCCAACTGAACTACATTCCAACCATGATGAGTTGCAAGTGTAGAGATGTTACGAACAGTAGTCATTCGGTAAGTAGGAGCAAAGGTTTCATGAAAATCAATGCCTCTTTCCTGTGCGTAACCCTTTGCAACAAGCCTAGCCTTATACGCTTTAGCTTGTATACCCACTTAGTACCAATGGCCTTCTTGCTAAGAGGCAAGTCACATAAAGACCAGGTACCATTTTTCATGATAGCACCATGATGGTCAACTGTTCCATCTAGTCTACGCTTTAGCTTGTATACCCACTTAGTGCCAATGGTCTTCTTGCCAGGAGGCAAGTCACATAAAGACAAGGTACCATTTTTCATGATAGCATCATATTCAGATTGCATTGAAGCCATCCAACGTTCAAAATTTTGTGCTTCATCGAACGGAACAAGTTCAGTCTCATCATAGAGACTAGATACAACCATAGCATAGCAATCTGATGCAAAAGAGGCACTATGAGAGCCTGAACGAGAATAGTATGATAGAAGTGCATCTAATTTGTTGTCACGCAAAGTCTGCACTAGCCATTTTGGCATAGTTTTTGCTTCCTCAATATAAGCTCTCTCATCAACAAGTGCATCATGTAAATCTGCATCAGAAATGGAATGATTTGCATCATCACATGTAATTTGCAATGGCTGAGAAATTTCCTCAGTAGGACTAGCACTACACTATCCACCTATAAAAAGAGGAAGCAAAGTATCATACATGTCTTTGGAGCTAACAAATGTCTCCTTAGTACATGGAAGTAAGGGCTGAATAGCATCTTCCACAAAAATATCATCACGGGTAACCAGAATGTGTTTAGTCTGTGGATGATACAGACGATAGCCTTTGCTTTCAGAACTGTACTCAACAAAAATACATTCTACTGCTATATCATCCAATTTTTTGTGATGTTGTTCAGGCACTAATGCATATGCCAAATAACAAAAAACACACAGATGAGAAAGAGATGGCTTGCGACCATGCCAAGCCTCATATGGAGTGATAGACTGCAGCACTTTAGTGGGACACCTGTTAAGTACATATGTTGCACACATGACATCCTGAAGCCAGAAAATATGTGGTAAAGCCTGACTCTTGACCATGCATCTCGCCCTCTCCATGAGTGACTTGTTCTTCCATTCAGAAACTTCATTCTGTTGGATGATACGAGAATGTGTTTAGTCTGTGGATGATACAGATGATAGCCTTTGCTTTAAGAACTATACTCAACAAAAATACATTTTACTGCTATATCATCCAACTTTTTGTGATGTTGTTCAGGCACTAATGCATATGCCAAATAACAAAAAACACACTGATGAGAAAGAGATGGCTTGCGACCATGCCAAGCCTCATATGGAGTGATAGACTGCAGCGCTTTAGTGGGACACTTGTTAAGTACATATGTTGCACACATAGTTGGTCAGGTACGATCCGTACGACAGGTTCGGTACGTAATAGTACGATGCCAGGAACGTACTAATCATGAGGTACGAATCCATACGGAATTTTTTTTTTCCATATTTTCATGTACGTGGGAGTGTACACATATGAAGGGTACTTTTTGCCATGAATATGCATAATATTGTATCTATGCATGAAGAGAATTGTTCTCTAACTAGCATAGCTGCAAAACCAATGTATTTTCTTAATAAATTCAAGTCAAAATGGTCAAAATGGAAAAAAAAAAATTTGGTACCTATTGGTACGAATACGTACGAGTACGTACGGTACGAGAGGTACGTACGAATCTACTCGTACTGGTACGAGTACCAACTATGGTTGCACACGTGACAGCCTGAAGCCAGAAACTATGTGGGGAAGCCCGAGTCTTGACCATGCATCTCGCCCTCTCCATGAGTGACTTGTTCTTCCATTCAGAAACTCCATTTCTGTTGGATGATACGAGAATGTGTTTAGTCTGTGGATGTTACAGACGATAGCCTTTGCTTTAAGAACTGTACTCAACAAAAATACATTTTACTGCTATATCATCCAATTTTTTGTGATGTTGTTCAAGCACTAATGCATATGCCAAATAACAAAAAACACACAGATGAGAAAGAGATGGCTTGCGACCATGCCAAGCCTCATATGGAGTGATAGACTGCAGCGCTTTAGTGGGACACCTGTTAAGTACATATGTTGCACACATGACAGCCTGAAGCCAGAAACTATGTGGTAAAGCCAGACTCTTGACCATGTATCTCTCCCTCTCCATGAGTGACTTGTTCTTCCATTCAGAAACTCTATTCTGTTGAGGTGTATATGGTACATTGACGTTTTATCCCACGTTCAGCAAAAAATGCATTAAAGTCAGAAGACATATATTCCCCCCCTCGATCAAAACGGAGGGTGCCCATTTTACATGCTGACAAATTTTCAGCCAAAACTAGAAACTGTTTGAAGCACATAAACACTTCGGTCTTTGCCTTCAATGGATAGATCCATGCATGCTTGGAAAATCATCGATGAAAGTCACGAAGTAAAAATAGTTTCCAAAAGAAGATGTTTGCATAGGACCACATACATCACTATGTATAAGCTGCAACTTCTAAGTAGCCCGAACTAAACCATCTTTTGTAAAGGAGGAAGGTTGCATTTTCCCCAAAATATAGCCTTCACAAACATGTTTTCCGGGTGCCTCAAGTTTGGGCAAAGAGGACACCATTTCAAATTTCTATAGGTGTAGCAAAATAGCAAAATTCAGATGACCAAAGCATGCATGCCAAAGCTTTGCATATGACATAACCTGAGAATCATGTACTATACATGCCGAATCATTTACAGATCTTTCATAGACTATAAGCTTATATAGCCTACGACATAAAATGTGGAAGCAATAATGACGTCGCCATTTGACAGATCATGAACTGTAAATCTATCAAGCCAATCTTGGCTAATGCAAAAAATGATAACAAATTTTTCTTGATCCCTGGCACAAGCAAAGCATCTGACAAAGTGAAAGAACTACCATCAGCAGTAGTCAAAATGATCTTACAAACTCCCATAACAGGATAAGAGGAGTTGTTGGTGCATGTAACAATATTCCCTGTAGGGGTAGACTCGAGAGAAGAGAATAAACTCCACTGCGAGGTAATATGTTTGGTCACCCCACTATCAAAGTACCAAATATCTAAGTCTACTCCAGATATGCACACTGCTCATGAGAAGATGGGTCAAAACTGCAAACAGTAGTAAACACACATTCTTCATCCTGCACAAGATTAGCAGACTCTGTTTTTGGTGTAGAGGCCTCTGCAACAACCATTCCGGCCTCTTTCTTCTTTGCATCTTTAGAAGTCAATTTTGGATAGCTCTTAATGACATGATCATTTGCTTTCCAGTATTTGCAAAACAATTTCTGCTTTTCTGATTTCTTCTCATCTTTTTCTTCCTTCTTCAAATGTGCAACATTTCTAGATTTCTGCTTACTATTAGAAGAGCTCCATTTTCCTTTTCCCTTCTGACTAGACAGAAAAGCTTGATCTGCAATACACATAATAGACCTCTTCTGCCTGAACTGGTCTTTCTACGACAAAACAGAAACTAACTCTTCAAATGTTAAGGCATTTGGATTGCCTTTCATCATCAAACGAAGAGTAAAAGCAAAACTCTGATATAAGTGGGGAAGACCATTCAAAATAGTCTCCACAAGTGAACTATGAGGAAGGACTTCATATGCGGAAATCAAATATCCCTTCAAATCCTTGATCTTTGTCAAAAAATTGTACATAGAATCACCTTTATTCATGTGCTCACTCTCCAACTGTTTTCGGAGGTAAGCAACACGAGCCTCATTTCTAGCCTAGTACAATGTGGTAAGTGTATCCCAAACATCCTTAGTTGTTCTGCGAGAGCGAATGTGAGGAATAATGGCACGTTTGACAGAGAAAGCTATCAATGCATGTGCCTAAGCATCTCTACCATCCCAATGAATTTGCTCTTTACTAAGTGCAATAGAAACAACGGCGCAAATAGGAATCTGTAGAATATCACCATCTTCGACACCATTTGCATAAGCTTCAGCACCTGTATATGCAATACATGTATTCGTAGGTGTAAGAAGACATCTTTCAACACCCTTTACAATATTCCATAGTCCTTTTGCGACCAATAATGACGCATCATATAAGCCCACAACGAATAATTGATACCATCCAACTTATCCTCAATAGCCAACATATGGAATACATCATTGCTTTCAGCTATGGCCATTGACTAAAATACCTTGATGTAGAAAAATGATTGTATCTGAAAAAGTTACAGAACTACCGAAATGAGTTCTGCTAGACCTGCAACAAACTTCGAGATGGTTATATTGGCGAATCAAAATTGGTATATATCTTTGGCATAAAAAGACGAAATAGCTTGCACAAACGCTGCGATAGTGCGTTCGAGGCCGAAACGAGCTCAGATCGTGATTTTAGCACGACAAAGCAAAGCCATTTTGATCTCTGAAACACCCTAAGTATGCTCATCAAATTTCGTGCGATTCTAAGATTGCAACCAAAGAGGTGTTGGCGACGCCCTAGATGAAGCAGTGACCTCCTCCGATACCAATTGTTGGAGTTAAACGTTTGTGGAAGCACACGAACAACACAAGGAAGAAGAAGAAGCTTGGAGCACAACACACAATACCGAATGTATTACCACTAGAATGTACAAAGATAAGTAGCCCGTTAGGGCAATAGACATATATACAAGCCGAGGGGAAAAAACCTCCTAAAGAGGGGAAAAAGGGCCCCGGCGTTCCTAGTGTGTTCACACACATCACTACCTAAATATATCAACATGTTCATCGTATAGCATTTAAATGGACTAGTTCCCATCAAGCATCCCAATAACTGCTCATCGGAATCATCCTTGTATGCTAAATGATTCACATATTCCCTGAATCCCTTTCTCTTTTCCTTGTGCGATTGTAAATTAAATCCATCCTAGAGCAGGGTTTTGTAGGTTTTGTATTTAAAGAGAATCTCGCTTGAAACTTTGCAACGTCCTCCCTTTCCTTTGCCTTCACTTTCAAACCATTGCTTCCTACTGTTGTATTGATAGCTTGAGTGGAAGACACCTGAAGGCTGAATCTAAACATGATCAGACTTCGGTCTAATGGTGATGAAACCTGTTCGTCATTCATGTACACAATTTGACTGTCTTCCCAAGAGTATGGAGAAGATGGCCTCATAGGTCCTCCACCTAACTATCAAGTAGTCCATATTAAATTCTAAGCTTCCTATCATTGTGCTGACATTTCTGAGGAGGGGAGCTTGCTCTACATGTGTCTGATCAGCATCCGCCAAGACATTGGCATGCCTTCCATTTGTATGAGCCGTAGGGTTTTCATCATATACTCTGTCATTAAGTTCAATGCATTTCCGCTATCCAATTGAGCACTTGGGATTGCATACCCTTTTATTTCCACTATCACCATCGGGGCATTTGAATCTAGTTGCATAGTAATGTTCTGGATCATGCTCTGAATCTTCCTTGCTTTTTTTCTTTTTGCTTGTGACCTTTGTTTTCTTGATGTATTCGTTGGAGGATTGTTTTCTTCATATGGGAGATTATTTTAGCAACGCTCCCAAGTCTAAAGTAATCTCTGTTTCTGCCAAATGTTGCACAATGTCAAATTCTGTCTCACTTTCCTTCTTTTCTTGGGATTCAATATTCTTTAACATTTCTGGAAATGGGACAATTCTTGGTATAAACATCTTCATCATTGGAGATAAAACTTACTCTTCGTCTCCCTCCTGCATTCATGGTTCGAGATTATTCCCTTCCTCTTCTCTTTCTAGCTTGGAATGCTCATGAATCAGTTCAGTCATCGTTGATGTTTCCTTCCTTGTTGCATTGTCCTTTGTATATTCTTGTGCCCTTCTGACCACCGCTATGGTCGGGTCTTCTTTAATATCTGTGATCCAATTTTCTTCTACGAAATCATTAGAGGAGCTTGGTCCCTCCCTAGAATTCGAGGTTCGAAACACCACTCCTATGGTTGGGACATGCTCTTGAACTTTGTTGATAGGTTGGGTTTTTACTTCCACATAGTTAGATAATTCAACCGGTTCTTTTTCTTTGCCATTCTAAGTCGTCTTCCATGGGCAATCTTCAGCATAACGACCTTCCGCACTGCAATACCTATAGGGTGGGGTGTACCTAGCAGGCTTGCCTTCGTTTGGACATACCCTAGCTATATGACCATCCCCTCCACATCTCCAACACTAAATAGGTGTAGCAGCAGGTCTTGGCTCCTGTGATGCTCCTCTAGGATAGGAGCTGGCCTGTGCTTGGGTACCTCGTCCATAGGATTGTCTTGACTCTGCTGGCAATCCCATATATGTAGAAAATGCTCTGTTACCGTGAGCATTTTCTACATATATTGGACGAGGGCTTCATCGAGATTCCGAGATACATGCAGACATATCTACCCCACCACCTTCGAGTCGTCATTGAGCAGCTCCGGGTTTCATCACATCAGCTTGAGATCGAGAGGGGTTGGTCCAGGGGAGTCCCACGTGAGGAGAGGTGGTGTCCAGTATGCGAGAGAAAGGTAGAGAGTGAGGAGCATTTTGTCATCAGATGCCCAGCATACTTAGACCTACGAGCACAGTTCCGGATAGAGGAGTCACTCCAGTTGTGCATGACAATGGGAGACCAGCGACACTTGGGACGTTTCCTCACAACAGCATACAAGAGGCGAGAGCAGTCACTACAGCCCACATATCAGCCACGGGTGAGTACCCAGCATACCATTACCCAGTTCTTTCAGCGAGCTGAGCTACATCAGAGAGGTCCATCTATAGGGCTCACGCTCCACCAGGCAGCCGCACAGAGAGCACGGCGCCCACCATGCATGGGTGGATATCGTCGACCACGACTATATCAGAAGGATATCTCACGTATGAGGACAGCCTACGACCACATGATGGAGCATAGGCATACCACCACCCCTTGGGTTGTCTTCCTTCAGGAGGCACTCTGACCACCACCGATGCACCACATACTGCACCCACCTCCACCCATCATCAGTAGCTAGGGTGTTTGACTCACATTATGGATCCCTCATGTATTAGGTGGCACTATCTGCACAGTCAGAGCCACGTCTCCTCAGCCTTTTCCAGCCCTATATAGCTTTGTGTAGCGATATACTTTTTATCTCATTTCATCTTCTACACAGGGTTACTACACTTGTACATGGTTTTAGTCTCATAGGCCAAGTTTGGCCTCCAGAAGACGTTAATATGACTTTCTTTCTCTCTCTCTCTCTCTCTCTCTCTCTCTCTCTCTCAACAAACGATATCAACATTGATTATTAACAATTTATGGATCAATCATCAAAACCTTATGCTAACTGAAGTGCCTGATTCATGGAATTCGCATTTATGTTGTGTCCACAAGAACATATGTCAATCTATAACTCTTCATAGACTCTGTATCTTATGGCTGAATTACAGCTTTTTACTTCACATCAATGATCATAGCTTTATTATCCATAAATACTGAACATAGAATCGGATAAAAATTGGAATACACAGGGATGTTTTCTTCATACTCAGTGAATTAAAGTTTGAGTTTGTAGGTTTGTAAGTTTGGATAACTCTGAACTAATGAAGGTAAATCACTCAGTGAATTAAATTTTGAAACTACTTTGTTCTTGATCACAAAACTGTGCTCCTTGATTTCCTAATTTCTTTCAGATTTCCAGAAAAGTTATCTACAAATTATGACTTATTAGAATAAAGATTGATGTGCAGATCACATACATCAATTTTAAGTGTTAAACTAACCCAAAAGAGAATAGAGCTGAAATTAGCTGCGTTCAATAATGCTTCTATTTTTGGAAAACTAAGTATACCTAAAAGTTTCAATTTTGTATGAGATCAATGTCTTCTTAAGCAAAACATTTTGATCGACATCAGTAAAGTTCTCATCACAAACGGTTTTGATTGAGCAGATGGTGATGTTATTGTATGAACATGCCATCTAATTAGCTGGACGTCCTCTCTTTTGGACCAGGAAAACTTGTTTAGAGACTACAACCACCAATTTCTACCTCATGCTATGGGTCCTGGGAGCTTATGCAGTTATAAAAGTCATCCTCAGTCTATTCCAGCGTCTCTCTTCGACAAACACAAACAGGCTTGCTGTTTTCATGAAGTGGATACATAGGGTAATCTATGTTCTTCTTTTTAACCTAAACTAGTTTGCTAGTTGATGATTACTAGTTCACACCTTTTTATATTGAATTTACAGGGGAATCTTTATGTTGGTGATGGATTGTATGAGAGCTTCCAAGACTACATTAAGTAATTAAATTTATTTTAATTCATTCTTCATTATTTGAGTGATTGTTGTTGTTTTAAAGGGAATTAAACTAAATTTTTCAATGAAACGGGAAGCATTGTCTCTTTGTTGGAACAGATTTTGACAATTATTTAGCTGTAATATTGTAGCAATCTTATGCCAATGTAGAGTTGTCACATGGCATAAACTTGTAGTTATCTGTGCACTTGTCCTGATGCAGGTATTCTTTATTTTGGATCCTTTTGCTTGCATTTAAATTCAGCTTCAGCTTTTATTTCCAGGTTCCAATAATAACTTTGTCATTTTCTTCCAATGCTTCTATCAAGAAAAGGTCAACTGTTCAATAACTTTTGTGAACGCATGTTGATGCAATTCCTTTCTTTTTCAGATATTACCATTAGCAAAAGCATCAAAAGCAATCTATTCATTTGCAGAGAAAGATGCATATCAATGGCAAGACATTATTTCAGAAAGTATATTCACCTGTTTCATCATTCTCGTTTTTATAACTCTCTTATCAGTGCACCCATATGTTTCTGAATGCAAGTTATAATTGTCACAAGTTATGCTATAACCATAATCTCCAAGCTACAACCACTTATGTAAATGAGTGAAAGCACGAAAGGAAGGTCACTACAGAAACTTCCCAGGGATCCCCCACCTTAACCCTGCCGAGAAGAAGGGGAAAGCACACACACAACACAAATGATCCTCTCATGAAGTATGAAGAAAGTGTTGATAGGCTTCAGGCTGCCTGAAGGCTACAGGACCTGAAGACTGCAGAGACTAAAGGCTCACTATAGGATTGGTGTGGCCAACTCACACATCCTGTAAATCTAGGCTAGATCTGATACAATTATTTATAAAGTCATTCTATTCTTACGAATTTATTGATGATATCAGTTAATGCATACCATTTCATTTTCCTTGATCAAAATATGTGGTGGTCACTAGAGTGCTAACAGCAGTCCAACTCAAAGCACACAGAAAGAAGCAATACACATACATAGCATCGGTATCTGGAAATATCATTGTATTAAAACTAATTTATAAAATGACTTTACATATTGGGTATATAACCATATAGAAAAAGCTTGATCAATCACAACATCTACATACATGTACGTGATAACATGGATTATAGGTTTCCCAACAGAATCAGAGAGCAGAAATTAAATTGTTATTATTCTGAAAAGCATCTAGGCATGTCTTTCAGATACATACACACAGATGTGATATTTTGGTTTTTATAACTACATAGTTGATTGAGTAGATAACAATGATAGGTTCAGGGGTCATCCGGTCTTATCTTACTAGGATAGTTCTCTAAACTTAAGTGGTGTAGAGAATTCTTGTGGAAAAACTATCTTGGATCTAGTAAGTTTCATTTATTGTCTACATCATCACCAAAACCGACTGTTCTGACACCATGATGCAGTTGCTCAATTTTCTGACGTACTTTGATAAATATTGACTATCCAGGACATCATAATGCACTTGCTCTGCTTTTCTTGTGGGCTCCTGTTGTTCTGGTATGCAAACAGAATCCTCTAAATAAAAAATAATGTACATTTCTTAGTTCTAGAAAAACTTGGCGACTCAAATATGTTTTTTTGTCAATATGTATGGTTTCAGATTTACCTTCTGGACATAGAAATTTGGTATATTGTACTATCATCAATCATAGGTGGATTTTCTGGTTATTGTGATGGACTGGGAAAGGTGGGATTCATTCTTTCAGTCATGTTTTTGGCATTTTCTTGATATATTGTCATGCCGATAGAAAAAGAAAGTGAGAATCTAGTACTAATTAGCACTTCAACTATTATTAATCATAAAGTGTAAGGGTTACAACTTGAACTTTTGTGTAACACATGTGAGGCAGCTGCAGCAAACACACTAATAAAAACATAAGTTTCTAGCAACAAATGGTCTTTAAATTCTTTTTCATTCAGTTATAAATTGATTGTGATTTTCCTCATCCAGATTCTATCGTTAGATATGCTTCGATGCCATTTCAGCTTGTTTCATAAGAAATTTGTACAGAAGTTGATATATGCGAAACAGTAAGCTCAACGTATTATTCATTGGATTATATTATGAACATTCTACATACATATACTCTGTTTAAAACAAATAATTTTTTTCAGGTCCGATTCGGCAAAAAAGCAGGTACATGAATCAGTGTGAATAGAGTTAATCGTACATGGTTATAAAAGCATTCATGTTGAACCTTATTGTGAATGCATGTTTTTTCATATTGGGATTGATTGAGATTCATGTGTGTAATTGTTAATGATATGTAGAGGTCAAATCATTTAAGATGGAATTGAGTTATGTTGAGTGTTTATTGTTTATGTATATATTTTATATACTTATCTGTTTTCTTGGGACTAACTGAGATTCATTAGTGTAACTGGCTAAGATGTGTAGATTTTGAGTCATTCAAAGATGGATTTGAGTTAACAAGCAGCCTCAAACCAGCCTTACTAGATAGATATATTCAACTCCTCTGCACACACAAAGAAAAGCCTTCTGTCTAGTAAAAGAATCAGCTACCTGTTTATCTCTTTTATCCTGTACTGTTTCCTACTTTGAAACAGGCAGATCAATAGACGTATGACCAAGTTGTTTAGCTGGTTAACCCAGTCATCTAGTCTAACCATTGACCTGTCAAGCTGGTAGCTCAATCATATTAACC
Source organism: Ceratopteris richardii (assembly GCA_020310875.1). Classification (NCBI taxonomy): domain Eukaryota; kingdom Viridiplantae; phylum Streptophyta; class Polypodiopsida; order Polypodiales; family Pteridaceae; genus Ceratopteris; species Ceratopteris richardii. The sequence continues at coordinate 12,666,728 of CM035408.1, read as the reverse complement.
TATCAATGATTTCCTAGGTACTTAATCAACTTCTTAACAAAGTCGTGGGATCCCAGTTAGTTATCTTTCACTTAAATAGCGCTTGACATTGTGCACCTCTAGAAACTTTTCTAAGGATCCATACACCTTTCCTATGGCCACTATGAGAGGATGGAATAGCCTCATGTTCTTATGCTAGGGCCTTGGCTCCTGTGAGCATTGGTCCTTGACTCTGTTAGCATCTTTGACGAATGCAAGCATACTAATGATAGGCCATTGAGGCATAAATAAATGTAAACCATAAACACTCTCTTGCCCTTCTAAAAATCATTGCCTTCAATGATCAAAGAGGAAAAATGTTTCTGAATTAGAGCTTCTGATTCCCATGTAGCATGTGTAAGTGGATGGTTAGTCCATGCTACCAGATATTTTAGAATAGAGATTACCCAAATGCTGCCCTCTTTTATCTAATATTCTATATGGAACATCTAGGTTGGATGGCGATGTCTATAGTGAAATTAGACCATGAGAAATGGAAAGACATAATTTATTGATATGAAAAAATGGGTGAATTTTACAATCATATGGCAGTTATAATTTATAACCCACATCACTTAGTTTCTTAGTGACTTTCAAAGGTCCATAAACTTGAGCGATAATTTGTGTATTTGACCTATTGTCAATGAAGTGACAACTGGTAGTGGTCTGTGAATGAGAGAGAGCGCTATGGAAATTTTTGTGATAAGCCAATGGATGTAGGTCCAAGTGGAACATAACCATATGTTGTCTCAAAAGGTGAATTAATGTACCAAGGGAGGAAATATACTGTAATCTATTCGTTGATCAGAAAAATAAGCTTTGAATAAATCTTCTTATATTTGATTTACACACTCTGTTTGACCATCAGTTTATGGATGATCTCCACTACTCAACTTGAGTGTGACTTAGAGTTTGTGAAAAATACGGCTCCAAAAATTCTTTGTGAATCTGGTATCTCCATCTTAAATTGTTGATTTAGATAAACCGTGTAACTTAGAATGAATAATAATGGTACTTGCAGAGCTTCCAATGTTTCTGTTGTTGGTATAAAGTAAGGCATTTTGCTAAAAAGGAGCTGGCTATCGGATGACAAAATTAGTCGCAAACCACCTCAGCAAAGGCTCCGCTACCACACTTTTAATGCCCATAAATCTGTAAATGCCTGCAGATCACCCGCTGGGGGGGGGGGGGGGGGGGGGATATATACAGTGAACATACAGAAACGAGGAGAGATTGAGAGACAGAGGCAAAATGGAGTGTACAATAGATTGCAGAATCATGCATCCTATTCTTTACAATCTATGCATGGTTTAAACAGCCACATCAGCACGTTCTCTTTTCAAACGTGCAATATTGATACAAATAGAACAATTTTATATTGCATTACTTAAAAAAGAAACATGGTTTCGTGAGAGACATAAGAGTTTGAATAAGTCTAATGTATGATTGAATCAGCTTCATATATTACCATCATTTGATTCTGCACATTGTCTTCTACATTGTCCCCCGATTGTTGAATTTGTTTTGTTGTCCATGGGCTACACTCTAGTAAAAGAGTATCAAAAAAAGATCGTTAGCTTACAAACTCTCTTATACAGTTTTCTGAATATTCGACAAGTAAATACTTTTGAAAATTTTGTGATTTGAAGTTCTTGAGAATATTGTTTTGGTTGTTCTGAACCGTGGTCTCTGATAGTTTAGTAATTTTTATCTGAAAAGTTATGACACATTAAAGATGAGTTTCACATGCTCAGATTAGAACTAACAAAGCTTTTCATTTGTAGACATATGAAACGTGTAAATTTCCTGAATTCTGGAACAAAATCATAGAGCACATGCGGGAGGAGGACTATCTAACAAATCGGTAAGAAATCTATTGAATACCTGATCGCAGGTCTAGACAGCTCTCTTTTTGCAAGTTGCAGTCCTTCAAATAGAAAATTACTAATGTTGTGTTGTCTCTCTGTATTTCTGTTACTTGTGAAATGAAGTGAGAAAGAATTTCTCACTATGCCTGCGGTAGGGAGTTCTGCTGAGTGGCCTTTATTTCTCCTAGCGGGAAAGGTAAAATTCTAACCATATTGACAAGGCCATGTGCCCATCAATTGGCTTTGGAAGTTGGATTCCTATCTAATACAATGATTTTCTGGAAGAAAAGGCTTTAGTTATAAACAAAAATGGAAGAGTGAACATGTCCATTAGTTGGTTACATATTCCTCATGTAGACTTATTGTTTGATATACAAGGTATCCCTGCTTCTGAAGGATGGAAATGCTGCATGGGTTAACATAAAGAGAGACCCATTCATGTTTTCTGCTGTTAGAGAGGTCTGCTATAGTATTTTAACTCTTGCCGAATGCATAGAACCTAATCATATGTTGTAAGTATCAAAAGTGTTTTGATAAAAATTCAAAGTTGCAATAAGAGTCTTTCTATTAAGTTTGTAGTCGATCATTAAAGGCAATCTTATTGCTCATTATACTAATTTTCATTCTCTTCAGATTTAAGGGAATCAGTGAAGAGGTGGAAATCAAGTTGAATGATCCCAAGACTTTTTCATTTGAGGATCTTAAATCTATTCTCCAAAAAGTCAAAGGCATTTTGAGGGACCTTGTCAGTATCTTTGCTACATTTCTATACACTGAATTCTGTTTTCTGAAATAGAGTATCTTATATATATCTTTTTTCCCCCCATAAAAGAGATCCTTTCATTAGTTAATAATAACGCCCAAGGGGCTACAATCCCAATCGGGCACCATCAACCAAGTACGAGGGGAACAAATCACCCCTGAGATCCATCCAAATACTGCTATAAATCTAACTCCTAAGAGAGGAATGTTTTATTTTTTTTAATTTTTTATTATTTTTCTTTTTTTGTGTGGTTTGGGGGCGGGGAGAGAGCCAAGCAGGTGGCCAGTAGCGCCAATGGATCTTATCACCCTGAATCGTAAAGAAGGGGCCACTGTTCCAAAGCTGAAGAAAGGCAAGCTGCCTCTAAGACGTGCCATGAGAGTCTCCCTCAGGACCTTCTACCTGCCCCCGCAAAGTATGAATCAGCTCCTGCCAGAAGTACCGAATAGTGTCAGCCGACGGAATCGTGCGTCGCTCCTCAGTGAAGCTCCTAAAGCTGATCTACTCGGCCACGTTGCATCAAGGAGCTCTAAAAAAATCCTCCAAGGAAACATGAGGGCGAGAACCAACCATGAACCCCCTCCTGTGCGGATGAGGGGATTTCAAGTAATAGGCTGATAGAGATGTTCCTCAATACAAGAGGGCATCTTGAGTCGGCCAAAGTTGTTCCCAAGACCGAATAATACTGCAAGCAAAGCAGTCCTCACTCCGCCGTGAGAAGAGCATATGCCTCCTCTCAGAAAACATCCATTTGAGCTTGGACTCCCAAGGCCCACCAGTAGCAAGAGCAAAGAGGCCCAGCTACTCACGAAGAAAATCCTTCCAAGGCTTAGGGCCTCAAAGCAATCAAAGAAAAACGAACTTGCCGAGTAGGGCTTTGCTCTAACAAGCACTACCAATGATCCCAAGGCCACCACTCTCTAGGGGAAGGGTGGTGACCAGCCATGCAACCTTAGCCCAAGCGGGGGTGCCATCTTTGCCAGACGATAAAAAGTTCCTTATTAGCCGTTGAATCTCGCTAATACAAGAATTGAAAAAGATGCAACAAGAGGTGATGTACCACATTGTAGCGAGGAGAACCTGGTTTGCCACCACACCCTCCCAGCCAATGACAAACTCGCAGTGCTCCAATGTAGAAGCTTCCTCTGGATGGTCAGGAGGAGAGGCGAGATCTACTGATCGGCTGAAAGATCAAGCCTAATAGGGCACCCAAGGTATCTAACCGCCCTGCGAGAGGTGATCCACTGGAATTGCAAGGCTGCAATCTCGGAAGAGCATCTGAGCCAACATAAAAACCATAGGATTTGTGCCAATTGATCTTGGCACTGGAAGCATCATAGAATCTCTCTAAAGCATGCTAAAATCTAGTCATATTGGCCTCTTGGCCATGCAACTAGAAGGCCATGTCATCAACAAGCTCAGCATTGAGTAGCACCTCATTTTCAATCGAGATTCGAATACCCTGAAGTCCAATATCCTGCATATTCAAGAATGTGCTCATGGCCTCAAAAAAGAAGAGAAACAGAGTAGGGGCTGAAGGACATCCCTAGTGAACCGATCGCAAAATACTGAATCGCTCCCCCCGACCCCCTAACACCAGAACCTGACTATGGGCCGGGCGGTACAAGGAGGAAACACCCCTAATCCAGCTATCGAAAAGACCATACATTGCATAGTGTCCTCGAGAAAAGTCGAGTTAGCCCAATCATAGGCTTTCTCAAAATCTTGCAAAAGAGAGCAAGAGGCTCATTGCGCATCCGGGCAAGGGAGACAGGATCCCAAAAGGTGAAGATATTGTTCGGGATACTCCGGCCCTTGACAAAACTAGTCTTCGTCAGATAAATCACGGTCTCAAGAAGCCCCTGCAATCTTAAACTCAAAGCCTTCGCAAGGATTTTGTAGGTTGAGTTGAGAAGCGTGATCGGGCGCTCGTGCCTAATATCATCCAACTAACCTCACACCCCCCCCCCCCCCAAGGGGTGAGGAAGATCAGACACTCAGTGAGAGACTCAGGAAGGTGTCCCCCCTCCATGACCTCCTAGAAGGAAAGAGAAATCCCATCCCGAAGGACCTCCGAGTGCCTGATAAAAAAATTAGGGGAAAGACCATCATCACTTGGACAACTGTCTCTAGCCAATCCACGCAATGCATCAAAGATCTCACTATCAGTAAACGGGAGCATAGTCTCCATCTCCTCTGCCACCAATTGCCGCACATGCTGCAAGACAACAATTTGCGTCGTTGCAAGACACATTGCCTGTTCCACTGCAAAGTCTAAGGTGTCTCCTCATTTAACAGAGTGCGGTAAAACTGAGTGGCAATCTCTCTGAGCTCCCTAGGCTTTGTAGCAGAGGATCCATCCATCTTGCAAAGGTGCATGATCCCACCCCTCGACTGGTGGGACCCAACCTTCGAGAAGAACTCTCCCGAAATATGATCACCAACCTGAGTCAAATGGGCGACCTGTCTATGATGGAAAAAGGCTGACCGTTTGTCTTCAGCCTCACTTAGCTTTTGCTGTGCCTAGGCGAGCTATGAGCAAGTCCGTTCACAGTCCTGTCAGCACTCCAAGAGCCACTGAAGGGAGGCAATGCCCCCTGTGCACGCAGTGGGGCCGTTGACTACTCTCCTCATGTAAAAAGGAGCCGATCACCTGCATGCCAGTCGCAAGGGAATGAGCCTTGCATCCCTTAGGCCACGATAGCTGGGACCAAATCGCCTCAATCTGATTGGCCAAGCACCCATCAAGCTCCACCTTTGTAGGAATCCGCATCACCATGGGGCCTCTTGTGCCTTCTCGGCAAAGGAAGCAACCACAAGGGCATGATCACGAAAACAAGAGCCTGCCACAATGGAGGTCCTACCTCCACATTCAACCAATACATCACTGACATATGATCAATCTGGGAGAGATTCATCCCTCCAATCTCCTTGTCGAATCGAGAAAAATGGAGGCTTTAGTCTCTCTAATAAAACCCTCAGTGTGCCATACATCACGCAACCTCAAGGTCAAGAAGTCTCTCCCAAGTTGCAAGCTAAGAGCCATTCATGGTGGTTTGGCTACTCCCCTACGATCCTAAGGTGCCTCAATCATATTGAAGT
>CM035408.1:12648477-12653477 GCA_020310875.1 Ceratopteris richardii | reverse complement strand
CTTAGTGGGTGAGGGAGGGTCTAATGGAATCGGAGATGAGAGAGTGAGTGTGATAAATGTATAGTTAGCACCAAGTGGACGTCGTCCAATACCAAGTGGACGTCGTCCAATACTAAGTGATGTCTCATAGGCCGCGTGGCCCTATTTGATAGGGCGTCTGTAGAGCCCTAACCGGTCGAAACTAAAGGTACAAAGTATTTTTCCTCTTAAGGTTCAAAGGTTAAATCTAAAATCTTAAGGTGCAAAAGTGAAAGAATTAAAAGGAAAGGTGAAGGTGGAAGGCCGCGTACGCAAAGGTGGAAATAGGCCGCCCAATCAAAATTTATTTTAAAAGTCACTCTTGCTCTAAAGTCACTACAAGACAAAGTAGCGAATCGTTAAGGACCAGTTCAAAAAGACAATCTTGGGACATTGAAAGGACACCAAGATTGTATTGCAGTTAGAGTGCGCGAACCGGCGGACTCTCAAACAAAGGGAAGGACAAAGGCTATTCTTGCACATTGAGAGTTGAGAGCAAGAGAGAGCTTCAGAAGAGCAAGAAAGGAAGCAAGAAGAGCCTCCAGTGTGCGACGATATTCAAGAGTGCAAGAGGTGTCAAGAGGAAAGTGTGCAGAGAAGAGAGAAGGCGGGCTGGATTCCAAGAGTTCCAAGGGCTATTGCGTGCTGCGCAGTGATACCAATTCCTTAGCTTGGCGGAAGCTTAGTGCAAGGTGTGCACAAGGGAAGCGGGAAGCAAGTGAAGGATTGGCGCACGAGAGGCCGCCGCTAGAGGACTTGAGATAATTGGTCTTCAGTAATTGATACTCTCTGAAGTTGTATTTAGTCATTGATTGGACTGTGCGCAGTCATTGTAATTGTTGCAGGATAAGTAATATTCAAGGGTTCCAAGAGTATTCCTTTGCAGAAGTTCTCACTATTATTCCATTTTCATCATCTCTTTTTTCTCCTACAAACCCTCAAACTCCTTCTTGTCCCCGAATCCCCAACAGCATCCATCTATGAAGACCTTACCATCCCGGTAAAAGGCCTTTCTCCCTTTTCAGCGTGCCTGGAGTATCTATGGCATGCAAGCGCGTCGGTGTGCCACCTGCATCCTCGTGAGGTCCTCGTCCATGTAGAGGGAGCCACCCGGTAGTCCACGTAGTATTGATCGGCGTATAAAGAACGCGGTTCGTGCCTCCTGAGAGCTCATCTTAAGGATGAGTGCTCACAAACTCGATGTATCCCTCCCAACCCTCCATGCGCCTATGAAGGGCTTGCTCTCGTATCCAAGTCGACGGCAAATGTCAGTTGAAGGGCTTGCTCTCGTATCCAAGTCGATGGCAAATGTCAGTTGAAGCTTCCTCTGGTGATGCTCCCTTAGGTAGGCCTGCAATCCGAATGTGAAGTTTTCGAGTGTGTCGAAGCCTCTCCTCCTCAAGTGTATCCTGGACTCGTGTGAGTTCTTCTTTCTGCACGTCTTCCTTAACTTCCTTCTTAACTCTTTTGTGTACTACTTCCACCCGCGACTCTCGAGTGGATTCTACCTCCGTTTTGATTTCCTTCTTTATTTCTTCTTTGAGTGTCTCCACGTTGGAGATCTCTCCCTCTTCTTTCAGGTGCTCATAGGCTGTCCTCCAATTGTCTCGTTCTTCTGTGAGAGTCTTTACTTGTTCTTCGAGTCTTTTGACTTTATCCATCACTTGTTCTTTGAGTCCTTTGAACTTTTCCATCATTTTTCGTATCTCCATATTCAGGTTGGAGTTTGCTTCCTTTTTGGCCTCTTTGAGAGCTCTCGCGATAAGTTCGTCCACTTCCCTCCTGGCCATGGGAGCCATGAGAGAGAGAGAGAGAGGGACAGAGAGTACTGATGCTTTTACAAGAGAAAGAAGGAAATGGAAAAGAGAAAGAGAGTAAAATAGGCAGATAGTGGACAAAAATACAAAGCTGCAAAAACCCTAAAATAGAGTTTCAGAACTTCAAAACTGAACTGTGGACATTCTAAAACGGAGCTTCACAAACCCTAAAACTGAGGTGCAGAAACCCGAAAACTGAATTGTAGAAACCCTAAAAATAAGGTGGCAGAAACCCGAAAACAGAGTCTCAAGAGAGAGAGAGACATTGTAATAAGGTGGCGAAACCCTAAAACAGGTGGCGAAAACCCTAAAACAGAATTCCAGAAACCCTAAAACAGACCTTCATTGTGGCGAAAACCCTAAAATGCAGCTTCAAAAACCCTAAAACAGAGTTTGGGAACCCTAAAAACAGGCCTTCAGTGTGGCGAAAACCCTAAAATGCAGCTTCAAAAACCCTAAAAACAGAGTTCCGAAAACCCTAAAACAAAGTTTTTGGGTGGCGAAACCCTAAAACAGGTGGCAAAAACCCTAAAACAGGTGGCAAAACCCTAAATCAGGTGGCAAAAACCCTAAAATGCACACAGAGAGAGAGAGAGAGAGAGGGAGGGAGGGAGGGAGAGGGGGAGGGAGGGAGGGAGGGAGGGAGAGGGGGAGGGAGATGACCTGATTTCTCGTTTACTCAATCCGTAATTTATGCTGTGCTCTATTTTCTTACTATTGATGTTGGTGTTTCAGTGTGCTTACACCTTACGACAGGGAAGCGGTAATCTACAGCCTGGAGAATTTGCAACAGGAAAACGAAGATGGAATCACCATTTTATTTTATCTGCAAAAGATCTTCCCAGGTTTTGTAAAATGTCCCTTAGTTGAGAATTGGCTGTGTAATGTTTCTTTCAAATTTGAGAATGAAGAAAATGTATTGGTTCTTAGAGTTATGTTGCATAAGGGGATTGTTGTGTCCGGTGTAAAATGTCCTTTATTGGTGAATTAAGGGAATCATTCTAAAAGGTGTTGGTTCTTACTTGCGTTTGTGTAGAGGGAATGGGATATTCACAGCACATTTATTTCTCTGAATATTAAATAATAAGTTCTTAAAGTGTGGGATCATTATCTTCTGATGAGAATATGAGAATCTATGCTTACATCTTCGGTGTTGAACGAAAAAGGGCTGCTTTGCATTGCGCCGCTCATTCAAATCTTGTTTAGCCTTTCTCAGAAATAACTAGACAAGATTTTAGACATTTATTACATAAAACAATTGCATGATCAACATGGTGTTATTTAGGGATCCCCGCTGCTGGGAGCACTTGATTTGTTTGTATTATTTTTTATTTACAAGCTCTTGATGTCTGATTTTTGGATTCTTTATACATTAAAAAAAAAAGGGATTCTAAAGGAAATGAAAGTTTCAATTTTTAAGAAAAGATAGAATACAACAGCAGGTGCAAATGAGAATATCAGGGATTATCATTTAATTAAAGAAGAGAGGACATTACAACGTTATAATACTAGGGTTGTCCTATTAGTGGAGGATGTGGACACTCCCTTATGTAATGAGCTCCTAGGCACCTAAAGCATGGTCCTTTAGGGCCCTATGGTCTTGTCTATCTCAGTTGGGGCCATGGGTTGGGGTTGGCATACATGACATTAGCATACTCGGGCTTCATGTTGGGTTCCATTGGTGGGCTTTCATATTGGTATGTTTCCATATGTTATGGGAGCTCAATGTAGTATGCATGTGGGATATCTACATGGGCATAATCAAAACTGTTGGAATTGGGATCATTTTCTATGATCAATGGGGATGAGGGAGGGGGGTACTAATGCTCTATTGAGATTCTCTTCTACAATAGCATATTTGATAGAGATTACATTGGGAGGGGGTGGTGGTTACTGTCCTAGGACTTGTTGGGGTCTAGGTTGTGTCGGGTAGGGTACATAGTAGTTCTGTTGGGGCCTATAATAATGAGGCTGAGTGTGGTGAAGTGGAGAAAATCAGAGCTTATGCTAGCTGAGGCTCAACCTTGGACTTTATTACAAAGAAAATCTTTGAACTTATCATCTCCTTCAAAAGGGATCCATTATCTTTTCATCTTGTTTTTCTAAAATACAAAGACTAATGAGTGCTCTAAAGGAGGGTAGAGTTTGATGCTCTTAATACTATTGTCTAGAAGGGATACGATGCATTGAATGAAATTATCTTTGGAGGTGCTCTTGAAGTTCAAAGCACATATAATTTTTTGAAATTTTCTAAATAGCTTCATCCTTGATGACATTCCAGACAAAAGCCGGGCAACCCACTATCTGGCCAAGTAGAACTTGTAGCCATAAAATTTTAATTCTTGATTTAAAGATGCTCCAAACCATGCCGCATAAGCAAGCACCACTTTGGCAAGAGAAGGAACAATGAACGATGTCGTTGTTTTGGTGAAGGCAATTTCACACCATGGGGAGCCAAAGCAAACTTGTAGGCCTAAGAGTGGCAATTTACAAGTGATAAATCATATGTATTTCATCATGCACAAAAAAAATTCTACATCATCATCATCCTATAAAAAACATGTTACATCGTGAGAACAAAAACCTAGGATGCATTCCGAGGATGGATGTGTGTTACACATGTATGCTCCGAGACCGCTCGCATCCCCGATGGGCATCTCACCTCCATGATGATAGTGGACGGTGTCTCATCATCCGTAGGACGTGAGGAAGTGTCCCCATGTTACTTTGATATAAACACAAGGTCCATAGCACACATTTCATCATGTTTTAGAGCATAAGCTTGAAGCTTGGCTATGGAGAGGTCTTGTTCAACCTTATGGAGGAGTTGAGCTAGGGTTATATCTTCTTTAGTGGATGGGCACCAACTAGGGTTTGTGATTCTTCTTCAAGGAGGACACAAGCTTGGAGCTTATTTATACTTGGAGGAGATCATTATCACTTTATCGAGATTGTGAACTTATGAAGATATGCAACAAATTGATACATTTATATGCAAAATTTATGAGTCTTTGTAACATAACATCATTTTCTGGAATATATGGCATATGTGTGGAACTTTGCTCCATCTCTCTATGACTTTGTCTATTCTCTCTAATGTCTCTATTTCATTTTTGTCTCTATATTCATAGTGGGTCTTAAAAACCATCGATTGATATCATAATG
>CM035408.1:12593477-12638477 GCA_020310875.1 Ceratopteris richardii | reverse complement strand
GCCCACTCTCCCCCACTCTATTTGGTCTCTACATCGACGAGATTGAGGACTACATTCTCCGAGCAAGAGGAGAGGGTGCAGACCTCGCAGGTACACATGTCCACATTTTATTATATGAAGATGACATTGTATTGATTTCAGAGTCACCCGAGGGATTACAGCACCACCTGGATGCCCTGGATGAGTTTTGTACACAGTGAGGAATGGAGTAGGATTCAGAGCTTGCGGTGGACAGATTGAGGTGGTCACTTCCTATGTCTACCTCGGAGTCACATTCACGAGCTTGCCTGGCCCCTTGAGCATGCGACAGGCAGCCACCGATAGACTCACACGAGGATATGCGCCATGTTAGAGCGGAGATGTCACCGGGCACACTTCCAGGAGCCCCGCACGAAGCGGTGGCTATTTGACACACTAGTCAGACCAGCTATGATGTATGCTGTGACAGTTTGGCCCCGGCTCAGAGTCACCCAGTGGAGCGCGATCAAGAGGCCACAGGTACGTATGATCTGGCGACTATTTCGCGGGAAACAGTCAGTGCCACATGACATCATCAGGGCAAAGCTAGCTGCACCACCCATGGTAGTAGATGCACTATTCGAGACTATCTCCTTTATTCAAAGGATGAGGGAGCTCCCCACAGACAGACTCACACACAGAGCTTTTGAGGCATCTATACAGATATTAGAGTCAGGATATGAGAGAGCTTGGTACACTCAAGTTAGAGTCTAGTTTGCTAGTCATGGACTTGATTTGGACAGATTGCCTCCTTTTCAGTTGACCCAGACTCACCCCATATCCACCTCTCTCGTCGTGAGAGGAATGTTGTCTGACAGCTCTACATTAGTCAAACATGGCACACACCACACATGGGATCGAGATTATCACACTACCGAGACCAGTTCTTAGACATACTAGCGGACAGTTTTATCCAACGACCATGCTACATGGATACTTACATGCCTCATAGCTGGAGGGTAGTGATTGGCCAGTTGAGAGTCTCATCACACCGACTAGAGATTGAGATGGGCAGAGCTGCCGACATTCCTAGAGAGGAGCGCATATGCAGGGTATGCAGAGTAGAGATGGAGGATTAGGAGCACTTTGTATGCAGATGTAGCGCATATGATGACATCCGAGGCAAATACGAGACTCTCTTTATAGGGAAGTCCACCCTTCGAGAGATCATGGACTCTAGAGACCAGCGACAACTCGGGCGATTCTTACTAGAGATACAGAGTCACAGAGATTCCCTACTCCAGCCTAGTGTAGCAACCCATACAGGAGGGAGACAGAGTCAACTCAGTGACTTCTTTATTCCACGACGTGCAGCATCCCTTGCCCCCTCAGCTCACACATCGAGAGGGGTGACCCTTGAGCAAGCTCAGACCTCTCGAGCTAGGAGACGACCCCATGCTGTAGGATATTGGGCCCCGAGACTTCACCGACACCAAATTGCAGAGATCCAGGCCCGTGACCATCGCGCCATGGAGGAGAGACGATCCCAAATGCTGGTTGACCCCATTCCAGCCATGAGGGTGGTCCTAACTCCACCTCCACCTATGTATCACATCTTACACCCGCCCACTAGCACAGGTCACAGAGATTCCCTACTCCAGCCTACTGTAGGAGCCCATACAGGAGGGAGACAGAGTCAGCTCACTGAGTTCTTTGTTCCACGACGTGCTGCAGCCCTCCCCCCCTCAGCCCACACACCGAGAGGGGTGACTCTTCGGCAGGCTCAATCTTCTCGAGCTAGGAGACAACCCCGTGCTATAGGATATCGGGCCCTGAGACTTCACCGACACTAGGTTGCGGCGATCCAAGCTCGTGACCATCGCACCATGGAGGAGAGACGATCCCAGATGATGGTTGATCCTTCTGCAGCTATCTGGATGGCCCTGACTCCACCTCCACCTATGTATCACATCTTACACCCGCCCACTAGCACACGATGGAGCTAGTTAGTCGTTTCATATGCATTCTCATGCTTGTTGCACTACCCTTTTGTATATAGACTATCATAGCTATCACACTCCATACACCCCCCCACTTTCATGGGTATCTCTACATGCATATTACGAAGATATGTATCAGCTTTACCAGTTTTTTTTTCAGCACTTTTATCTTCTCTGATAGACAGAAGATACACCCATGTACATCGATTTGTCTCATAGGCCGAGTTCGGCCTCCTAATAGACATAAAAACACACTTTCACTTTCACTTCCCCCCCCCCTCCCCCCACACACACCGGAAGCGGCCAGTTTCGACGAGGGACAGGAGGTAGAGCTGTTTGACCTTCTCATGAGTAGGGATTGCTCCACTACGTGGAGGGCCCTATGCGAGCCACGCCCACCTACACCTATGCGCATAGCAGATCCTTAGACCTGGCACACATACGCCGAGCGGTTATATGACGTCCCAAGACAGCCGCCATTGCTGATCCCTCCCACACCGCATCTTGTGATATCCACCCTATTCACGGCACACATGGTACGACAGGCCATCCATAGGCTATAGCATGGCCGTTCAACAGACCACATAGGACTACAGGGCGAGCACTTTATATACACAGTCGATGTAGTTTCCCACCTGATCGCCCATCTCTTCAACCGTGCTTTGGTTGAGGGATTACCTAACTCGTGGACTATGCATACCATTGCGCCTATCTATAAGTCTGGCGATATGATGGACCCAGGGAACTATAGGACTATTATGATAGGCCACATCTTGGCCAAGATCTATGGGGCAATACTAGAGGTAGAGCTCAGTACGCACGCTCAGGGAACTGGGATCAGAGCACCTGGTCAGGCAGGCTTCCGTCGCACTTTTTCCACTATCCATCATATCTTCGTACTTCATTGGTTGATTGAGACCATGAAGAGACTATACTGTTGCTTTGTGGATTTCCGCAAAGCCTTCGACATGGTCCCTCAAGAGAGACTACTACGGAGACTCCAGGAGTTACAGCTACCGTCAGACATGCTATGGGCCATCCATGCTTTGTATGCACGAGTCACAGGTAGGGTGCGTTGCCCCTTTGGCCTATCAGACATCCTTGTTAGCACCATTGGTGTGAAACAAGGTTGCCCTCTCTCACCCACTCTCTTTGGTTTCTACGTCAACGAGATCACGGACTATATACAACGAGCAGGAGGGCTAGGAGGAGACCTCAGAGGTATGTCTGTACACATATTATTATATGCTGATGACATTGTCCTGCTTTCAGAGTCACAGGAGGGGCTACAGTCACATTTACAAGTGCTCTATACCTTCTGTATGGAGAGAGGACTCACAGTGAACCTTGGCAAGACCAAGGTCATGATCTTCCATACCTCCATGACAGTACGCCATCGCGCCTCTTCACCGCAGCCAACAGACAGATAGAGGTAGTGGACTCCTATGTCTACTTAGGTGTCACCTTCTTGGGCAGCACAGGGGTATTCTCCATGGCACAGGCAGCGAGAGATGGATTGACGTGAGGCTATGCGGCACTTGCAGGATTGGAGAGACTCTGCTATCAGGCACATTTTCAGGAGCCCCGGACTAAGGGGTGGCTCTTTGATACTCTAGTGACACCCGCATTGATGTACGCAGCGGCAGTATGGGCACCAGGGATGAGAGATGCGATGTGGACGTGGATTGAGAGGCCCTAGGTCACCATGATCTCACGCTTGCTCCGCAGCAAGCCCTCCGTTCCACACGACATTAGACGAGCTGAGCTTGGCATGCCACCGATGCTAGTGGAGGCCCTCTTTGAGCTGGTGACCTTTCTTCTGAGAGTTAGAGAGCTCCCCACCAGCCGACTCACTAGGCTTGCATTTGAGAGCTCTAGACATTTGGCAGAGACAAGCCATGACAGAGTATGGTATGCACAGACCTACCGATGGTTAGCAGACCATGGCATGAGCATTACCGATCTCTCCCCTTTTCAGTATGACGTCTCTTCCCCCTACATTACCCCCTCTCGTTCGGAGAGGAACAGGATCATCTGTCAGGACCTACTAGACATACACGCCACGGAGACATGGATAGCACCACGGGAGCCTCTTCCCACAAAGAGGCAACACTATAGAGAGCACTTCCTGACTATGACAACGGAAGGTTTCATTCAGAGACCACGATACATGGATACATACATGGCTCCAGCAGAGAGAGTGGCCATTGGGCAGCTCATAGTATCATCACACCAGCTCGAGATTGAGGTTGAGCGAGCGACACATACCCCCACGGACGAGAGATTATACAGGATATGCAGAGAGGAGGAAGAGGACGAGGCGCACTACACACGTAGATTCCAAGCATACGAGGACATCAGAGACCACTACCCACAGCTCTTAGGGGGGCCAGAGAGATCAAGGCTTTATTGGAGACGAAGGACCAACGCCCTCTAGGTCGCTTCCTAGTAGAGCTCCAGCACCACCGTGCATCACTTCTCGAGCAGCGGATGGACATACACTTGGCCCCAGACTTCTATTACAGATTTTTTTCAGAACCATAGCCACCCGAGGACCCAGCTCGACGCAGGATGTCACATTACAGAGAGCAGAGGAGCTTAGACGACAGTGTCGATGACCGAGACCCCCACTCCGAAGAGCCCATCCCCACCAGAGAGAGATTTAGGCGATTCACGCATGCCATGACATGGAGATACAGAGACGTCAGCAGTGCACCCCTGTCGATCTCGATGTGCAGAGCATTTTGAGGATCGCCACGATGCCTTACCCACCGATGCACTATATCCTAGACCCACTCGAGGCACTTAGAGCGTTATGACACCACCGAGCCTACCCTCCCTATGCATATCATATTTATACATCACCTATTGAGCATATAGAGTGCATACCCATAGCACCCCATACCCTTGATGCCAGCTATTATCCACTCCTTTTATATTCTGTTTTGTACCCATACTTTATTTTCCTTTTGGGATCACAGTGGATTGGATCATACTGATGTATATGTTTTGTCTGATAGGCCGATTTTGGTCTCTAATAGACGTTAAAATCTCTCTCTCTCTCTCTCTCTCTCTCTCTCTCTCTCTCTCTCTCTCTCTCTCTCTCTCTCTCTCTCTCTCTCTCTCTCTAGCCTCCCCTCCCTATGCATATCATATTTGTATCTCACCCATTGAGCATATAGAGTGCATACCCATAGCACCCCACACCCTTGATGCCAGCTCCTATCCCTCCTTTTATACCCGTTTGCAGTACTCACACTTTATTTTCGTTTTGGATCACAGTGGATTGGATCATACTGATGTATATGTTTTGTCTCATAGGCCGATTTTGGCCTCTAATAGACGTTAAAAAGTCTTTCTTTCTTTCTTTCTCTCTCTTTCTCTCTCTCTCTCTCTCTCTCTCTCTCTCTCTCTATCTCGCATGCAGAGCCTTACTCGCCGCAAACGGCGAGATTGGGAGGAGAGACAGTATTGGGATATTTACCATTTGCTCATGAGTCGAGACAATGTAGTGGCATGACGACATTTGAGAGAGAGGAGACAGCAGACACCTATCCGAGACCAGAGCACTTGGCATAGCTATGCACGGAGCCTATACGAGATCCTAGACCAGCCTTCCATTCCCAGACCGCAGAGCTCACGTCCTACTACCTCTGACTTCTTCACACCCACTATGGTGGGACGCGCTATTGCCCGGCTGCAGCATGGCAGGGCCCATGATCATTTCGGTTTACAGGCAGAGCACCTCATCTATGGAGGCACGACTCTCGCACCGCTCATTGCCCATCTCTTCAACCGTGCATTGGTTGAAGGGTTCCCAGACTCATGGACTGAGCACACCATAGTGCCCATTCATAAGTAAGGTGATACTATGGATCCAGCTACATACCGGACGATCATGATTGGCCCTATATTGGCCAAGTTATATGGGGCGGTACTAGAGACAGAGTTGAGTACTCTCGCTGAGAGGAAGGGCATCAGGGCTCCAGGACAGGCAGGTTTCAGACGAGATTATTCTACCATTGAGCACATCTTCACTCTGAGATGCCTGATCGACCAGGCAAGGGTGACGAAAAGGAGATTATATTGTTGCTTTGTGGACTTCCGCAAAGCATTTGACACTATTCCCAGGGATCGACTCTTCAGACGACTAGTTGACATCAGAGCTCCGGAGGAGATGATATGGGGGATCTACGCCTTATACGAGAGAGTATCTGGTAGAGTCAGATGTCGAGGGGGCTTATCTGATCCACTTGCTAGCACTATCGGGGTGAAGCAAGGATGCCCTCTCTCACCCACCCTCTTTGGTCTTTACATTGATGAGATAGTGGACTTCATACAGCAGCAGGGGGGAGATGACATTGAGGTACACGGGTCCACTGTCCATATTCTTTTATACGCTGATGATATTGTATTGGTTTAAGAGTCTGCAGAAGGTCTACAGCATCATCTACACGGCCTAGATGACTTTTGCAGACACAGAGGGTTATCTGTGAACCTTGGTAAAACCAAGGTCTTGATCTTTCATACATCAGCGCAGGTACACAGACATAGTTTGTTCACAGCAGCGGGTGGACCGATCGAGGTGGTCGGATCATATGTTTACTTGGGGGTGACATTTACAGCAGCATCAGGGGTCTTCTCTATGGCTCAGGCAGCCCGTGACCGCATCACACGTGGGTACGCAGCACTAGCTTTGATGGAGAGACAGTGCCACCATGCATATTTTCAGGAGCCCCGCACAAAGGGGTGGCTCTTTGACACTTTGGTTACGCCAGCGCTCATGTATGGGGCAGCCATATGGGGACCAGGATTAGCTACATCAGTATGGACAGCATTAGAGAGGCCAGAGATCCTCATGATTGCCAGACTTATCCGCAGCAAACCTTCAGTACCACATGATATCATTAGAGCAAAGCTCGCTGCTCCACCGATGCTAGTTGAGGCACTATTCCAGACAGTATGCCTATTACACAGACTTCGGAGCATGGATACAGAGCGCATTGCTTATCGTGCTTTCGAGGCATCACGTGATATGGCATTAGCAGGGGACACCTCCTCATGGTATGCACAGACACGAGACTGGCTAGCCCACCATGGCTTTGACATAGACAGGCTACCACCACTACAGTACGACTCTCATGCACCCACCTACTCGCTCTCTCATCAAGAGAGGAATAGGATCATTCGTCAGGAGATATGGCATACATACATACAGAGGACATGGGTGAGCCCTAGGGGTACATTGCCACTGAAAATGCTCTACTACCGCGAGCATTTTCTACATATATCGGGCACGGGCTTCATCCAGATTTCGAGATACATGCAGATCTACCTTCCCCACCACCTACGAGTCGTCATTGGGCAGCTCCGGGTTTCATCACATCAGCTCGAGATTGAGAGGGGTTGGTCCAGGGGAGTCCCCCGTGAGGAGAGGTGGTGCCCAGTATGCGAGACAGAGGTAGAGAGTGAGGAGCATTTTGTTATCAGATGTCCAGCATACTTAGACCTACGAGCACAGTTCCAGATCGAGGAGTCATTCCAGCTGTGCATGACTATGGGAGACCAGAGACGCTTGGGACGCTTTCTCACAGCAGCATACGAGAGGCGAGAGCGGTCACTACAGCCCATACATCAGCCACGGGTGAGTACCCAGCAGACCATTACCCATTTCTTTCAGCGAGTTGAGCTACATCAGAGAGGTCCATCTATAGGGCTAACGCTCCACCAGGCAGGAGCACAGAGAGCACGGCGCCGACCACGCATGGGCGGATATCGTCGACCACGACTATATCAGAAGGATATCTCACGCATCAGGATTGCCTACGACCACATGATGGAGCATAGGCGTACCACCACCCACTGGGTTGTCTTCCTTCAGGAGGCACTCAGACCACCACCGATGTACCACATACTACACCCACCTCCACCCATCACCAGTAGCTAGGGCGTTTTACTCACATTTTTGGATCCCCCATGTATTAGGTGGCCACTATCTGCAGAGTCAGAGCCACGTCTCCCTAGCCTTTTCTAGCCCTATATAGCTTTGTGTAGCGATATACTTTTTATTTCATTTTATCTTCTACACAGGGTTACTACACTTGTACATGGTTTTTGTCTCATAGGCCAAGTTTGGCCTCCAGAAGACGTTAATATGACTTTCTTTCTTTCTTTCTTTTTTCTCTCTCTCTCTCTCTCTCTCTCTCTCTCTCTCTCTCTCTCTCTCTCTCTCTCTCTCTCTCTCTCTCTCTCTCTCTCTCTCTCTCTCTCTCTCTCTCTCTCTCGCACGCGCATCTGACTGTACCCGAATCCTCTCTATCTCTGCCCGTCCAGGTGACCTAAATCTGCCCGTCACGAAACCCTAAATCTGCCCGCAATTCTGTACCCGAATCTGTGCCCTAAATCTACCCAATCTGGATGCCGCTTTGTACTCCAATCTGACGCGATCTCTGCCCGTCCAAGAGGCACAAACTTAGATTTTAGGGTTTCGAAACTTTGCTTTTAGGGTTCTGCAGCCTTACCCTCTATAGGTGGTGAAGTAAAATGTGTGGGTGCAGGGAATGCAAAATGCACTACTCTTGGAGCATATGTAAACACATAAACACATTAAAGCACATTACCATAATAGACACATATCCCCAAACCTCCATATCATCACTAGAAACTATACTTAGAAGTAAGAGTCACAGCAGCAGCAAGCATGGAGCAGAATAGAGCACAAGACCACACTAACTAGAAAGCCAAATGTAACACAATCAGAATACAAGCCATTATCTAATCATACCACAGCTAATCATACCAAAACAATGGAACAACAGAATTCAAACTCCAAGTATTCTCACATAAGTAGCATAAGCAAACAGCATAAGGTCTCTACGAGCTCTAAGCCTGCTCTCACTCGAAGCTATAGTGTCCTGTAGTGTGCACTATATGCTATATCATATCCTTCTCTCTTGAGGTTTCCCCTTTTTATAGGAGAGAGGTGAGGAACCGGTTACAATTGGAGAGTCTGTTACACGGGAGCAATGGGAAGTTAATGCACTAGGGGGTTTCATTTGTCAGCATGGCTGCCAGTACCAGACTTTGTCGTGTAATGATGAGTGGCTGGGTCCCACTTTTCTACCTTGTCAGGTCTGCTTGTCTGGCATGCCATGGTCATGTAGTCGCTCAACTCTACCATCTAGACGTCTTGGTGCCCAACTCCAGTTTTTGGACGTCTTTGCGCCCAACTCCAGATTTTGGACGTCTTGGTGCCCAACTCCAGTTTTTGGACGTCTTGGCGCCCAACTCCAGATTTTGGACGTCTTGGCGCCTAACTCCAGATTTTTGGACGTCTTGGCGCCCAATTTGATATTTGGTCCCTTGGTGCCATCCTTTACTCTGTCCTTCAAAAAATTTATTCTACAGGTTGCCCGCCACTAGTGTCTCTCCGTCTCGGAGAGAAAGGAAAAATAAAATACGCATTTGTTACATCAAGAGAATAAATGGAGTGATTACATCAAAACAATGTAATGCAATGGTCACCTGCTGGGAGAATAGGAGGAGGTTTCTATAATGATGATGAGGGGAGGTGGAGTGGTCGCCCTAATGAGGATGAGGGGAGGAGGAGAGGTTGCCCATTTGAGGATGAGGGGAGGTGGGAGGTTTCCCAATTGAAGAGGAGGGAAGGTGGAGAGGTAGCCCAATTTGGGGATGAGGGGAGGTGGAGAGGTCGCCCAATTGAAGATGAGGGGAGGTGGAGAGGTCGCCCAATTTGGGGATGAGGGGAGGTAGAGAGGTCGCCCAATTGAGGAGGATTGGAGGTGGAGTGGTTGCCTTAATGATGATGAGGGAGGAGGAGGGAAGGTCGCCCATTTAGAGGGAGAAGGAGGGGAGGTCAGCAATGCCCAAATTTAGAGAGAGGAGGAGGGGAGGTCGCCCATATGCATGAGGGAGAAGGAGGGGAGGTCGCCAATGACCAAATTTAGAGAGAGGAGGAGGGGAGGTCGCCCATATGCATGAGGGAGAAGGAGGGGAGGTAGCCAATGCCCAGATTTAGAGAGAGGAGAAGGGGAGGTGGCCCAAGTTGACCCAAGAGGGAAGAGGAGGGGAGGTGGCCCAAGTCACTTTGAAGGAAGGAGGA
The DNA here is from genome assembly GCA_020310875.1 of Ceratopteris richardii. Classification (NCBI taxonomy): domain Eukaryota; kingdom Viridiplantae; phylum Streptophyta; class Polypodiopsida; order Polypodiales; family Pteridaceae; genus Ceratopteris; species Ceratopteris richardii. The sequence continues at coordinate 12,628,397 of CM035408.1, read as the reverse complement.
GGGGAGGTGGCCCAAATCATATTGGAGGGAGGAGTAGGGGAGGTGGCCCAAGTTAACCCAAGAGGGAAGAGGAGGGGAGGTGGTCTAAGTCACTTTGAAGGAAGGAGGAGGGGAGGTGGCCCAAGTTAACCCAAGAGGGAGGAGGAGGTAGGGTCGCCCAAAGAATGGTCATGAGGAAGAGAGGTCGCCCAATTGGCCATGCAAGCTTGAAAGGGAGGATGAGGTGAAGTCGCCCGAAGAAGGGCCAAGGTGAAAGTGGAGGAGAGGTCGCCCAAGGAAGTGGAAGGGAAAAAGTGGAGGAGAGGTCGCCCATGTTGAGAGAAAGGAGGTGAGGTCGCCCAAGGAAGGGCCAAGGTGAAAGTGGAGGAGAGGTCGCCCATGTTGAGAGAAAGGAGGAGAGGAGGTGAGGTCGCCCAAAGAAGGGCCAAGGTGAAAGTGGAGGAGAGGTTGCCCATGTTGAGAGAAAGGAGGAGAGGAGGAGGTGAGGTCGCCCAAGGAAATGCCAAGGTTAAAGTGGAGGAGAGATTGCCCATGTTGAGAGAAAGGAGGAGAGGAGGAGGTGAGGTTGCCCAAGGAAATGCCAAGGTGAAAGTGGAGGAGAGGTCGCCCATGTTGAGAGAAAGGAGGAGAGGAGGTGAGGTCGCCCAAAGAAGGGCCAATGTGAAAGTGGAGGAGAGGTCGCCCATGTTGACAGAAAGGAGGAGATTAGGAGGTCAGGTCGCCCAAGGAAATGCCAAGGTGAAAGTGGAGGAGAGGTTGCCCATGTTGAGAGAAAGGAGGAGAGGAGGAGGTGAGGTCTCCCAAGGAAATGCCAAGGTGAAAGTGGAGGAGAGGTCGCCCATGTTGAGAGAAAGGAGGAGGTGAGGTCGCCCAAGGAAGGGCCGAGGTGAAAGTGGAGGAGAGGTCGCCCATGTTGAGAGAAAGGAGGAGAGGAGGTGAGATCACCCAAGGAAGGGCCAAGGTGAAAGTGGAGGAGAGGTCGCCCATGTTGAGAGAAAGGAGGAGAGGAGGAGGTGAGGTCGCCCAAGGAAGGGCCAAGGTGAAAGTGGAGGAGAGGTCGCCCATGTTGAGAGAAAGGAGGAGAGGAGGAGGTGAGGTCGCCCAAGGAAGGGCCAAGGTGAAAGTGGAGGAGAGGTCGCCCATGTTGAGAGAAAGGAGATGAGGTCGCCCAAGGAAGGGCCAAGGTGAAAGTGGAGTAGAGGTTCCCATGTTGAGAGAAAGGAGGAGAGGAGGAGGTGAGGTCGCCCAAGGAAGGGCCAAGGTGAAAGTGGATGAGAGGTCGCCCATGTTGAGAGAAAGGAGGAGAGGAGGTGAGGTCGCCCAAAGAAGGGCCAAGGTGAAAGTGGAGGAGAGGTCTCCCATGTGGAAGTGCAAAAGAGTTGATCGCCTAGGTAAGTGGTATAAAGTGATCTTTTGCCATTCTTTGTCTAGAGAAGTGGCATACGAAGGATAAGGGAGGAGAATCCTTATGTAATAGGAGATAGAAGAAGTTAGTAGCATAATGCCTATGAGTAGCAAGAGGAAAATGGTAGTGGTGGTAGTAGTGTTGGGAGTGGGTGGAAAGGGCAGCAGATAGATGAGATACCTGAAGAAGATAGATGAAAAAAAAAAATCCAATAGCTAAATAAGGAAAGGACATAAGCTAATAGGAAATAACATAAGAGGTATATACAATATATACAAGGGCAAATTCCTGCTTTCCTATCATCCCACATAGGGTTTTAGCTTAGATTCGTTGATTAAGTGAAGTACTGTGCCCGTCAATGTGGAGATTTGTACTCCACCTTTTGGAAGTGTGCGAATGACCCTAAAAGGTCCGTTCCATCTCGGCATCAACTTCTTCTTAGCCTTCTTCTCAAAGAGTCGCGGATGGTACAGCAAAACTAAGCTTCCTTGCTTAATTTTTGATTTCCAGAGGTTTGCATCATGATCCTGTTTTCTTTTTTCCTGTACTGCCACTAGAGTTTCATTGCCTATCCTTCTCTTTTCTTCAAGAAGTTGTAGCCTCACAATGTTGGCTGAGAGTGCGCTAGTAAATCGAGGAATTCGATTGGTTCCCACGCGGTTGGAGCCATGCAAGAACTCAAAAGGAGCAATTGCTTGTATTCCATACACTAACTCAAATGGAGTATGTCCTGTTGTGGCTTTGAAAGAAGTTCTGTAGGCCCATAAGGTTCCAAGATATGCCTGGCCACATGTATTAGGAAACTGTAAGCATGTTTTTCTTAGTAAGAGCATGAGAACCTTATTTGTGCTCTCTGCCTGACCATTTGCCCTTGGGTAGTATGCACAGGACTTCTTATGAAATATTTGATACTTTTCAAAAATCAAAGTCAGCACCTTGTTGACGAAATGGGATCCTTGATTTGTTGTGACCTCTATTGGACATCCATATCTGCAAAAGATGTAATTATACAAGAAGGTGGCTACCGTTTCAGCAGTACATTCCTTATTGGCTATTACTTCAGCCCACTTAGTGGCATAATCCGTTGCTACTAAAAGATACTTTGCACCTGAATCTTGTGCTACTGGAAAAATTGGGCCAACAAAGTCTATTCCCCAATGCTCAAAGGGTTGCCAAGCTACAGAGATACTAAGCGGTTGGTTCCTTTGTCGTGTTGGTTTGGGCGCACATCGTTGACAAACATCACATGCCTTGGCAAATTTAGTGGCATCTCTGAAGAGATATGGCCACCATAGGCCACTTTGAAGTACCCTCAGTGCAGTGATATGTCCAGGAAAATGATCACTGGACTTTCCCTCATGTGCCAATTGAAGAACAGTTTCTGTTTCATGTGGTTGAAGACACCTTCTGTACATCCCATCAGGACCAACCTTATAGAGGGTATCTTTTGCCATCATGAAATTCTTAATTTTTAGGAGTAGTCTACGCCTTTCCAATGGAGTAGAACCAGCACGAAATTGACCTTTTCCTAGGAGGAGAGTTAAATCATCATACCATGTAGGTGCTATATTTACCTTGTATATTTGGTTGTCTGGGAAATCATCTTCTACTCCCTTTGTTGCTTGAATTGGATGCCTGATGCGAGAGAGGTGGTCTGCAATGACATGTTGCCCACCGCTTCTTTGTACAATTTCAAAGTCGAATTCTTGGAAGAGAAGCAACCATCTCCATACTCTTCCTGCAACTTGTGGCTTATTCAACAAATATTTCAAAGCTTGATGATCCGTAACCACTGTGAAGGTAGTGCATAATAAATAGTGCCTGAATTTCTTGAGGGCAAATACAATAGCCAATGCTTCCCTTTCTGTGGTGCTATAGTTCCTCTCGGCTTTTGAGAGGAGCCTACTCGCGTAATGAATAGGTTGATCTAATTTGTGTGCTTCCTTGGTTGAGTCAGTATAGCTCCTACTGCATACAAGCTTGCATCTACATGCACGTGGAATGTCTTAGACCAATCTGGTGAGATGAGTATGGGTGCAGATGCCAACCTTTGTTTTAGATAAGTGAATGCTGATTCTTCTTCTTCAAACCATTGAAAGGGAAAACTTTTACTCGTAAGCCGTGAAAGTGGTCGTGTTGCCTCTGCATACATGCGTATAAACTTGCGGTGATATCCTGTGTGCCCCAAGAAGCTCTGGACCTCTTTGGCATTTATAGGTCTTGGAAGCTTAAGAATTGACATTACCTTATTTGGATCTGGAGTCATCCCTTTAGCAGAGACCACATTGTCCTAACAAGGTACCTTGGGTTACCAGAAAATGACATTTGTTAGGGTTAAGCTTCACACCTGTCTCTCTGCAATGCTGGAATACTTGTTCTAATTGCTTCAAATGTTCTGGTACATTCTCTACTGCAGTGGTGCATGCTGCTCTAGAGAAGGCTGAAAAGTCATCCATGAAAATTCTTAAGAATTTTAGGAGCAACTTGTTGAAGATCAGATATACTGTCCTATTAAAAGTGGCTGGTGCATTTCTAAGGCCAAAAGCCATTTTGGTGTAGATATAGGTTCCCCAAGGAGTTACAAAGCTGTTTTTGGTTGATCTTCAGGATGGATTTCCAGTTGATTGTATCCACTGAAACCATCCATGAAACTGTACAGCACATGTCCTGCCACATCTTCAATCACTTGTTCAGAAAAGGGGGTGGGAAACCCATGAGGGATGGTTACCTTATTTAATGCTCGGAAATCGACACAAACCCTGATTTTATTAGGTTGCTTCTTTGGTGCTATGACCATAGAGGACAACCATTCTGAATGCTCTACAGGAACTATGATGCCTGCTTCTTCCATTTTCTGGATTTCCTTCTTGACTGCTTCTGCATATTTGGGATTTAACCTATACATTTTCCCTCTAATAGGCCGAGCTTCTGCTACTAGAGGAATAGTGTGTATTCCCAATTCTTTTGGTATTCCTGTCAAAATCCTTGTAACTCCATGCAAATACATCTTTAAAATTATTCATGAATGTTATTACCTCTGTGAGAAGAAGAGGGTGGTCCCACCACCAACTTGCCAGTAGAAGATTTTGTGGATTTTCCTCTTTCCCTAAGTTTACTTCTTTAACTGGTTCCAAAATTGCCTCTGCCTCGTCCTTAAACAACATCTGCTTGGTGAATGCTGGACTATCATTGATTGTGATTTCCTGGGTCTTTTCCTGTGTCCATCCTACTGGGACTTCCACCAATGGGAAAATGCTTTCTACTAGTTCTTCACTGTTTGGCTTGCGTCAATCCCTTTTCTTCCCTCAACTCCTTTCAAAACTTTACCTCTTCGGAAATCTTTAGCTGGTTCTCCTAATACCATAGACTCCACAGTAGGTTCTTCTTCTTCTTTTTCCTTGATTGCTATTGTAACACATGAAACATTATTGGTCTCCTCAATCCAATCCATGATGTCGCTTAGATCTTCATTGGATATTTCTTCTCCTATATCAACTTCTTCCTTGATGTCAGGTGATTTTGTTTTATATGGCTCTGTGTGAGGCTTCTCGGATGCCCATTGGGCCGCCCAATTAGTTGTAGGGGTAGCCCAAGATGGAGGATAAGCTGCCCATTCAGGTGCTCAGTGTGGAGGCCCTTGAGCAGAGTATGGAGCCCAAGCCTCTAGAGTGGTCCAGCTACTTGGAGGCGGAGGTGCCCAGCTGGGACTAGAAGGTGGAGTCGCCCAGCTGCTTGGAGAAGGAGGCGCCCAATTTCGATTAGGAGGTCTAGACGCCCAACTTGAATTAGGAGGTGGAGACGCCCAGGGAGGTGAAGGCGCCCTTTCTTGTCCTGATATTTCTTGATTTTCCAGAACCCATGATGGAGGAGGTGTGGCCCAAATGTTTGCTCCTTCTTGTCTAGTCTGCTCGTCTTCTCCATTGTTATCTTCTATGCCTTCCTCTGTAGTTTGCTCTTGATGGAGAACAACTTGAGAAGTACCTAGGGCTTCATCTGTTCCTTCTTCCATCTGAAGCTGTCTCATCACCTTGTCTGGTCCGGCCACCCATAAGGTGTCACTACCCCAGTCATGTACCGCTTTACTGTAGTGTAGCCATGGCCTTCCTATCAAAAGAGGGAATCCTCCCTTCACCTTTGGGAGTGTTATTACCACAAAATCCAACACAAATTTTAGCTTATGGATGACGACTTCAACCTTTTCCACTATGCCTAGTGGGCTTACCTTGCTTTGGTCTGCCAATGATACTGTAAAATGAGCATCCTTAGTTGGTTTCAGATTTAGCAATGTCATTGTGTACTCAGGCATCACATTAATACTAGATCCCCCATCAACTATCACTCCTACTAAAGAAGTTCCCGTGATACTTACAGTTAGTCCAGGGCTCTTGAATCAGTAAGAGGTGCCATCCTAGATGGTTCTGAGCTATAAGTTGAGGGTATAGGTATTTGTTGAGAGGTTAGAGAAGTGAAGCCTTGCCCGCCACTTAATATGGTGCCAGGGTCTAATGTGTTTATGGCAGCCATTACTTCTCCTCTGAATCCAGGACTCATAGCTAACAAGTTATATAAAGATACCTGTTGGTAGGTGCTCTGCAAGACTTGAACTGCAGTGAGGAAGCCTTCTTGATTATTCCTGGAAGTAGCTCCATTCTGGAAGTGCCTTATGTCCTTAGATACTGCATAAGCTTTGTCAACAACTTGCTCAAGAGTATCTTCATTTCTTCCTACTCTTCCCACTGAGATTTTCTCCTTGGTTGTGTTTGGCTTCCTGAGAAGGTTCATGCTCCATGGTTTTTTTTCCCTTGTCCTTGGTTGAATCTTTTGCTTCCTTGGCAGCAGCTTTCAAAGCTGCCTTCTGCTTTTGTGCCCTTGTCATTACTCCGGGAAGTTCCTCAAGCTCGACTACTCGGGCACTTGGAGAGTCTACATTGCTCTCATCATTAGTTACTGTGATCATATGTAGGGGGCAAGAATTACCTCCACATCTGTAACACATTATAGGCCTAGGTGGTCGGTTCTGATGAGGCCTACCTTCTTGTCGTTGATGTCCTTGATTGGTGTAAAACGTTGTTACAGAAGGTGTTGTAGTGGATGGTAAGGGTGGTTGTCCTAACAAGGAGGACTGAGCCACCCCTACCCATTGAGTTGCTGGTGGTTGTCCCAGCATCATAGCCTGATTCCCAAGACCCTTTAGAAAATAACAATCCTTGGCCTCATGGCCACCCTTTCCACAAAACTGGCATGTTAGCCTCCTTGGACATTTTTGTGATGTGTGTCCTTGAGTACTACAGAGAGAACACCATAGTCCAGTTCTTACCTCCCTACCTCCCTTGATGTTTTGAGTTCTTCAAGATCTTGTCGTATCTGAGCGAGACCTTCTGAGGTACCTTTGTCCTCTTCTCTATTTCTTTGAAGCTTTAAGGTCTCTAGTTCCTTTCTCAAGGTTGTCACCATATCTTCATCTTGGGGAAAAGTCTTACCTGGATGTGTTCCAAAATGAACTCGTGCAGCCTCAAGCAGCTGCCTCAAATTCTCTTAAAGTGGCATCCGGTCTCAAAAGCTCTCTCAACTTCTGCTGTGTGGATTTCGGCAAGGCTTTCTCCACCCACTTCTTAACAAGGAAATCCCCTGGTGGTTCCGGCAATCTTGCCACGAGTGACCTTGCCCACGCCATAAGTTCTGAAAATGATTCTCCCATATGCAAGATTAGATTTTCAAGTTCATCTAACGTTCTTTCTGTAGAGTTACCTGGCCGAAATGCGTCTGTGAATTCAGCCCTCAATGCTTCCCATGTTTGGAAATGGTTTTCCGCGTATTGGCTGAACCATTTGTCGGCTAATCCTTCAAGAGTTGATGGAAAGAGAGCAAGGAAGGCATCCTGTCGTTGTTGTAAGCCCCTGCTCTTACAAATTGAAAGAAATCTTCGTACATGATCTTCAGGATCTTCATTAGCACCGCCATGAAATGAAGAAAATCTAATAATTATCCTTGATAAAAGAACGGAAAGTTCATCTTCCATAGCCTTATTAAGAAGAGTGTCTTGAGGTAAAGTCTTTTGAGTTTTAGCCTTGTCATCTAACCCTTCTATTCTAGGGCTTGAGGCAGATAGACTTCTTATGGGTGTTAGGTAAGGATCTGGCCTTCTTCTGTGGTAACTTTTGATTGGTGTTTTCTTAAGGCTTAGCTGCTTCTCTTTGCTAGCTCTGGTGTGGGTCATGGATCATCTTGGGAACTATTTCCAAGAGAGGAAATAATAAGAGAGTGAATAGTTGGGAGGAAGTGGCTCACCCTGATGGAGGAAGTCGCCCCAATGAAGAGGTCGCCCAAGAAGAAGGAGTCGTCTTTGCCCAAGAAGAGGTTGCTCAAGTGCAAAGGAGGAGTAGGAGTCGCCCAATAAGACAAAAGAAGAGGAGGAGGAGGAGGAGTCGTCGCCCAAGCCAAGAAGCCAAGAGAGGATGAGGAGGAGTAGGCGCCCAAGAAGAGAGGATGAGGAGGAGTAGGCGCCCAAGAAGCCAAGGAGGAGGAAAAGGAGGAGTAGTCACCCAAGAAGCCAAGAAAGAGGAAAAGGAGTAGTCGCCCAAGAAGCCAAGGAGGAAAAGGAGGAGTCGTCGCCCAAAAAAACCAAGAGAGGAAGGAGAGGAGTAGGAGAGGTGGCCCTCGGCACTCAAACCCTAAGTGATTTCTCAAGGAAAAGGGTACTCAATTCTAAGTGATTTTTCAAGGAAAAGGAAATCTCCAGAAGCCCTGTCCCATCGGGCGTCCCATCGGGCAGGAGCAAGCACAAGGAAAAAATGGTCAACGGAATAAGAGTAGAAGTAAATCAAGGAAGAGGGATATCGAATGCCATTATTTTCGTAAGAAAGGACACATGAAAAAAGATTGCTATGCATTAAAGAATGCTAAAGGTAAAGGACAAAATGTTGCAGGGAATGCAAAATGCACTACTCCTGGAGCATATGTAAACACATGAACACATTAAAGCACATTACCATAATAGACACATATCCCCAAGCCTCCATATCATCACTAGAAACTATACTTAGAAGTAAGAGTCACAGCAGCAGCAAGCATGGAGAAGAATAGAGCACAAGACCACACTAACTATAAAGCCAAATGTAACACAATCAGAATACAAGCCATTATTTAATCATACCACATCTAATCATACCAAAGCAACGGAACAACAGAATTCAAACTCCAGGTATTCTCACATAAGTAGCATAAGCAAACAGCATAAGGTCTCTACGAGCTCTAAGCCTGCTCTCACTCGCAGCTATAGTCTCCTGTAGTGTGCACTATATGCTATATCATATCCTTCTCTCTTGAGGTTTCCCCTTTTTATAGGAGAGAGGTGAGGAACCGGTTACAATTGGAGAGTCTGTTACACAGGAGCAATGGGAAATTAATGCACTAGGCGGTTTCATTTGTCAGCATGGCCGCCAGTACCAGACTTTGTCGTGTAATGATGAGTGGCTGGGCCCCACTTTTCTGCATTGTCAGGTCTGCTTGTCTGGCATGCCCTGGTCATGTAGTCGCTCAACTCTACCATCTAGACGTCTTGGTGCCCAACTCCAGTTTTTGGACGTCTTGGAGCCAAACTCCAGATTTTGGACGTCTTGGCGCCAAACTCCAGTTTTCGAACGTCTTGGCGCCCAACTCCAGATTTTGGACGTCTTGGCGTCCAACTCCAGATTTTGGACGTCTTGGCGCCCAACTCTAGATTCTGGACGTCTTGGCGCCCAATTTGGTATTTGGTCCCTTGGTGCCATCCTTTACTCTGTCCTTCAAAAAATTTATTCTACACCCTCTCAGCAATGAGTTCGAATCTCTCTCTACTTTTAGATGAAGCACTAATTTTAGGGTTTGAAGACTCTGATTTTAGGGTTTTAAAGCCTTGATTTAGGGTTTGGCACTTGGAGCTTGCTTTGCAAACAGCCATAACCATTTACCCCTTTTAACTCTCTCTCTCTTCTTTCTCTCTCTCTAAAAAATTTGAAACCCTAAACCTAATCTTTGAAATGGCTCCTATGGACCGAAGGGACGTGGACGAACTGATCGCTAAAGCCCTCAAAGAGGCCAAAAAGGAAGCAGACCCCAACCTCAATATGGAGATATGAAAAATGATGGAAAAGTTCAAAGGCCTCGAAGAACAAGTAATGGATAAAGTCAAAGGACTCAAAGTACAAGTAAAAACTCTCATAGAAGAAAGAGACAATTGGAGGACAGCCTATGAGCACCTGAAAGAAGAGGGGGAGATCTCCAGCGTGGAGACACTCAAAGAAGAAATAAAGAAGGAAATCAAAACCGAGGTAGAATCCACTCGAGAGTCGTGGGTGGAAGTAGTACACAAAAGGGTTAAGAAGGAAGTTAGGGAAGACATGCAGAAAGAAGAGCTCACACGAGTCCAGGATACACTTGAGGAGGAGAGGCTTCGACACACTCGAAGACTTCACATTCGGATTACGAGCCTACCCGAAGGAGCGTCACCGGAGGCCGACGCCACTGACATTTGCCGTCAACTTGGATACGAGAGCATTCCCTTCACAGGCGCATGGAGGGTTGGGAGGGATACATCGCGTTTGCGAGCACTCATCCTTACGATGAGCTCCGAGGAGGAACGGACAGCCTTTTTTAGAAGTCGATCAGTACTACGTGGACTACCCGGCGGCGCCCTCTACATGGACGAGGACCTCACACGGATGCAGGTGGCACACCGACGTGCTTGCATGCCACAGATACTCCAGGCACGCCGAGAGGGAAGGAAGGCCTTTTACCGTGATGGTAAGGTCTTCATAGATGGACGCCTATCAAATAGGGCCACACAGCCTATGAGACATCAATACACCAGGAGATACCACTCAGAGGAGCAATGTGGAACTGCAATGGGGCACTTTGGACGCGACAAGATAGACTCGAGAAGATCCTGGCATCACATGACTTTGCGTGCATCACAGAGACACGAGAGCCCAGAGAGAGGTCTATCACGCATTGCAGGTTTTCATTGGGAATCTGCATTGAGGACCACGACGAGACAAAGTACAGCATGAGGGTCGGGAGGTGTGGCCATCGTATTTAGACAGGAGATACAGAGCCGGATCCATATTATAGGAAGAGATGAGGAGGCACGATACATGTGGGTTCGCATGGAAATAGCAGAGGGGAGTTGGATTTACAATGCTATATGCTACTTCCCTCCAGGCTGATCTCGATACGCAGGACATGATCTTGGGGGACCGATCCGAGACAAAGACTCACCATACAGAGCACTCTCAGATGAGATACTACATTACAACACACTAGGTGAAGTTTTTCTTATGGGGGACTTCAATGGCCGCACTCAGTCACATCAGTGCGAGGCATACGACATGGATCACCCACATCTCATGAGGGCCAGAGACCCGGATGAGATGAGCACTAGTAGAGTATCGGCAGATATGGGTCAAGACACGACTGGGTATGGCAGACATCTACTTGAGCTAGGCAGCTGACATCAACTCGTTATATATAACAGGATGAATCGTTGGCCAGGTTCGGGCGGACTTACTTGCTTCCCTTACGGGGGAGGTGAGAGCACAATCGACTACATTTTGGGTACCATCTCTGGAGCTTCACTCATCCCCTCACTTAGTATTGGACGACGCCCACTTGGTGCTAATCATACATTTATCACATTCACACTCTTATCTCCTATTCCATTAGACCCTCTCTTACCCATTGAGACACACACCACGATACACTTCACACACGAGCTCTCACATGTTTATGCACACCATTTACACACCCGCCTACTCTCCCTCGATCCACTCTCACCCTTGGACACACTTACATCACAATTCACCACCATCGTGCAGGACTAAGCTCTCCGCAGCTTCCCACACCGCACACATATACACCCTCCACGCAGAGGATCCATGCCCCAGAACCGCTGTTATGATGCAGATTGTCGTGAGCTACGGAAGCACCTATGGATCTTAGAGCATAGAGGAGATATTACACACAGACAGGCATGGTAGGGCCCATGACCATTTCCCGTCTACAGCATGGTAGGGCCCATGACCATTTCGGTTTACAAGTAAAGCACCTCATCTACGGAGGCATGACCCTCGCACCGCTCATTGCCCACATCTTCAACCGCGCGTTGGTTGAAGGGTTCCCTGACTCATGGACTGAGCACACCATGGTGCCTATTCATAAGTCAGGAGATACTATGGATCCAACTACATACCGGACGATCATGATTGCCCCTATATTGGCCAAGTTATATGGGGTGGTACTAGAGACAGAGTTGAGTACTCTCGCTGAGAGGAAGGGTATCAGGGCTCCAGGGAAGGCAGGTTTCAGATGCGATTACTCTACCATTGACCACATCTTCACTCTGAGATGCCTGATCGACCAGGCAAGGGTGAGGAAGAGGAGATTATATTGTTGCTTTGTGGACTTCCGCAAAGCATTTGACACTGTTCCCAGGGAAGGACTCTTCAGACGACTACTTGATATCAGAGCTCCGGAAGAGGTGATATGGGGGATCTACGCCTTATACGAGAGAGTATCTGGTAGAGTCAGATGTCCAGGTGGCTTATCTCATCCACTTGCTAGCACTATCGGGGTGAAGCAAGGATGCCCTCTTTCACCCACCCTCTTTGGTCTCTACATTGATGAGATAGTGGGCTTTGTACAGCAGCAGGGGTGATGGCATTGAGGTATGCGGGTCCACTGTCCATATTCTTTTATATGCTGATGATATTGTACTGGTTTCAGAGTCTGCAGAAGGTCTACAGCATCATCTACATGGCCTAGATGACTTTTGCAGACGCAGAGGGTTATCTGTGAACCTTGGTAAAACCAAGGTCATGATCTTTCATACATCAGCACATGTACACAGACATAGTTTGTTCACAGCAGCGGGTGGACCGATCAAGGTGGTCGGATCATATGTTTACTTGGGAGTGACATTTACAGCAGCATCAGGGATCTTCTCTATGTCTCAAGCAGCCCGTGACCGCATCACACGTGGGTATGCAGCACTAGCTTTGATGGAGAGACAGTGCCACCAGGCCTATTTTCAGGAGCCCCGCACAAAGGGGTGGCTCTTCGACACTTTGGTTACGCCAACGCTCATGTATGGGGCAGCCATATGGGGATCAGGATTAGCTACGTCAGTATGGACAGCATTAGAGAGGCCACAGATCCTCATGATTGCCAGACTTATCCGCATCAAGCCTTCACTACCACATGATATCATTAGAGCAGAGCTCTCTGCACCACCGATGCTAGTTGAGGCACTATTCCAGACAGTATGCCTATTACACACGCTTCGGAGCATGGATAGAGGGCGCATTGCTCATCGTGCTTTCCAGGCATCACGTGATATGGCATTAGCAGGCGACACCTCCTCATGGTATGCATAGACACGAGACTGGCTCGCCCACCATGGCTTTGACATAGACAGGCTACTACCACTACAGTATGACTCATATGCACTCGCCTACTCGCATTCTCATCAAGAGAGGAATAGGGTCATTCGTCAGGAGATATGGCATACATACATACAGAGGACATGGGTGAGCCCTAGGAATACATTGCCACCGAAAATGCTCTATTACCGTGAGCATTTTCTACATATATCGGACGAGGGCTTCATCGAGATTCCAAGATACATGCAGACATACCTACCCCACCATCTTTGAGTCGTCATTGGGCAGCTCCGGGTTTCATCACATCAGCTCGAGATTGAGAGGGGTCAGTCCAGGGGAGTCCCCCGTGAGGAGAGGTGGTGCCCAGTATGCGAGACAGAGGTAGAGACTGAGGAGCATTTTGTTATCAGATGTCCGGCATACTGAGACCTACGAGCACAGTTCCAAATAGAGGAGTCACTCCAGTTGTGCATGACTATGGGAGACCAGCGGCGTTTGGGACGCTTCCTCACAGCAGCATACGAGAGGCTAGAGCGGTCACTACAGCCTATGCATCAGCCACGGGTGAGTACCCAGCAGACCATTACCCAGTTCTTTCAGCGAGTTGAGCTACATCATAGAGGTCCATCTATAGGGCTCACTCTCCACCAGGAAGCAGCACAGAGAGCACGACGCCGACCACGCATGGACAGATATCGTCGACCACGACTATATGAGGAGGATATCTCATGCATCAGGACAGCCTACGACCACATGATGGAGCATAGGCGTACCAACACCCCCTAGGTTGTTTGCCTTCAGGAGGCACTCAGATCACCACGTACTACACCCACTTCCACCCATCACCAGTAGCTAGGGTGTTTTACTCACTCACATTATGGATCCCCCATGTATTAGGTGGCCACTATCTGCAGAGTCAGAGCCACGTCTCCCCAGCCTTTGCCAACCCTATATAGCTTTGTGTAGCGATATACTTTTTATTTCATTTCATCTTCTACACAGGGGTACTACACTTGTACATGGTTTTGTCTCATAGGCCAAGTTTGGCCTCAGAAGAGGTTAATATGACTTTCTTTCTTTCTTTCTTTCTCTCTCTCTCAGGGAAGACGTACAGAAAGAAGAACTCACACGAGTCCAGAATACACTTGAGGAGGAGAGGCTTCGACACACTCGAAAACTTCACATTCGGATTACATGCCTACCTGAGGGAGCATCACCAGAGGCAGATGCATGTATGAGAGCATGCCATTCACAGCTGCATGGAGGGTTGGGAGGGATACATCATGTTTGCGAGCACTCATCCTTAAGATGAGCTCCGAGGAGGCACGATACATGTGGGTTCGCATGGAGATAGCACAGGGGGGTTGGATTTACATTGCTATATGCTACTTCCCACCAGGCAGGTCTCGATATGCAGGACCGGATCTTGGGGGACCGACCCGAGACAGAGACTCACCATACACAACGCTTTCAGAGGAGATACTACATTACAGCACACTAGGTGAAGTCTTCCTTATGGGAGACCTCAATGGCCGCACTTAGTCACATCAGTGCGAGGCATATGACATGGATCACCCACATCTCATGAGGGGTAGAGACTCGAATGAGATGAGCACTAGCAGAGTATCGGCAGATATGGGTCAGGACACCACCGGCTATGGTAGACATCTACTCGAGCTAGGCAGCCGAAATCATCTCGTTATATATAACGGGATGAATCGTTGGCCAGGTTCGGGTGGATTTACTTGCTTCCCTCACGGGGGAGGTGAGAGCACAGTCGACTACATTTTGGGTACCACCTCTGGGGCTTCACTCATCACCTCACTTAGTATTGGACGACGTCCACTTGGGGCTGACCATACATTTATCACACTCACACTCGCATCTCCGATTCCATTAGACCCTCCCTCACCCACTGAGACATATACCACGATACACTTCACACACAAGCTCTCACACGTTTATGCACACCATTTACACACTCGCCTACTCTCCCTCGATCCACTCTCACCTTTGGACACACTTACATCACAGATCACCACCATCCTACAGGACTCAGCTCTCTACACCTTCCCACACCGCACACATATGCACCCTCCACGCACAGGATCCATGCCCCAGAACCGCTGGTATGATGCAGATTGCCGTGAGCTACGGAAGCACCTACGGGTTTTAGAGCATAGGGGAGATATTACACACGCACAGGCACAGCGTCGCATGCAGAGCCTTACTCGCCGCAAACGGCGAGATTGGGAGGAGAGACAGTACTGGGATATTTACCATGTGCTCATGAGTCGAGACAGTGGAGTGGCATGGCGACATTTGAGAGAGAGGAGACAGGAGACACCTATCCGAGACCCGAGCACTTGGCATAGCTATGCACGGAGTCTATACGAGATCCCAGACCAGCCCCCCATTCCTAGACCGCAGAGCTCACGTCCTACTACCTCTGACTTCTTCACACCCACTATGGTGGGACACGCTATTGCCCGGCTACAGCATGGCAGGGCCCATGACGATTTCGGTTTACAGGCAGAGCATCTCATCTATGGAGGCACGACTCTCGCACACCGCTCATTGCCCACCTCTTCAACCGTGCATTGGTTGAAGGGTTCCGGACTCATGGACTGAGCACACCATAGTGCCCATTCATAAGTCAGGTGATACTATGGATCCAGCTACATACCGGACGATCATGATTGGCCCTATATTGGCCAAGTTATATGGGGCAGTACTAGAGACAGACCTGAGTACTCTTGCTGAGAGGAAGGGTATCAGGGCTCCAGGACAGGCAGGTTTCAGACGAGATTACTCTACGATTGACCACATCTTCACTTTGAGATGCCTGATCGACCAGGCAAGGGTGAGGAAGAGGAGATTATATTGCTGCTTTGTGGACTTCCGCAAAGCATTTGACACTGTTCCCAGGGACCGACTCTTCAGACGACTACTTGATATCGGAGCTCCGGAGGAGATGATATGGGGGATCTACGCATTATACGAGAGAGTATCTGGTAGAGTCAGATGTCCGGGGCTTATCTGATCCACTTGCTAGCACTATCGAGGTGAAGCAAGGATGCCCTCTTTCACCCATCCTCTTTGGTCTCTACATTGATGAGATAGTGGACTACATACAGCTGCAGGGGGGAGATGGCATTGAGGTACAAGGATCCACTGTCCATATTCTTTTATACGCTGATGATATTGTATTGGTTTCAGAGTCTGCAGAAGGTCTACAGGCCTAGATGACTTTTGCAGAAACAGAGGGTTATCTGTGAACCTTGGTAGGAGACATAGTTTGTTCACAGCAGCAATTGGACCGATCGAGGTGGTTGGATCATATGTTTACTTGGGAGTGACATTTACAGCACTATCAGGGGTCTTCTCTATGTCTCAGGCAGCCCGTGACCGCATCACACGTGGGTACGCAGCACTAGCTTTGATGGAGAGACAGTGCCACCATGCATATTTTCAGGAGCCCCGCACAAAGGGGTGGCTCTTTGACACTTTGGTTACGCCAGCGCTCATGTATGGGGCAGCCATATGGGGGCCGGGATTAGCTACATCAGTATGGACAGCATTAGAGAGGCCACAGATCCTCATGATTGCCAGACTTATCCGCAGCAAGCCTTCAGTACCACATGATATCATTAGAGCAGAGCTCGCTGCACCACCGATGCTAGTTGAGGCACTATTCCAGACAGTATGCCTATTACACAGACTTCGGAGCATGGATACAGAGCGCATTGCTTATCGTGCTTTCCAGGCATCACGTGATATGGCATTAGCTGGGGACACCTCCTCATGGTATGCCCAGACACGAGACGAGACTGGCTGGCCCACCATGGCTTTGACATAGACAGGCTACCACCACTACAGTACGACTCACATGCACCCACCTACTCTCTCTCTCATCAAGAGAGGAATAGGGTCATTCGTCAGGAGATATGGCATACATACATACAGAGGACATGGGTGAGCCCTAGGGATACATTGCCACCGAAAATGCTCTATTACCGCGAGCATTTTCTACATATATCGGACGTAGGCTTTATCGAGATCTCGAGATACATGCAGACATACCTTCCCCACCACCTCCGAGTCGTCATTGGGCAGCTCCGGGTTTCATCACATCAGCTCGAGATTGAGAGGGGTCGGTCCAGGGGAGTCCCCCGTGAGGAGAGGTGGTGCCCAGTATGCCAGACAGAGGTAGAGAGTGAGGAGCATTTTGTTATCAGATGTCCAGCATACTTAGACCTACGAGCACAGTTCCAGATCGAGGAGTCATTCCAGCTGTGCATGACTATGGGAGACCAGAGACGCTTGGGACGCTTTCTCACAGCAGCATACGAGAGGCGAGAGCGGTCACTACAGCCCATACATCAGCCACGGGTGAGTACCCAGCAGACCATTACGCAGTTCTTTCAGCGAGTTGAGATACATCAGAGAGGTCCATCTATAGGGCTCACGCTACACCAGGCAGCAGCACAGAGAGCACGGCGCCGACCACGCATGGGCGGATATCGTCGACCACGACTATATGAGGAGGATATCTCACGCATCAGGATTGCCTACGACCACATGATGGAGCATAGGCGTACCACCACCCCCTGCGTTGTCTTCCTTCAAGAGGCACTCAGACCACCACCGATGTACCACATACTACACCCATCTCCACCCATCACCAGTAGCTAGGGCGTTTTACTCACATTTTGGATCCCCCCATGTATTAGGTGGCCACTATCTCCAGAGTCAGAGCCACGTCTCCCCAGCCTTTTCCAGCCCTATATAGCTTTGCGTAGCGATATACTTTTTATTTCATTTTATCTTCTACACAGGGTTACTACACTTGTACATGGTTTTTGTCTCATAGGCCAAGTTTGGCCTCCAGAAGACGTTAATATGACTCTCTCTCTCTCTCTCTCTCTCTCTCTCTCTCTCTCTCTCTCTCTCTCTCTCTCTCTCTCTCTCTCTCTCTCTCTCTCTCTCTCTCTCTCTCTCTCTCTCTCTCTCTCTCTCTCTCTCTCTCTCTCTCTCTCTCTCTCTCTCTCTCTCTCTCTCTCCCCCCCCCCCCTCTCACATCCACCTCTCGCGTCATGAGAGGAATCTTGTGCTCAGACAAGACCTTTGGCAGCTCTACATTAGTCAGACATGGCACACACCACACATGGGATCGAGACTATCGCACTATCGAGACCAGTTCTTCGACATACTAGTGGATGGTTTCATCCAGCGACCACGCTACATGGATACCTACATGCCTCATAGCTCGAGGGTGGCTATTGGCCAGTTGAGGGTCTCATCACACCGACTAGAGATTGAGATAGGCAGAGCCACAGACATTCCCCGAGAGGAGCGGCTATGCAGGATATGCAGAGTAGAGATGGAGGATGAGGAGCATTTTGTTTGCAGATGTAGCGCATATGATGACATTAGAGGCAGATACGAGACTCTGTTTACAGGGCAGCCCACCCTCCGAGAGATCATGGGCTCTAGAGATCAGCGACAGCTCGGGCGATTCTTACTAGAGATTCAGAGTCACAGAGATTCTCTCCTCCAGCCTACTGCAGCTTCCCAGACACGAGGGAGACAGAGTCAGCTCACTGACTTCTTCATTGCACGACGTGCAGCAGCCCTCCGCCCCTTAGCTCACACATCGAGAGGGGTGACTCTTCAGCAGGCTCAGACCTCTCGAGCTAGGAGACGACCCCGTGCTATAGGATATCGGGCCCTCAGACTTCACATACACCAGATCGCAGACATCGAGGCTCGTGACCATCGCGCCATGGAGGAGAGACGATCCCGGATGATGGCAGATCCCGCTGCAGCCATCGAGGAGGCCTTGACTCCACCTCCACCCATGTACCACATCTTACACCCGCTCACTAGTACAGGATGGAGCTAGTTAGTCGTTTAGATGCATTATCATGCTTGTACTACCCTTTTGCATATAGGCTATAGATATAGCACTCCATTCACCGTCCCCCCCCCCCTCCCACTTTCATGGGTATCTCTACATGCATACTACAGAGATCTATATCAGCCTTGCCATCTTTTTTTTTCAGTATTTTTATCTTTTCCGATTGACAGAAGATACACCCATGTACATTGATTTGTCTCATAGGCCGAGTTCGGCCTCCTAATAGACGTAAAAACACTTTCTTTCTTTCTTTCTTTCTCTCTCTCTCTCTCTCTCTCTCTCTCTCTCTCTCTCTCTCTCTCTCTCTCTCTCTCTCTCTCTCTCTCTCTCTCTCTCATGCTTGTTGTACTACCCTTTTGCATATAGACTATCATAGATATCGCACTCCATACACCCCCCCCCCCCATTTTCATGGGTATCTCCACATGCATACTACGGAGATCTATACCAGCTTTACCAGTTTTTTTTCAGCACTTTTATCTTTTCTGATTGACAGAAGATACACCCATGTACATCGATTTGTCTCATAGCGGCCTCCTAATAGACGTAAAAACACTTTGTTTCTCTCTCTCTCTCTCTCTCTCTCTCTCTCTCTCTCTCTCTCTCTCTCTCTCTCTCTCTCTCTCTCTCTCTCTCTCTCTCTCTCTCTCTCTCTCTCTCTCTCTCTCTCTCTCTCTCTCTCTCTCTTCCCCCCCCCCTTCCCTCTCCCTCCCTCTCCCCCCCCCTCCTTTCGTTGCTTGAATGAGAGCGTGAAGGCGAGGAAGCATAGACTCTATTGTTGCTTTGTGGATTTCTGCAAAGCCTTCGACATGATCCCTTGAGAGAGACTACTACAGAGACTCCTGGAGTTGCAGCTACCATCAGACATGCTATGGGCCATTCATGCTTTGTATGCATGAGTCATAGGCAGGGTGCGCTACCTTGGCGGCCTATCAGACAGCCTTGTTAGCACCATTGGTGTGAAACAAGGTTGCCCTCTCTCACCCACTCTCTTCGGTCTCTACGTCGATGAGATCACGGAGTATATACAACGAGCAAGAGGGCTAGGAGGAGACCTCGGAGGTACGCCAGTACACATCCTATTATATGCCGATGACATTGTCTTGCTTTCAGAGTCCGAACAAGGGCTGGAGTTACATTTACAGGCACTCGATACCTTCTGCATGGAGAGAGGACTCACTTTGAACCTTGGCAAGACCAAGGTCATGATCTTCCATACGTCGAGGACAGTACGCCATCACGTCTCTTTCACCGCAGCCGGAGGACAGATAGAGGTAGTGGACTCCTACATCTACTTAGGTGTCACCTTCTCGGGCACCACAGGGATATTCTCCATGGCTTGTTGAATTGGAGAGGCGATGCTTTTAGGCACATTTTCAGGAGCCTCGGACTAAGGGGTGGCTCTTTGATACTCTAATGACACCCGCATTGATGTACACGGCGGCAATTCGGGCACTAGGAATCACGGAGGTGATGTGGACACGGATTGAGAGGCCCGAAGTCACTATGATCTCACACTTGCTCTGCAGCAAGCTCTCCGTTCCACATGACATTATATGAGCTGAGCTTGGCACACCACCGATGCTAGTGGAGGCCCTCTTTGAGCTGGTGACCTTTATTCTGAGAGTCAGAGAGCTCCTGGCAGTCGACTCACTAGGATTGCATTTGAGAGCTCTAGACATTTGGTAGAGACAAGGCATGACAGAGTATGGTATGCACAAACTTACCGATGGTTGGAAGACCATGGCATGAGCATTACCGATCTCCCCCCTTTTCAGTATGACCTCTTCCCCCTACATTACCCTCTCTCGTTCGGAGAGGAATAGGACCATCCACCAGGACCTACAGATACACATCAGGGAGATACAGATAGCACCACGGGATTCTCTTCCCACAAAGAGGCAACACGACAGAAAGCACTTCCTAACAATGATGGGGGATGGTTTCATTCAAAGACAATGATACATGGATACATACATGGCACCAACAGAGAGAGTGGCCATCGGGAAGCTTAGAGTATCATCACACCAGCTAGAGATTGAGGTTGGGCGAGAGACAACATACCCGGAGAGAAGAGAGATTATGCAGGATATGTCGAGAGGAGGTGGAGGACGAGGAGCACATACATGTAGATGTCAGGCATATGAGGATATCAGAGACTGCTACCCACACCTCTTTAGGGGGCCCACAGAGATCAGACTCCAACCAGCGCCCTCTAGGTCATTTCCTAGTAAAGCTCCAGTGCCGCTGTGCCTCACTTCTCCGGCAGTTGGAGATACACTCGACTCCCCATACTCATATTACAGATTTTTTCAGACCCACAAGTGTCTGAGGGCCAGCGCAACATGGGGTGTCACATTACAGAGAGCAAAGGAGTTTAGACGACAGCGCCGACGACCTAGACCCCCACTCCGAGTGCCCATCCCCACCAAAGAGAGATTCAGGCGATTCGCGCATGCCATGACATGGAGATACGGAGACATCAGCAGCGCATCCCTGTTGATCTCGACGTGCAGAGCATTTTGAGGATCGCCACAATACCTTCCCCACCAATGCATCATATCCTACACCCACTCTAGGCATTTTAGAGGGTTATGACACCACCGAGCCTCCCCTCCCTATGCATATCATATTTATCTCTCACCTATTGAGCATATAGAGTGCGTTCCCATAGCATCCCACACCCTCGACGTTAGTTATTATCCACTCCTTTTATACTCTGTTTTGTACTCACAGTTTATTTTCCTTTTGGGATCAGCATACTGATGTATATTTTTTGTCTCATAGGCCGATTTTGGCCTCTAATAGATGTTACAAAGTCTCTCTCTCTCTCTCTCTCTCTCTCTCTCTCTCTCTCTCTCTCTCTCTCTCTCTCTCTCTCTCTCTCTCTCTCTCTCTCTCTCTCTCTCTCTCTCTCTCTCTCTCTCTCTCTCTCTCTCTCTCTCTCTCTCTCTCTCTCTCTCTCTCTCTCTCTCTCTCTCTCTTTCATGGATATCCCCACATGCATACTACGGAGATCTATATCAGCTTAACCAGTTTCTTTTCAGCACTTTTATCTTTTCTGATTGACAGAAGATACACCCATGTACATCGATTTGTCTCATAGGCCGAGTTTCGGCCTCCTAATAGACGTAAAAACACTTTCTTTCTCTCTCTCTCCCCCCCCTTCTCCCCCTCTCCCTCTCTCCCCCCCCCCCCCCCTCCCCTTCCCCTCCCCCCCCCCCCCCCCCCCCCCTCCCCCCCCCCCCTTCCCTCCCTCCCCCCCCCCTCCCTCCCTCCCTCCCTCTCCCCCCCCCCTTCCTTATCTCCCTCCCTCCCTCCCTCCCTCCCTCCCTCCCTCCCTCTCTCTCTCTCTCTCTCTCTCTCTCTCTCTCTCTCTCTCTCTCTCTCTCTCTCTCTCTCTCTCTCTCTCTCTCTCTCTCTCTCTCTCTCTCTCTCTCTCTCTCTCTCTCTCTCTCTCTCTCTCTCTCTCTCTCTCTCTCTCTCTCTCTCTCTCTCTCTCTCTCTCTCTCTCTCTCTCTCTCTCTCTCTCTCTCTCTCTCTCTCTCTCTCTCTCTCTCTCTCTCTCTCTCTCTCTCTCTCTCCCTCCCTCCCTCCCTCCCTCCCCCCCCCCCCCAACCAACTCCCCCTCCTCCCTGCTTATCCTCCCCTCCTCCATTCCTCCCTCCCTCCCTCTCTCCCCTCCCCCCCCCCCAAAAAAAAAAAAAACCTGGGGTCTTCTGCGCAAGCTCCCCCCTTGCCTCCCTCTGTCCTGCCTACCAGTTGGCCCCACCTCTTCTCCCACTACCCTGGCCTCCTCTCCCCACTCCCTCCCTCTCCTCTCTGCACCTGGACTCCCTCCTCCCCCCTACCTCTGCCATCTTTCCCTCCCTCCGCCTCTCCCCCCTCCACCCTCTCGCCTTCCCTTTGCCCCCACCGTACTGCCTCCAACTCTTGTTGCCTCCTCTCCCCCTCGGTCCCCTTGCCTCTGTCTTCCCACCACTAGCCCTCCAACCCTCCCTCTTCTCATGACTACCTCTCCTCGATTATCCCTTTGCCCCTCAACCCCCTACCTCTTCCCACGGTTGACCTTATGCACCCTCACCACAATCGATTTACCCCACATATACTTTACACACACATTACATGCAAATTCCTCACACACATTGCACCATTCCACTCTCGGACATCAATCTACTCATAAATTCCTTGATACATGTATTAGACACCGATTGCTCACACGTGTTCCAGGCATAATGCATCTCCATCAAATTGACGTGAGGATGTGTCGCCGAGTTCTAGGGACACCAGGACGCCGTCCCCAATTAGTAACATGCTCGGACGTCAAAGAGGGACAGGGGACATCAGGGTTGAGGTTTCTGTAACATGGATCTGTCTCAGGAACGCGTCCGGGAAACAAGGATGTGTAACATAGGAATTCAGGGACCGCCGCCGATGATGGGAGAAATGGAGTGAACTTTTAAAAGAATTTGAATTCGAATTTTGGCTCCAATTTTCAAGTTTGAATTTTTCTGCCTTTTTTCGGAACTTCTAGAGTCTTTCTTTGGCCCCATACACAAGCATATATACCTATCATTTCACCTCTTCAAGCCACAAGCTCACTTAGAGCCTTCATTGCAAGCACCTTGTGTGTGTGAAGGCTTGAGCTATCTTCACCCTTGTATATTCAAGGGTTGAGCTCTATCTTCTCAACCCTCTCTTCACCCTTCTCCTTCTTGCTCCCCTCCTAATAGTATTCTCTTCTCCTATGGCTTCTTCATCGCGAACAAGTGAGTCAAACACCAAGAGGAGGCATGCTACAAGCAAATGGACATGGTGGGAAGAGGTGGAATCTCCCATATCTGTTGGAGAAGGTGGTGATGCAAGACTATGGAGTTGCAAGTTATGTGGCTACAAAAGAATCAGTGGAGCAAACAGGGTGCACGAACACTTATTTCATGAGCATGGACATGAAGTAAGATTTTGTTTCGCAATCACTTTGAAGAAAAAGCGAGAATTACTCAACAAACTTGCTATTAGTGATCCTCAAATTCATGCTCATCGTGCTTCACAAGCTCCTATCGACTCGGCATCGTTTGTGAGGTCTTCTATGCCATCCTCTTCAAGAGCATCATCTTCATCGGCTCCGGTTCGTGCTCCTACTCCTACTCCTACCCCTACTTCCACTCCTCATCCTACTCCTAGTTCTTCCACACCATCTGGAATTCCCTATGTACGTCCATCACGTCAACAAACAATCTGTGAGAATTAGAATCCCGTATTGAAGGAGGAGGTGGACACTACAGTGGCACTTTCTTTTTACCATGACCACATAGCTTTCAATGCGACTCGATAAGAATTGAATCTTCATTCTATTTTAATATTTGGTGATTTATTATTCAAACTTCAAAGTGCACTTGACACTTCCATAACCCGCTACTTTTAAATTTTATTTGTTTAACTTCTTCCATAGATCACCATATTTCAAAGATATGGTAAAGAAGATTGGTGAATATGGAGCACAATATGTGCCTCCATCTTTCAAGAGCTTAGGCACCACTTCATTGGAGAAAGAAAAGAAGCTTGTTGAAGTTGCATGCGAGAACATTAAAAAATCGTGGGAGAGAAATGGAGTATCATTGCTTGTGGATGGATGGAGTGATGTCCAACAACACTCTATCCATGGGGTGGTGGCTTATTCTCGTGGGGAGATGTATTTTATCTCATCACATGATGCGTTCGACATAAAAAAGTCAATAGATGTACTTGTTGAAGAGTGGGCAAGTGCCATAGAGATTGTGGGGCCATCAAATGTGGTTTGCATTGTAGTAGATGGGGAGCTTGCAAAAAAATTTGTACTCTCACATCAGTGTTTGCTTTTTGCATGTTTAAATAATATTCTCAAAGATATTGGGAATTTGGATTGGATTTTGCCCTTTAATCAATGAGGTAAATTCATTGGTTAGCTTGATCAACAGCCATACTTGTGTGAAGAATGAGTTTAACAAGAGATTGACTCTTGCTTTGTTCAAGCACTGAGACACAAGGTTTGCATATAACTTTACCATGTTACACCGAGTAGTGAAATGTAACGGTGTCTTGAGAGGCCTTTTATTGAGTGATGAATTTGGGAAGATGCCAGGTGCTTCTACTTCGATAGGAAGGCAATTTAGAAGATTGGCCGATGATGCAACATGGTGAGAGAATATTTCTCACATCATGGATATTGTTCATCAAGCTCTGCACTTATTGAAAATTGTGGATTCCATGGAACTATGCATTGGTAAAGTGTATGAAGCTATGGATCTCACAATTGAAGCACTAAAAACATTGGTGAAAGACAATGATAGGTATGAAGAAATTTCAGCTACTTGTGATAGCTGATGGGATGCATACATGAATCAGCATACATGTTGGATCCAAAATTCTAAGATAAAAAGCAATATGCAAATCTAGAGGTGGCTAATGGATGGAGGATCATATTAGAGATTTGTCCCAGATAGTGCAGTTAGACAAATTATCAGAGATCAGTGGGGAAAGATGCTTCATATGCATGTGCAAATGCCCAAGAGGATAGGTTACATGTTGGTGCTACCCTATGGTGCGAGGAAATTGGTTTTGATGGTCTGCAGCTTCAACAATTGGTCATTCAAATACTTAATTGGTACCACGAGTTGTCTTGAGCAACTATGGAGTGTGTATGGACATGTAGCCTCTAAGAAGAGGAAGATGCTTGATGTGCAGCATGCTAGTGATCTTGTGTTCGTTAGTGCAAATTTTAGGATGCTTCGACATACGCAATGCATGGAGGGAGATCTTTTCAGAGAATGGGAGGTAGAGGAGGGATCTGACCAAGTGGCAAGTGAAGAACATGAAGATGTGGCAACCACTAATTGCGTTGCAGAAAATGAGTTTGTCATTGTGACTCCCCACTTCGATTCTCCATAGTGACTAGTCATTACATTGATGTTGCACTCTTTTACATTTGTCATTTATGTTGCGGGTTCCCATCATATGTAATCTTTTTGTCGATCGATCGTATGATATAAGATTTTTTTATTCTTATGATGTGACATCATTTTGATATGATGATGATGTAGAATCTTTTTTTGGACACGATGAAATACATGATGTAAGTTGCCACTCTTGGAGTAACTTTGAATGTTTAACAGCTTCAATTTTCAATGACTCAAGGTGCTCCCTATATGTTCATTCTTTATACATAAAAAACACCTTTTTTTTATGCTTTTCTTCTTATTGGCCATTTCATATGTTGAAGAATTATTTGTATATGACTTTCATCTCATTATTTTGAAAAAGCAACGGGTTTTTTAGTGTTGGTCTTGGGACGCATCCCCGGGACACCATAGGCTCCATCCCCGTCCCAGGGACACCACCATTCCTGGAGTACTGCCCACCCACCACTTTGTGATTCTATCAAAGAATAGATCTTGAAACACACCACGAACGAAAGGTGGAAAGCTAATAATGGATGGTGCTTTCTCGCTCGCTCGCTGCTAACTCTTGTGGATATCGAGTTACCTGTGGTGAGCAGTCCTCCTCCTCCAAGGAATCTACACCGGACGGACCACCAGACGACTACTTAAGCAGTAATGGTAGAGGCTGGGAGTTGATCCTGCTCATTCTGTCCCACAGACGGAATGAAACAGACCACTTACGAACCGAAAGACTTGACACCATAGGCTCCATCCCCGTCCCAGGGACACCACCATTCCTGGAGTACTGCCCACCCACCACTTTGTGATTCTATCAAAGAATAGATCTTGAAACACACCACGAACGAAAGGTGGAAAGCTAATAATGGATGGTGCTTTCTCGCTCGCTCGCTGCTAACTCTTGTGGATATCGAGTTACCTGTGGTGAGCAGTCCTCCTCCTCCAAGGAATCTACACCTGACGGACCACCAGACGACTACTTAAGCAGTAATGGTAGAGGCTGGGAGTTGATCCTGCTCATTCTGTCCCACAGACGGAATGAAACAGACCACTTACGAACCGAAAGACTTGACCGCCTCTCGAAGCAATCGGAGAGGGTTCAGCAGACCCGTTCCCGTCCCCTAGCGACTTTGATCTCCATGCACACATTAACCCATGTACATATCCACATTGCACTCAACAAATTACACCATTATTGGTCCTTAGATGTTGCACACACATTGCACGCATCTCTCATCACCTTGCATCTCCATGTGCATGCATATCCAATGATCACATGTATGCATCCACTATTCTCACTATTTTTGTTCCATTCCTCCTAGTTGCATCTCTCATCACCTTGCATCTACACATGCATGCATTCCAATGATCACATGTATGCATTCTGTAATATCAATATTTTCGGATATCTCCAAATCCTTCATATGCTCAACTATCAGTAGAATCTTTTCTTACTAAAATGTCTTACTCAACATTGGAGCATCAACATTGCTGTGCCTTTGAAGCTACCTCACGACATTATGACAAATTTGAGGTGTTGGCTAAGGGGCCGAAACATTAAGTAATGCATTCAAATGGGCTGCAAAGATGGGTATTCTGGTTCATAACACGAGATATATCATGAAGAAGCTAAAAGAATTCGCTTAGAGCATGGATATACCTACACATACCTTGCATTTTGGTTATCTTGCAAAAGGGAGTGAGCGGCTAATTCAAAACATGAGAAATACTTTAGCGAATCGTATGTATAGAATATGCGAAAATCCAAGATGGTGCCACTTCATCAAAAGAAGCTATTAGAAGGTTTGATTGAAACTCAGCACTGAAGATCGTTTTTCTTGGACCACCTATCTTGGACTACTACTCCGGTTGGATGTCTTGTTCTTCTATGAATACATTGCATGGGGATGTGCATATGTATTGCTTACATGGTAAGTTTTGGTGGAGTGGGTGGGAGGTTTCCCTAGGATCGAGCTTTTCTTAGGATTAATCCACTAAACAAGTGGAGGTGTAGGGTTTGGCATAGTAAGATCCTTGAAGAAATAGTAATACCTGTCCTCATGACCTCATCACTGCCTCCTTTCTCGTAAAGCTGGCAAGTAACTTTTATCGGGCACTTTTGCATTGAATGTCCTACATAATTTCACATGTGCACCAGATATTGGTATGTATCTCCATGATAGGTGTGAACTTTCTCAGCATCTAGGTGAAGTTGCGCTAGCCAATCTAGCTCTTTCCTTAGTGCTACCTCTCCTCTACTAGGGTGTTTTGCAACTTGAAAGTTTACATATCCCTTTACAATTGAAAGATTATGTCATCCCTCTCAGATTCTGGTTCCTTGTATGTGTTGTGCCAAAGTCTATCCATGCATTCTTGATCTTAGTGGAAGCACCTCTAACTAGTTTCAAAAAGGTTTCCAAGTTTGAGAATCCCTCATAACTTTTGTCTTGATGACTTGCGCAGAGCCTTCTCGACTAATTTATTATCATGAACTCGTTTGGAAAGCCTTGCTACCAATGATTGCACCAAAGTCCTTAGTTAAGAAGGTTTCACTTGCATGTAATTTCAATTTCTTAAGCTCATCAAATTCTGATTTTCTTGATTTACTTGGTTAGAACGTCTTTGTAAAGAAGTTCTTGAAGTCCTTCTAAGTGAAGTGGTTTTTGTTGTATTGACTATACCACTTGTCGATAAGCCCTTCCAAGGCAGATGGAAAGGGTAATAAGAAAGTGTCTTCTTGATGTTGCAATCATATACTCTTGGAAAGGGACAAGAATCTTTGAACATGGTTATCAAGGTGCTTATGGGCTCCTATAAATGTGAGGAATTGGATTTTGATTCTCGAGAGGGATGAGGTCAGTTTTTCTACCATCTCGGGTTCTCCTTCTATTGGCCTTGATGTTTTTTTTTGTGATAGTGAAGCCTCCTAAAATCTTTTGTTCTATAGGAGTCATTGGTAGTTCTGTAGGTCATGCACCTTGCTAGATAGGTTATGTCTACTTCTAGCCACTTGAATGATGGGGGGCAGAACAACTTTGAGTTGGGCTATGATACGGGTTACTCTTTCTCAATCAACCATGAAGATGGATTAGTTTGCATGTTGGGGAAATTAGCAAGACAAGTTAGGATAGGGTAGGATGAGTTGGTCTATTGGATGAGTTGGGAAAGTTGGTAGGAGAAGTCTGGATAGGGCAAGTTAGTTGCCTGGACGAGATGAGTTAGTCAAGTAGATGCATAGGATGAGATGCGTAGGGCATGTTGAGATGGAGAAGCTAGTGGGGTTTTATGAGTTAGTGGGTTCCTCAAAGTATGCTCTACTAGATCACGTGAGTGTGGGGTTGGATGACCTAGGGTGGAATACGACTAAAGGAGATGTGTTCAAGAAGAAAGCTAAGAGGAGGTCACTTAGCCCATCCAAAGCCTCTCTATCCCATGCGACGTGCTGAATTTCACTTGTAGACTGGTGATTATATGATAGAACAATAGAAGTGGTGGGAAGGAGAGTGTAGTATGCACTCGCTCTGAGTGGTTAAGTACACAAAACCATGAACAAAGACAACAACAAAGGTTGCAACAATACGTTAGGAAAAAGGAATCGAAATATTGATCTGGGTGGCTAAGTACACAAGAACATAAAAAAATACAACAATCAAGGTTGCAACAATAGGTTAGGGAAAAAGACTCAACATATCAATCATCCATTATCACATGAATATCCAATACAAGAGAATAACATAGGTAAATAAAAGAGGTACAAGAACAAATAGTAGGCAACATAGCCACAACTATTTGAATCCCTCGACTAAGATGATCAAACAATGGACTAGGACCACATTATGTAGGTGTTCCCTTCAACCAGAAGTGCCATTCTTAGGTACTCTCTTGGGAGCTTCAGTTCTGGTATGACGATTATGCCTTCTCTTTGAATGTACTGTCTTTGAATGCATTAATGTAACCTTTAGTCTTTGTTCATCTCCTTTATATACAGGTGGCTAAGATAATTGAAGTGTCCGTGAGGTGGTTGTGGCTTCTATTCTTGAAGGGACAATATCTCAGATATTAGTCCTGGTCTGAGGTTTCTGTTTGGCCTCCTACCTATGTTCCAGTTACTTCCCCGATAGAGCCCATCCTTGGCTTCATCCAGGTCTCATCCTTGCCCTGCACTCATCCACTGGTTGGTCTATTGGTCTGGTCCAATTGGTCGACTGGCAGGTCTGGTCCACTTAATCAGTTACTAATCCGTGTAATCTCTATAAAAGTGTACGAACTAATGTAGAAGACATTCACAAGTTACATAAAAAATTTTATTGTATGAATGGCCTCCTGGTGGTGGCCTTCACGCTTCCAAGAGAACAGTGATCACCTGTCCAGCTCATTAATTACACAATTTGTTAGGCTGTTAATCAATGCCATTTAGAAACTGGCCTTTAAGCAAATTCTACATGTGTAAGGCCTGTTTATAGAATATGGCATTTTCCTCCCAAAAGAAAAGTATGTATGTATGTATGTATGAGCCAAGGCGGTGATTGTTTTCTTTATTATCTCAATATGAATAGTTCCTGCTATCTTTAACATATTTGAGATTGTTGAATTTAGGATAATTATTTTGAGGAAGCTCTTAAAATGCGAAATCTTTTGGAAGAATTTAATGGCAATCATGGCTTGAATGATGTGACCATTCTTGGAGTGCGTGAACACATTTTCACAGGAAGGTAATGTGTCTTAAGAATTCTGAAATTGTCTTACGGTCTTTTTTCTTTTTTTTTGAGAATATCTTAAGAGTTCTTCTCTGGATTTAGCGTTTCTTCTCTTGCATCGTTTATGTCCAACCAAGAAGCAAGCTTTGTCACATTGGGAAAGCGTTTCCTTGCACGGCCATTAAAGTACGTCAAACAATATTAAAAGTCTTTGTATCGATTATTTTTCTATATTTAGTTTCTGATAATGAATCTTGCTCTAACACATCCTCTTCTTGCAGAGTAAGGATGCACTACGGCCATCCTGATATATTTGATAGATTATTTCATCTAACAAGGGGTGGAGTGAGCAAAGCTTCCAAGACAATCAATATTAATGAAGATGTTTTTGCAGGTTCGACTGAAATATTTATTATTTCTATCTGATGAACTTTTGGAATAGTATCTTGATTCCTTTCTAGAGATTTGTGGTCTGATAGATTAAATGCCCAAGAAATATTGATTTTTAGTTTAATGTATTTCAGAAAGTAATTATATTCTGAGGAACATGTTTTCTTCCTCAACATCAAAATGGTCTTTCTACTTGCAGGTTTCAACTCAACCTTGAGAAAAGGAAACATAACCCATCATGAATACATTCAGGTGCGTGTCGAGTAGCAGGTGAACAAAATCCATCTAAAGGTATGAAAGTGCTAGCATGCCCAGTTTCTCTTTGATTACTCTCCTCTCTCGGTGCATACATCAAGGCAATTTATAACCTATGGGCTCACATGTAACCAGCAGGCAAACTATTAACATAAGCCTCTGTAAAGATTTCTCTTGCACATAACACGGGAAAACTTTTCAAAAGATCATTCATTGCTTCGATTACCATTGTTTGATTCAATAAACCCACTTACTACAGTTACAATTTATAATGGTCTCATGATATATTGGAGTCTACGAATGTTTTCTGCGTAGTTGTCCGTATGTTTATTCTCCATAGAACATCATAAACGGAGCATATAAACTTATTTTGAAGAAAAAGGTATATTCCATGCAGGTTGGAAAAGGAAGAGATGTTGGATTGAATCAGATATCTCTGTCTGAAGCAAAGATTTCGGGTGGCAATGGAGAACAGCTGCTGAGTCGTGATGTGTACCGTTTGGGGCAGTGGTTTGATTTTTTCCGAATGCTTTCCTTTTATGTCACATCTTTGGGTTACTATGCATGCACGCTGGTAAATAACATATATTATTCTAAGCAATTGAGATCTGTGTTGTACTCAATAGTCAGGCACGCTAAAAGTGGAATCATGTACATTTACAGATGACAGTAGTGGTTGTTTACATTTTCCTCTATGGAAAAGCATATCTGGTGAGATTAATACTGTTGATATATATACAAGGATTCATCCTTTGGACCAGGATGCTCATCTGATGTGAATTTTATTTGTGAACGAGTTTTATTAGGCTTTATCAGGGCTTGGAAAAGCATTAAGTAGTCATGCTGACATTGATGACAGCCGAGCCTTGCAGACTGCCCTTGATGCACAGTTTTTAATTCAGATTGGTATCTTGACTGCAGTACCCATATTGGCTTTCTTTATTTTAGAACAAGGGCTCGTGCAGGTAAACATCATTCTTAAGGGTCAACTCTGTGTTGAGGCTTCTATTTATCTCATATGCTCAAATAGCTCGCCAATATTTCCAGGCCATCATTCATTTCATAGTTATGCAGTTGCAACTTTGCTCTGTGTTTTTCACATTTTCATTGGGAACACGTGCACATTACTTTGGAAGAACAGTGTTGCAAGGTGGTGCAAAGGTACACTTCTTTGTTCTTCCTCAAAGATTCTCAAGGATAAATTGCACTCTTTACAATGCATGCTAATCTTTTTCTTTTATAATCCTACAGTACATGCACACAGGGAGAGACTTTATGGTGAAACACATCAACTTCACAGAAAATTATCGCCTTTACTCACGTAGCCATTTTGCAAGAGCGTACGTATAATAGATCCTAGTAAATCATCAACCATACATAAACAAGTTTTCTAAATCAAATTTTCTCATGCAGGTTTGAAATAATAATGTTATTACTAGTGATAAAAGCATATGGATATCACAACTCAACAACAAGCTATTCTCTATTCAGTCTATTTGTATGGTTTCTTGCAATATCATGGCTATTTGCACCATTTATTTTCAACCCATCAGGTTTTGAATGGCAGAAGTAAGATTTTATAAAAGTTCCCATTCCAAATTATTGTAATTTAAAATGCTGAAAGATTTTGATTTTGTGTTCTTTTCCAAGGACTGTGGAAGACATAGATGACTGTCGGAAGTGGCTTTTCTATGAAAGAGATATTGGCATAGGCGAAAAGAACAGCTGGAAGAAGTGGTGGGATAAGGAACAAGTATGAATTGATTCCTTACTGTTTTGCCATAAAGTTTAGTGTTATGTTTGGATGAAGCTCCGTATACATAATAAAGCAAAGTATTTTCATGCTTACTGATGTTAGACAAAGTGTCAAATTAATAGATATAATGGGAACTGTTGGGCAATTAAAATGGAACTCCATGAAAATGTTACATTACAAAGCTGGAAAAGATATTGCAAAAGAAGTGTATTGAATCATAGCTGGAGAGGTAAAGATAGCTGATGGGCTATGAAATTAAATATATTGTTAGAGGGATAGATACATATGTCCTTTTTTATATTGGGGAGTGATGCAAGGCTTAGCCTCATAAAAGCAAAGGGAGAAATGAAACAAAACTAGATCTTTTCCCCTTTTCTCTAATCGGGGATGTTGGAGTTCGAGGTCTACGGAAGCACACAAAGAGCACAAGGAAGAAGAAGAAGCTTGGAGCACAACACAATACAAAATTTATAACAACGTGAATGTACAAAGATAAGTGACCTGTAAGGGTTATAGCATACATACAAGCGGGGAAAAAAAACCTCGAAAAAAGTGCCCCGACAGTCCTAAATGTGTTCACACACATCTCTAACGAAATATATCAAGAAACCCCCCTTGGGAGTGATGTTGTGAACAAGGAGCTGGCATTCATGCATAAGGAAGTTCCAAGCTAGGTGGAAAGAGATCAATCCACAAAAGGAAGTAAGCCCAAGGCTTTGAGAAAAGCATCAAACTTCTCCCTAGGCAAAGCCTTTGTGAAAAGGTCTGCAACATTATCTTGTGTGGGCACATAAGATAAACTAATCTCTCTCGTAGTGAATCTCATGTTGACATAGTGATAGTGCACCTCCATGTGCTTTGTGCGCGCATGGAACACGGGGTTCGTCGAAAATGCCAATGTGCTCTGATTGTCGGTGAAGATGGTGGTGGCAGAAGACCAACCAACACCCAAATGAGCCAAAAGGAATCTAAGCCACACACAATCAATAGTCGTTGTGAAAGCACTGTGAAAGTTTCCCTATACTAAGCCTTACAACTAGAAGTGGCCACATTAGTCTGCATCTTGCTCAACAAAGATTTGCATGTGCTAGCAAGCATGAAGCAAAAACCATTGGTGGACACACAAGTGTCATAGCAACCAGCCAAGTTAGAGTCGGCAAAAGCATGTAAATCTGGCAAAATGATCCCCCTTGAGATAAAACAATCCAAGTAGCCGGGTATCACTAAAGTAGTGAAAGATGCGCTTAGCTGCCTGCTGATGCTTGACGCTTGGGCAATGCATAAACTTGCTGGTATGGAAGACAACAAACTGAATATCAGACTGCAATATGCATAAGTAAATCAAGCATCAAACAACCTGTTGATAGAAAATAACATCAAATGCATCTCCCCCGTCACAACCGCAAACTCTTTCCATAGGAGTGGCAAGAAATGCATTAAATCAGAAGACATATTTCCCCCCATCGATTAGAATGGAGGCACTATTGTAACATGATGCGTCAAGTTTCTCATATGTCAATTTTAGGGTTAGTAACATCCACATCAATAACGGTTTCCTACAGGAACTTTGCAAAGCCTTGAACTGATGGGTTTGTTTGCATCCAGTAGCATTCAGGTCCTTAATTTCCGTTCGTTATTTGTCTACACATGCTTCTAGTGCATTGTGGTGAGTAACAATCTGAGGCGTGAGGGCCTGAAGCACTATATCTCATGGGTCTACAATCTATCGTCTTGCCTTGGCGCCTAGTTCAGTAAGCCTTCAAGGCCTCTCCTGCTGCCTGCTTACCTACACCCTACAAGCTGAGAAGTGCGATATGAGACTTCACTGTTCAGTGGTTCAAAAGAACTTTAAAGCTCAAGCCTCACAGTTCTTAACTTCTCAGTACCTATAGACTACAGTCAATCCTCAACATAACCAAACTTAGAGGCTCCAGCCTGCATGTATACAGCATACAGTATATTGTATGAGGCTTGAAGACTGAAGGCTGAAATTCATGGTGATTCATATATATATCATAAATGATATGTATACAGTATAATTTATCATGTACACAGTATAAAATATTATGCAAGCTTGCATCTTGCATCATGCATGCATATACAAATTATGTAGGATATGCATTGAAATTTATTCCAGCATGCTTTACC
>CM035408.1:12580977-12588477 GCA_020310875.1 Ceratopteris richardii | reverse complement strand
AGATGTTTCCCAAACACCTCTTCTCTCTAAAAGAAAACATAATCTATGCTTCTCCTATGAAGAAATTATGTTTTCCTTTCGTTCTATCTCTCTTAAGGAGTAGGAGCTAAAGTGAGACCACTGAACTAAAGTGAGATCTCTCATGGACCTCTGAGCTGATTCCCACTTTCTCCTTTCCTTAAAAGAGAGACTCATGAATTTATTTAGTCCTCTCTTCCATAATCAATGCATAATCCCACACTACTCATATTCCTATGAAGATGGAGAACAAATCTCCCCTAACTAATGAAGGTGTATGTAGTGAAGAGTGGAGAAAATAAATTCCTAATAAGGGTCAAAGCCCTCTACTAAAATGGTCAGCAAGGATGTGACATGATACCGTAAACACATGTGTATCCATAGTAAAGAAATATCTCTGCCAACCATACGCTGTTTATGGATCTATACGATCCAATCAAACTGATGGAATTATCCTTCCTGAAATCCGATGGTGATAAAATCACCCATCACATTCTCTACTGGAAGAATAGGTCTTCCCTAAACTATGAAGGATAACTCCCAATCCTAAGGAGATGTCTACTAAGAGTTCTCCTCTGATCTAGTGAGACATGACTCCATGAATGATGAGTCCTTTTCTTCCTGGCCATAGAAGAAGAGTGCTCAAAGGGAAGTCGTTTCCACTGTCCCATACCAGTGGAACCTTCTTCCAATTCACAGTGTCATACCTATACTAAACCGAATGTATATTCCATGTAATGGAATATATAGGTGGACTCTCATGAATCCCATATTCTAAAATCATGCCAGTGGACTCAAGTGAGTCCTATGTCCTCGAACTAGTCAGTTTGGTTCTAGCCAATAATGTGACAATGGATATCCCTTTCTATTCCAAACCAACTTGTTCTTAGGTACTAAGACTAGGTCTAAGTACCTCTCTGTAGATCCCGATATACATATATATGTATTGGGTACCCTAACTACTCTTAACTAAGCGATCTATGCTCTAAATCATAGAGCTAGTGCCATACCTGTGGCCTTCCTAACCATCACTCGAATCACATAGCACCCGTCGATGCTCTCTCATGAAACCCATCTGTGTGATCCCATCTATATGGTTTCCTTAGTAGTGTAGCAGAAATGCTTCACTACTTGGTCAAGTGATATGCATGAGTGAAACTAGTCACTCTTTGCGTATTCATCATGATACCCCATAGTCTCCTAATCATCATGTGAGACTCTTTTGAAGATAAATCAATCTTCACTACTTTGAAGATTATCATAAACGTATCTCCCGTGCCTCTATGCAACTCCCTATAACCTATAAGATTGCTTGTGCACATTATTAATGGTGAAGGTGTAGCTCCTTCCCTTAGCAATCCTATGGTCTAAATCCATAAGGATTATGTGTAGGAATCCTGTTACTACTGAAGTTTCCTTATGTATACTACTAGGATGGTCCTAAGTCCATCAAATACATGCTTACAAGCATGCCTAAAACTTATTGATGTTTGCAAAAAGGCATGTTACTATGCCATAACATTCTTGCCTAAAAGCAAGTGCGTATATAACGCCATGAGATGGGAAATTTTTGGACAGCATTTCCCCAAGAAATGGAATCCCAAAAAAAAATTTATAACCGATAGCTCAGTGGCACATAGGCCACCCAATAACATAGGGCTTGACACGCCCATGGCATGCATGCCATAAACTCATATATGGACTCCATAACTTGCAAAAACATAAAAGCGAATGCTAGCAACAATTCTCTGTGTTGCATAGCAATGTAGTTTCTTCCATCCTCTTTCTTGCAAACAATCAAAAAGTGTATTTCTTGCGTGTCGATCCATACTTAAAAAATTTAAACAATGATCAACATTTTATGTATGCAATCCAATTTATGCATGTACATACAGAACATGTCATAACATAAAGGAAAATGCCTGAAGTATAGACCATACGTCCCTGAATGATTTGATATTCGGATTGCATGCATCCAATCCTTCTCGATGAACTTCGAGACCTCTGCACCTTTCTCAGATCCTAACATAAACTTTGAAGTGTCCGAAAACATCGGAACACTCCCCAAAACATGAAACATTGTCAGGTGATTACCAAAATAATGCAAGTTTAGTCAAAAAATGCATTTGTAATCCTTCTTTAGACCTCCAAAAACCATTTTAGGACCTGCAAATGTTCCCAAA
The DNA here is from genome assembly GCA_020310875.1 of Ceratopteris richardii. Taxonomy (NCBI): domain Eukaryota; kingdom Viridiplantae; phylum Streptophyta; class Polypodiopsida; order Polypodiales; family Pteridaceae; genus Ceratopteris; species Ceratopteris richardii. The sequence goes on along the minus strand of CM035408.1, from coordinate 12,586,276 downwards.
CTGAAATATATAGCATGTGCAAAGAAATCGATGTGAAATTACTCAAATCGCCTTCCCGGTTTGAAAGATATGGCTCCCGGAAGGTAGTCGCCAAAAACTATTCAGACTTTGCAGACCTGTTCAGACCTGCAAAAATACTTGATTTCTAAAATTTCTTTTCATAAACTGAAAGTAGACCTTGTACTCTTCGAAATGAGCCATAGCATGTCCAATTTGGAGTTTTCTAGCCCAAAATATGGCCATTCCAAGCGAGACATGCCAAACTAGTGGACTGTTGGAGGGGCTGGAAAAAGTGTGAAAATGTAATTTTTGGGATGCCCAAAAGCATTCTTCCATCAAGAAAATGCTAAAATTCTCTCCATACCCTCAGAGAGTGGTATATGAAGATGCTTAGGCCTATTTTCGCCTTTCCAAATCCTCCCTTAGTGCATGCTAATTCGCCCCCCAAAAGAGGCATAATTCAAAATTTTTACTTACAAGTAAAAACTTACATGGGAGCTTTTAGCAAGCTTCTAATCCACTCTAAATGTGGATCTTTCTTGATATTTCTCTTCTCCATGGTACTACATACACCATAATTCAGTATGTATGCTCTAATCCATGGGAAGCTTCTTAAATAGTCCCTTTTTTTACTCCCAAAAGTGGAGTTTGATAAAAAATTAACTTCTGAAATTTTTCCAAAAAGTGCGGGAAGGGGTCTTTGAGGAACTAAAATTCCTCCTTAACTTATCATTTTGATGAATCTAATGATTCGCCTAAGAATTCTATACACCATACTCTCAGTAAATATACTTTTTCCCATCCATCTTTAGCTATTGCACCTCTTTTTCCCTCTTCCGAAATGTGAATTTCTTAGATTTAGGTGCTGAAATTTTTTGTCAAACTTTGATGGAAGGGGGTCTTGTGGAGCTCCAAACTCCCATCATACTGAAGTATATTTTGGATTTCTAAATCTTATATGGAAGTCAATACACTAAGCTATGGGTGTGCATGATTTTTCCTACCAAACCAAGAAAAATCCCTCTTCATTTCCCTTTCCCAAAATGGCTACTAGTAAAAAATAACTCCTGAAATTTATGTAAAAATCATGGAAATAGAGTATTTTGGAGATACTCTAAACTTGGCCTTCTTGTATTTTTGAGGTAATCCTTGACCCCAAATGAGAGCATATACCTCATACTCTCCATACATGTGATTTCCCTCCAAAATCTTGGCCCCCTAATGCTTCGTTATCATTTTCAAAAAGTGAAAGTTCTTACAGGAATTCAAAAATACCCAAACCTGGAACTTGAAGCCATAACTTCTTCTTATTGCAGAGGTTGTGAACAAAGACCACTCCTTTTACGTGTCTGATTACTTCTTCCAATGGCTTTGAGTCCGCGAACCTTCTTCTTCAGTGCCACCTTCACCATTGTCTTTCATAGAAGCTGGTGATTTTTCCTCCTATTTTGTGGTACTTGATGAGATTGTATTTTTGCTTCAAAAATTCCCCTTACATTCCTCCCATCCTCTGAGAAGAGCTTTATAACATCTTTCTCTTTGGAGTTCTCAAAGAGCCTAGATAAAACCCTTCCATAACTCTTCCTTCTTGCATAACTCCCAAAAACTCACCAGTGGAGCTTCTTCTTTTAAGATATGTAATGGCTGCCTGAGCGTGACTAATTACTGCATGGGTGTCCGCTCGTTGCTTGCCTTGATGATTATCTTGCTCTCCTCACATTCATGTGTGGGCGGCAGGGACGGTAGCTCACGCTTCTGCTACAAGAGATTTGGCTGCTCTAGAAGCATGAAAGACTTCAAGTGTTTACCAAAGGCTCCACCTGAGTTCAAATCCCCCGAACTGCAGCGTCGGACGCGTGCCCAGAATTGAGCTCTGATACCACTATTATAGCCTTTTACAATCCTCTTCGTCGCCATAGCCCGAAATCAGCCACGCGCAGTCACACACAGAGAAAGCGTTCCTTTTTCCACCCAACCGTCGAGCAGCTCCCTCATGAAGTACTCACATCTTCTCTATATGAGATAATAATCTCCTTTCTTCTACCCTTCATATAAAACAATGCTCCTCATGGAGCCATGTGGCACAAAGCCATAATATGACAAGATTGATCTAGTTGCAATCCAGGAGCACAAAAAACATGATCATGCGGGAATGATGTTATCTACTAAAGACTTTCACTTATGTTATAATGGCATAAAAAATCGTTATTCAGGGTGCCTTTTCATTGTTAGGAAGAACATTCATTTCACAGTACTGTGTGATGATCCTCAGGGTAGGTATATTATGCTGCATCTCATGTCTCAGGGTCTTTCATATATTTGCATTAATGTATATGCTCCAAATTCTCCTGTTGAAAGGGTTAAAACTTGGAAAGACTTAGTTCTTTCCATTCAACATTGTATGCAGCTCCAAATTTGGGGGGAAGCCCGCATTTTATTATGTGGAGATTTCAATATGGTAGATTCTAAGGCTGATTGTACAGCTACTTCATCTTTGCTTTCTTCGCAAGAAAATAACATATGGAATGAACTTTTGAACATGCTTAATTGCAAGGATTTATGGGGTTATATTGGTGGGCATACACTTAGATATACTTTTCATTCAAGATCTCATAAGACAGCTACGAGCAGACTGGAAAGATGTTACTATTCTCACATTGCTACTTTGAATGCAGCATCTAGAATGTGGATTGATGCTACAATGCTTCTTTCAGATCATAATCCTTTACTTATATCTCTCAAGGAGGTAGATTGGAATGCATGTATTCCAACTGATCTGTCCAGAGTCCCGCTAAGAGTGAACCACTCTTGGTTGAAAACGTATTTGTTCAAATCCAAAGTGCAAAATCTAACAGAGCAAGTGATCTCTTTGAAGGTATCCCCTTGCATGAAATGGGATTTTTTTGTAACAAAAATGCAGGAAGATTAGAGATTGTGGGAAACTCTTTTCTAAAACCCTCCAATCTGCTAGAATTGAAGCTGAAAGCATTATTTCCCTCATGACAGAGAAGATAGATTGTGGTCATATCCTTGCTGGGAAAGAGTATGATCTTCTTTGTAAGGCTTACAGATGCTTAGAGTTACTTGAAAATCATGCTATTCAGGCCTCCAAGGTCAAAGCCCGATGTATAGAAGTTAATGACTTGCATGCAAATTCAAAATGTTTCTATGATTTCTTGCGGGCTAAACGTCTTAAGGATACAATTTCGCAACTGGAGGTTGATGGAAATATAATCAATGATGGGAATTCCATGGCTGCTTGCTGTGTTGAGCATTTCCAAAAGTTATTTGCAGCCTCATATACATTAGATGATGCATGGTTTACTTCTATTCATGAATCCTTGAAGTACACTCCGTTAACATTAGATTTTAACACGACTGCTGCGTGTGAAAAAAGTATTTCTGAGGAAGAGGTTTATATGGCTCTTCAATCTCTTAAAAATGGGAAGGCTCCAGGTATAGATGGGATCACAAAGGAATTTGTTATCGCTTTTTGGCCTTCTCTTAAAGGTCTCATTATTGAAGTGTGTAATGAAATATGGAGGGATCAAAGGATGCCATACTCATTTAAGTTAGGCAAGATCAAACTTATTCCTAAGTTGGAGGTTCCTAAACGCATTAAGGACTGGAGACCTATTACGAGTTATAAAATTTTTGCTAAAATATTTGCATTGAGGTTGAAGTGTATCATTCATAAGGTGGCTCATCCATCACAGATTGGTTTCGTTCACCAAAGATCCATATATGATAATATCTGTCTTACACAAATGTTACTAGAACATGCGGCTTCCTCTTCTCAGGAGGCGATTGGGATACAGCTTGATTTTGAGAAAGCTTTTGATCAAATTCGCTAGGAGTTTATTGCCATAGTTCTTAAGAAACTTGGCTTTGGAACTAAATTTTGCAGATTGATTTATACTTTAGCACAAGGAGGTGCTTCTCACATAGAGATTAATGGAAGGCTTTCTCCGCCTGTTCCTATTGAGTGTTCTGTGCGACAAGGTTGTCCTTTAAGCCCGCTTTTGTATGTTTTAGCTTCCTCTCCAATGTTCTACTTGCTGGAGGCAAAAATGGCATCGGGGTCGATTCACGGTATCTCTATACATGGAGTTGAGCAAATTGCAGTCGGCTTTGGAGATGATACGTTCATTTTTGCAAAAGCTGACATGGAAAATGTACAGAACATCATGGATTCTTTGGTTCCTTTTTCTCAGGCTTCGGGATTGAGGATTAATAAGGAAAAATCAGTGATTGTTAATATTTCTGCATCGCTTTTTCGATCTCTCAATTGGGAAGGGCCGAAAATTGAAAAGGGCAATATCTTCAGGCACCTGGGGTATCCCTTAGGTATTCAGGTCACTGGTAAAGAGAAAGTTGAATGGGTGCTTCGTAGAATCAAATGTAAAATGGATAAGTGGTGTGCTTCACAATGGCCTTTGCATGCACGGATATTTCTTCAGCCATATATTATGTACTACTTGTCGTTGCTGGACTGGAAGAAGACTCATCTGTTGGCTTTTGATCGCTTACTAAGGACTTTCCTTTGGAATAAAAAGCATAACCACGCACTGGTTCTTTCACCTTGGGAATATGTATGTCAACCCAAGGCTACAGGTGGACTTGGTATTCTACATGCACATTCGCACTTGATGGCAAGAAGAGCAGCGTTCGTTATGCGCGTTACTACCTTGCATGCTCCTATTTGGACTCGCATTTTTTGGATGCTTGTAGAGAATGGGCATGTGAATTTTAAAGGAAGCTGGAAACTGGGTGCATGGAATAAGTTTTTCTCTCATGCTCCACTGCAAACTTCTTTGCATACGCTTAATTTTCTGCTTGGGCATTTCAAACTCGCTCTTTCCACCTTGAAGTGGAATGGAAGGCAACGTTATATAGACAAGTCTTTCGCTGCATTATCTCCATATTGGTCGTTTTTGTCGAATCCGCCTATAGCTTACTCTTTGGGAGTTGCAGCTAGGTATTTTAATAATAAAAAAATTGACTCTATCGCAAAATGCTACAACTCTAAGTGGGAGCTGTTGTCTTTTCCCACCGTACGCAGAATTTTCGCACTGGGACAAGCGTATAAATTCAAGTGGCTCCAAATCATTTCTTTTCTGCAACAGTACCAAGTTCCACTATCTATTGATGCATTTGACCCCTAGAGGGATTGGCTCCTTCCAAAACACACCAGATGGTGGTTGGGTAAAGCAAATATGTACTACCATCCGAAGTAACACTTCAGATAATATGGCACATGAATGTAATCAAAGATGGAATCTTAAAAAGAATGATTCTT
>CM035408.1:12415977-12575977 GCA_020310875.1 Ceratopteris richardii | reverse complement strand
AAGGGAGGTGCCGCCGAGTAGTCCATGTAGTACTGATCAAAGTCTAAAGAAGGAGGTCCGTGTCTCCTTGGAGCTTATCTAAAGGATGAGTGCTCGCGAACGAGATGTATCCCTCCAACCCTCCATGCGCCTGTGAAGGGCATGCTCTCGTATCCAAGTCGCCAGTAGATGTCGATGGCATCTTCCTCCAGTGATGTTCCCTCTAGGAGGCCCGTAATCCGAAATTTCCTTCTTAATCCTTTTGTGGACTACTTCTACCTAGGATTCTTGAGTGGATTTTACCTCCGTTTTGATTTCCTTCTTTATTTCTTCTTTGGGTGTCTCTATGTTGAAGAGGTCCCCCTCTTCTTTGAGGTGCTCGTAGGCTGTCCTCCAAGTGTCTCGCTCATCTATAAGGGTCTTTACTTGTTCTTCCAGTCCTTTGAATTTATCCATCATTTTTCATACCTCAACATTTACTTGTTCTTTGAGTCCTCTGAATTTATCCATCATTTTTCATATCTCCATGTTAAGGGTGCAGTCCGCTTCCTTTTAAGCCTCTTCGATGTCTTTAGAGATAAGTTCTTCCACTTCCCTCCGGTCCATGGGAGCCATACCGGTCCTCAAGTAGAGAGAGAGAGAGGAGAGAGAGAGTGAGAGAGAGAGAGAGAGAGGATTTCAATCTTGGGGGTCAGGGTTTTTTAGGGTTTGGGATTAGGGTTAGGTTTAGGGTTGGGTTCTTGAGTTAGGGTTAAGGTTCAGGTTTGGGTTAGGGTTAGGGTTAGGGTTAAGATTAGGGTTGCACATACTCATTTTCTCATATTGGAGATGTGGGTGCAGCAAGGTCTAGTCGGGCATGGGATGGGTCGGGCAAGCTGAGGGGCCTGTCGAGCAGGTTCTGGGTTGGGTCATGCAGGGGGGCAGGGGTACTCTGTGATCAAGGGGTGGGGGTGCTGTGTGAGTAGGGTCAGGAGCAGCTCGAGTAGCTACGGGAGGGGCTGGAAGAGGCTCTCGAACAGGGAGGAGGAGTTGCGGGGCTGTGGAATGGACCGAGGAGGGGCTGAGGGAGCTGTGGTTGGGGCTGCCAGAGGCGGACGAGCAGGGCTGAGCAGGACAGATCCCGGGAGCTGCAGGAGGGGCTGAGTGGGCAGGGCAGAGAGAGAGAGAGAGAGAGAGAGAGAGAGAGAGAGAGAGAGAGAGAGAGAGAGAGAGAGAGAGAGAGAGAGAGATGTGGAAAGAGAAGAAAAGTGCATGCCATATGGTAGAAGGGGAAGTACCATGAAGTCTATGCCACTTGGCACAAGGAGAGGCTCATATGCTTACTTCTGCACGTCCAGGAGGAAAGGAGTAATGTGTCATAGGGTATACATCAGAGTTTTTTGTGAGAGGGGTTTTATATACTTCATCCAAGTATGAGGGTCTTACGAGTACATAGTAATGTATTTTTTAAGTACAAAATAACATACCTGAAGGTACAAAGTATCCTTCAAGGACAATAAAGTACATTTCAATCATTTGGAAGTACTCTTCAATCATTCGAAAGTACCCTTAAAACTACACCCATACCACTTGCAAGTGCAACAAGTACATCCAAGAAAACTACAGCACAAATCAGAGATAAGCTACATGGTAAATATCAGTGTCATATGTGAGATCCAGCATTCAAGGAGAATTCCCTGGAATATGTTATGTACATCTCCCACGGTTGCCAACGATCCTACCATATGAACCATACTATCCAGACATCATGATCTTGCAATTTTTTTACTTGTGCTCTTCAATCCCTTGAGGGGGAGTGAATGCGGATACTCAAAGGCAATGAAGAGCACAACCGAATCCAATTGCTGCATAATCATGTTGTAATGCATTAAACATATAGTACTTGAGGAAAGCATCAATGAACTTGACATCTAAGGTCATACCACCTTAAAGTGGAGTGTTGGACCAAATTATGCGGAATGTCCACCTATATTTGTCATTCATCACCAAGAATCATGCCGGTATCAAGGGGTGCCAACCTCCTATATGTATGTATACGTGCCACATTAGTCAAGAACCAAGCAGTAACGTCTTCTGTACATTGTCGTGTCTGCATAATGTCGGCTCTGTTTGCATGTCAACCATACAAAGCACTTGAAGATATAGAACTCTACATCAATAGAAGAGTAATCGTCTATTACGACTGTGTTGGTAAAATTACTATAGCAAGAAATTCAGTCTATCATGCAAAAGCGAAACATGTGAAAGTTCAGAGTCATTTTGTCTGTTAAAAAAACGTAGAAAGAAAGATAAAACTGCTATATCAAATCTGGAAAACAACTGAAAGACATCTTCAGAAAAGTTTAATTCAATGAAAAATAACTGTAAAGAGAAATACTTGGAATAAAAAAATTATGGGGATTTTCAGCGTTCGGTTCATGTTCATCTTCATCATGGTGTGCACATGTATACACTAAACTTGAACAGGAGCGCTGTGAAAATAACTTACTGACGAGGGTCCTACGCATCCTACATCTTTGACTCGTACTTTCAATTTACTTCTTGATTTAGACCGTAAGATCGAACTTCCTTTAAAAAATAACAATGCTTACTTGCTGATGTAGCTGTTTGAAATCACGTATAGACTAAAAAACTTTCGCTAAGTATGTTAATAGTTACGAGATCCTGGCTGTACAGCGTGGCCTTACATTTCTCTCTTTCTCTTTGTCTCTCCTCTGCATCACGATCACTTACGATGGGCACCCCATCACAGTAGTACCTTTACATGTTAGCATTACTATAAACAACATCAGAAAGAGGGAAAAGAATTGGAAGGGGAGCAAAAATAGTATAACACATACAAGTAAGGATATTGTTCATGTACAGCCACAACACAACACTACAGAAAATGATTAGGTAGCGCTGTGCTGTTAAATAAGATTACGCACAGCAACAACCAAAAAATCCTGACGCAGGACTACAGCAGACTGGCATAGATAGATGCATTTGCAAATCAGAGGAACGATTATACTACACGGTATGATTATGTATAAAGAGTTGATGCGGAAAAAGGTGATTATAAACTGGAGACAATAAAAGACGCATGACTTGATTGTCTTTAGGCTACACATTAAAATAACTTCTTGAAACTTTAGGCGGCTCTTTTGGCTGACTGTTTCTTCCTGCTGCAACATCTTTGGCAATTTATTTAAGTTATAGATACACTTTCTAACAGAAATCCAGTTGATGTTTAATCTGTTTGCTGCTCATTGACAGGAACATGATACATCTATTGCTGAGAGCATTGTGAAAACCCTCTTGAGCTTGCGTTTTTTCCTTGTCCAATATGGGTTGGTGTACCATCTTCATATAATACAGACACCAAAATTAGAACATGCTTACCCCCTCGTGAGATTCGTAACTCCTAAGGATTCCGTATTTTCATTTTACCTTCGATAACTTCCAGAATGATAATTAGATTTCATCGATATGCAGGTTTATGCATACTCCTGGCTCGTTTTCCTTGGTGTGATTCTTATATTTCTGGTTCGATATGAAATGCCTACCTCTCCGAAACTTATTTTAAGAGAGAAAAAACCATTAGAAGCCTTAATATAAAATTTCCATCTGTCTACTGTACTCATGTCCATGTCTTCTACATATGATGTAGGCTTTCTCGTATGGTCCAAAAATCTCTATCCATTATCAGATGTTGCTGCGCCTCATCCAAGGCACATTATTTATTGTTCTTACGATCATTCTTGGACTATGCCTAGCGTTCAAAATATTCAGTTTATCGGACCTTTGCGTGAGTGCATTGGCATTCATCCCGACAGGCTGGGGTCTCCTTGTGGTAAGTTCATTGTTAACGTTTTACACGATTAATTAACTCATACAAACTTACAGCGCCTGCACATCATCACCCTATGGACTTTCTTTTCTGGGACCGCCATGCTCTACAGATCGCCAAAGCGTGGAAGCCGCTGATGAAGAAGCTGCATTTGTGGAAGGGAGTGAGAAGCATCGCGTGGTATTATGATATGGCCATGTGCATGCTTATCTTATTGCCAATTACCATCCTCTCATGGTTTCCCTTTGTGTCGACCTTCCAAACAAGATTGTTATTCAATCAGGCCTTCAGTAGAGGGCTAGAGATTTCACTTATTCTCTCGGGGAACAGACCTGATAAGTCTGAAAAGGCACTTGCCTACAAAGACAACTGAAGTGACTAGTACAAGTGCTTTTTCTAAGCAGCTTGTCAGCACATATTGGTCCTGCTTTCCTTGGATCCTGGCCGGCTTGAATAATCTATCAGCAACTTTGAACAAGAATCGAGACGATTATCATTTGTAACAGGGTACGAAATGCTCAAAATTTATGTTGTTCAATAAGCGTGATGATGTACTTTTCACAAAATTATACGATTTCACTCATTGCTTTTTTGGTAAGTCAGGAATATAGCACAATATTGGAACTTTGCATCATTCATAGACACACATTCGGAGATTAAAAGAAATCCCGAAATTAAATTATGGGAGTCAATATGATAATCTCTCTCAATATAGTGATGTATGCCTCCAAAATGCCTCTTTTTTTCCATTGTCAATAATCAATATCCTGAAGAAATTAAAGTATATCCTTTGTTCTTTACAAAACAATAAATAGCGACCTTGCAATGGAAATATACCTTAAGCATCCATGTGCTATCCATGTAGATGGAATAATTGTAAAGGTGGGCCAATTGTTTGCAACCTCTTTATGTATAAGAAGCCAAAGTATACAGCACAGTTGTTCAATATACATGAGAACAATTTGAAAATCAAGGGGAGCATCACTCCGCAGTCATTTCTTAAATTCTACGACTTGATACCCATAAAGATTTTCTCCACCGCTGCTAGGAAATTTCCAGTAATTCTGTGCTAGCAAAGGATACTTTTAACATGCTTACCAAATGCCAACGGCAAAACTGTTATCCCTTTCACATCTTCGATAGTATCCCTTTCATATCTTTGTCTTCTCATATGTGCATGTATCATGTGGTTGGAAAGCATCACAGACTTGGAAGATGATGGGTATCCGAAGATCATTCACACATACTACCCAATCATGCAGATTTTCTTGTCACATTTTACATAGTAAAGGTTTTTCCAAAAAACATACTCAATTATGCACCAAAAATGGTTTGAATGTCTCTAATGGGTATGATATATGGCAGACAGACTTTTCTAAAAATAGATCACATCATTATACCCTCTATGTAACTGTCTGTAGAATATGCCTTCATAGAGCTGGTGAAAAATGAATTTTCTTTTGTGACAAAGTCAATATTAACTTTCACAAAACTTTCTTCCTAAATTTCAAGGCTTACTAACTACGAAGTGGCTTACCGAAGAGAATTATTTCTTCAATGGGAGTATGGGAACACAAGTCTAGTTTTACAATGATTCCAAAAAGCATACAATCACTAACATAAAAGGATGGACGCCTTGGCTATAGTTTAAGTAGATGAAAATGGAAAAAAATATGCAAATTTCTCTTTGGACACTAAAATGATGGGTAGAAGACTTCAAGAACCTTGTGCAACGCTCCTCTCTATAGAGATCTTCACGTGGACTCCTCCATGGTTCTGCAAATCCCATATATAGGAGTGCAAGGTTTGTCTACCACCAGTGGATTCTCGCCTCTCAAGAAGGCCTTCACATGTACGAGTTCATTCAAGGGACTGTTTCTCCTTCCTAAGAGTATGTTTTTCTCTTGTCTCTTGTTCGTCCTATAAGGATATTTGTCTCTTGTCTCTTGTTCGTCCTCGTCTCTTGTTGGTCGTCTAAGAGTATGTTTGTCTCTTGCCTCTTGTCTCTTGTGAGGAAATATTGAGTGGATAGATTTTCTGGCTCCTCGACATCCTGATGGGCTTTGAAGCTTCTATGGGCCACTCCTGGAACTGTATTCTAGCCAAACTAGATACTAAATTGACCTACGGGAAAGGAATGAAGCTCAACTTGGAGGGATGTCCTATGGTGATCAACACCTTCCTCATTTCATCTACTATCTATTTTTTGGTTTGTTGGAGGCCTAATGACAAAGAATTATGTGAGCTTGAAAGTACTTTTAGAAACTTCCTCTGGATTGGCAATCCCAATAGGAGGGGTGTACCACCTCGTGTGTTGAAGAGAATGAGTCAAGTGGTTTGGGCATTCTAGATATGAGAGTTATGGAAGATGAACTACCTTCCAAGTCACTGATCAAAGCATGGTGCAATGAGGAAGCTTCTTGGGTGCAACTTGTTCTTAGAAATAAATCATATTTGAGGCTTAAGGGAATCCCTGTGTGGAAGAATCTCAATCTGCTCACCTTCATGTTTTCTCAACGTTCGGTGACTTCAAATGGATCTGACCTTGTTTGCTCCATATGGAAGAGTTTGAACAAGGTGAAACTGTTTATCAAGGTTAATGAAGATTGAAAATGGGCGGGCATCCTATTGGGCAAAGTGATTTTATCTGGGTTCCCTATTAAGGGAAAATCAAAGAACTTGAGTCGGTGAACATCCAAAGAGCAAAGAAGGTATGGAACAAAGGTTTTCATCACATCTGTAGAACCTAGAGAGAGGTCATTGGATAAGATTTGAGGATATTGACTTGAGTAGGAGATTTGAATATGATGATTGGTGCCTTCTCAGACAAAGAATTAGTGCTTGGAACAACTCAAAGACCTATGTCCTTCTTGGGAATGACCAACCCTGGATTGAAGGGTTAAGATTGTTGAATGTTAATAAATTGGAGAAAAATTTGAGGATCATTAAGCAGCCTGACTTGCATATCTCCCTTAACATGAGATGGTGTCAAAACTTGTGTAGCATGAGATGGAAACATGTGTGTGGGAACCTATAGCATCTACTCATTGAGAACAAAAAGTCGATGCTTATGTGGCGAATCCTCCACCGAGGAATTTGGACCAATGCCAAAGCTAATAAAATTTGTGGGCCCCACACTACTATATGTGTTGCCGTCGAGGTAGAGAGGACCTTGGTCATCTCTTCTTCTCGTGCCCTAGTAGCTTCCAATTTGGAAATCTCTCACCAGGATTTTGAGTTGACCAAGGCAAATCAATTGGAAATAAGCTCTTCTTGGAGAGACAATTGGTTGCTCTTTTGTGTTGTGGAACGCCATCAAAGGGGAAGCGCTCTAGAAGATATGGAAGGAACAATGCCTGTTCAACTTTGATACCCATCTGAAAGAGTGGTCGATTGAAAAATCTCTCAGCTTGTTAGGTAGATGAATATGTAATTGTAAAAAATCCCCGCTTTTCAGACACCATAGGATGTTTGTCTTGGAAAACGATAGGGTCAAAGGTAAGTGGGTCACTCATTAAACTTCTTTGTAAATCCCTTTGATAAGTTTGTCTCTCGTCGATTCTTAGGTCGTCATAGCTAGCATGCCCCCAAGCCTTGCTACCCGTGCTTTGTGAGATACATGGGATGCCAAGGGCACTAAGCCCATTTGCTATATTGTTCTTTGTTCTTTTATTAATTCAAGCATGGCAAAGTAGGCCTCAGCCGAACTTCCTTTTCAAGAAAAAAAAGAAAGATTATGAGTCCACCTGTCATGCTTGAGCCTGGCACTTATGCTTGCTACACCCAAAGATGTCGTCCAGGCACAAGTAAATGTGACATCATTGGGATTTACTCAATTCTCCTATATTTCCATGAAAACATATAAATCTTCCATGAAATCCTCATGTGCTACAAGTGCTGAAATCAATGCACTGTAGGATACCACATCCTGAAACTATAACTGGTAAAAAAAATGCTTCTGCATCATCATGCTTGCACCCTTTTTCTAAAACTCAAGCTGCAAGCTTTACATATATATTTGTTGCATTCAACAGTGTTAGAATATATACCCCATCCTCGTATCAACATATTTTGTTGACAAGGGTCTCAATCATCCATCCATCTCTCTATTTGACTAAATGAATACAAAATTCCTTATCTGAATGCGTGTGGGATCATCATTATTTGTAAGTGTTGCAACATATGTCACCATTACTATCAAAATTTATCTCATTACATGAACCACGTGGACTGCTATCACCCATATCCCAGAAACTACCCTTAAATCCAAAGGAAAAGCCATGTCATATCGGTAGGAACTTCAGCTAGAGTTGTCTGCCTTCATTGTGTGCACTAGAAGCTCCCAAGCCCACCCAATGGCCTCTTGCATGAAATAGTCACCAAAGGACCAATTACTCAACATCTCTAAGAGTATGGGGTGGTATGTGTCTTTTCCAACATTGGCTGAAAGGAGGGTAAGACCTCGGAAGGGAACAACAGGGCTTCACTTCACCTATGTGTGCCCCTTGGACACAAACAAACGTATGAAAGTGTCTCAAACAGCCATACCAACTTAGAATCCTTGCCTTCTTGCCATAGAAACTACTACAAAACAAACCACACACATTTTCCAACTTTCCATTTAACCACATCAATTTCCTTTTTTATTATAGTCCGCTATGACTTCTCAACATACATCCTTTTATTTTGATAGCAGCACACACAAATGAACATATTCGCATGCATATCTACACACACAAACCATCTTGATATGGAAATGCAAATATGCACACACATTACACAATCACGTGCAGATTCTCACACACATGATTGTACACATATGATCACATATAATGGAAAACATATGTACGTTCAAGCACATGCTCACATACACATCTCCCTATCACACACACACACACACGCACTCAATGCAATGATACTCTCAAAACCATATCTATCTTCACAACTATACATAAATGTGAACACACAAAAAACTTTCTTTTGGAATATTTGCATAAAAAATCACACCCTCAATAGCTGCACCTCATGTTCCAACAACAACCATTATCGTCATCATAATAAAATTTCCATACCTTGTCAAGTGAGTCCTCATTCCTTGTTCTTTCTTCGAGTTGCTTACTCAAAAATGTTAGACCAAGTATCAACAAAGACAAGCATGGAAAATGTAACGTAGACATCACCCAAAAAGTTACAAAGCATCTGGTAACTAAAACTGCATTTTTCCATTTGTCCGTCTCTCTTGTATCGCTATATACATGTAGTGATCTAGAGAGATAGACACACAGTAATCTAACCTTGGAAAAAGAGCCTACAACTACTAGTCGAAGAAGTAAACACCTCATAAATTTATTGATATCCAATGGTCTATACATATACAAAAACTATGCTCTTCTTAAGTGTTGGTTGTGAGTCAATCGATCCATCAAGAGCCCTCATCCTAGTGAACTTGTGCATATATAACACGCCCCATCTGGGCGATCAGTGCTATCTTCTCTATTATCTTCCCCCTCAAGAGTGGGAATTTTTTCAAAAGAAAAATATTGTTATTTCTTTTTTTTTTCATTCACAAGTCAGTCTATGCTAAAATCGGATGGAACTCATGACCTTGAATACTTGGCCAAGTTAGTTCCACCCATCTACCGATCGAGCAAAGCATGTGACACATATATACGATACATAAATCACACACATGCTAACCCATAGTGAAGTTGGTTGTGGCTCGTGGTCTTGAAGAGCGATGTAATGTTTTTTTTGTAAATTTTATCAAACACTACCATTGTGTAAGCAATGTAAAAGTGTCATGTATGTGATCATGCAAAGCATTGCAATAGTGATGCTCAATTGCATTGCATAAACGATGCAATTGAGTGTCACATATGGGAAGCTTCCTTCTTAGTCACATAAGTGACATTGACATAGCAATGCTCTCATGCATGTCACTATGAACTTCAAAACAAACGTCAAAAATAACATTGAGATTAATTTAGATGATGGTGTGCACTCGACATCCGGTTCGATGAAATGCACGATCACGTAGCAATGAAAATGTGTCATGTTAACCATCGCTATGCCTTTATATTCTTTCTAGTGATTTTGTTACCCTAAGCAAGAAATTCTTAGATGTACATAAAGACTTAAAAGTTGAAGAAATATGGGAAGGCATAAATCGACACCTGAAAATTATCAGTATATATGATTGACCATGATAGGCATGTGTGCAAGTCATGAACACCATCCATTTGCCATAACAGGATCATCAAGCACCAATAACTCAGGTGATAGATTTTTATTGAAGCCCTAAGGTGATTATGTTCTCACATGAACTCATTATATTTCGGTGGATGAAGGATGGAATAATCAACCTAAATATGAAAATCACAATCCAAAGCCTAAAGCTTTCAAGGAGGTAATAAGACTAGATATTAAAGACTTAGTCTCTGTCGTGTATCAATGTTTCTTCTTCCCTACCTGAATGGATACACCATGCCTCAAAATCTCATAGTTAAGCTATTGTCCCATGCAAAGAGGATTTTGGAAAATCAAGGAATTCAACTATATATGTGCAAGAGAGACCGATGGAAGAAAAAAAGCAATGGAACTTTAATTGTACACTAAATGGAAGATTTTCTTTGACAATTCTAATCTATCATGGTCTGAATGCAAGGAATAGATAAAAGAGAGATCTATCAGTTGATATTATCACAAAGTATATGAAGTGAGTGTCAGTTCCCAAACGAAGGAATGGGATGGGAGAGTCCACATTAGGATCAAGAGAAACACCAGACATGAGAGGAGCAAAGAGGGCAAGCGAAATGGAGGGAAGGTCCACCCAATAAGATAATGCATCAACTTCCTCAATCCATATTATCACAACCTCCACCAATCACATAAAAAGATCTTCAAGCAACACTCTTGGAAACAAGGCAACAAATGAGTGGACAAATTATGATTTCGGATTTACAATGCCACTATTACTTAGAAGCTCAATTGGGAACAATGAACAGAAGTACTAGAAAGAGGATGGAAGAAGTATCTCAATTTTTAAATGAAACTCAAGATCCAAAAGAATATGCATTATATTTGAGATCACATGAAGAAGAAAACAAAGAGCCTCCTACTACCTCCCCAATTATCACTACTCCAATCTTGGTCACACCAACTAGAGATGATGATGGAGAGTTACACTAGAGGACGTTGTTATGGAGGAGCCCATTATCACTACTCAAATCTTGGTCACACCAATTATTCATACCCTTGTTTGCACTCTACTGAATATCCTATCTATGTAAGCGCAAATGGATTACACATGATTATGCCATCAGATCCTCAAGAAATTACACCGATTCTTCTTGTAAGTACAGCATCTACACTAAATGTAAGTACTACAATAACATCTATTTGCCAAGCATAAATGACCCTAAAGTTCAAATAGCCATTTTATAAGTTGCTACATGGAGAAGAGGGTAATGAAACAAGAACCTCTTCAGATCCATGTATCCTTATTGGAACATGGCTTCAAGTGGTTGTGAAACAAATGGAAGGTTGAAAAATAAGGTAGAAGACTTGAAGATAAAGAAAGATGTGTTGATGACAGAAATGGCTACCCTTCAGGTATGACATGATGCCTTGAGTTGAAAGTATACAGTTAAGGTGCAAAAACCAATAAAGAAAGTTTTAGCGCAATTTGGAAAAAGCACACATAAATCACAATAAAGTATGGAAAATTGGAAGAAGAACACAATTAATTATAGAAGAAATACAATGCATTGCAAGTACAAAATACAAGGATCACAAAGAAGTGTTCACTTTTGAAAATTAATCCTAACGATTGATGAATGGCATGAGAACTTTGAGGGAGCAAAAAATGATACATGATGCAAGATTTAATGTCATATGAGCCCTTGGATATATCCATGATATGCGATGATCAATCAAAATGTTTAAAAGCGCAAATAGAGGAATGTAAGTTTTAGTTTGAGCAAAGCCAAACAATTATAGAAGAAATGAATACCAAGCATATGCAGAAAGAGCAAACATTAAAAATACAAATCAACAAGCTACATAGAAATTATGATAGCTCAAGGGGATTTCTCCTCCCTATGTATCATCACCATCAAGGGAAGATGTGTTATTGAGCGTCCCAAAATTTCCATTTGTAGCATCTCTCTCTCTTTCTCTCTCTCTCTCTCTCTCTCTCTCTCTCTCTCTCTATATATATATATATATATATATATATATATATATATATATATATATATATATATATATATATATATAATTGCACATACACATACACACACATAGACATGCATATATACCTACACATACACACACACATACATACACTTATACACATATACATGCACATACACAATCATATACACACACATACACATACATATTCATATACACACATACACATATACACATACACATACACACATGTATCTGCATAAAACATATCTACACGCACATATATACACAGACATATGCATGCATATAGACACACTTACATAAATATAGATATATACCTACATGTGCATACATACATTTTATACACACACATACATACATACATACATACATACATACATACATACATACATACATACATACATACATACATACATACATATATACATACATATAGACACATAAACACACATATAATATGAATGAATTATATAATTAAAGTAATAATCACATGTTAAATATAAATATTAATAAAAATCATTAAAATAAGACTTTTCAGTAATTAGTACCATAGATATAATTCAAAACATAACTGAAATGAGAAAATATATAGATATAAAACAAATATGTATATCAATGTAAAATATATATCCACTGTAATATATCAGTCATCATGATCATCCTCATCCACATCACCCTATAAGTCCTCATCATCATGATCATTGTCATGATCATCATCAGGATCATCCTTATCATCATGATCATCTGCATGATCTGATGTATTTGTAGTGGCATCATGGGTAGAGGTGTGAGCACTCTTTGATGATCGAGATCATCCCGCCTGTGTCTCTCTCTCCACTGTTGATATATTTAGGTAGTGATGTGTGTGAACACACTAGGACCGTCGGGGCACTTTTTTCCCTCTTTAGGAGGTTTTTTTCCCCCGGCTTGTATATACGCCTATTGCCCTAATGGGCTACTTATCTTTGTACATTCTCTAGTAATACATTCGGTATTGTGTGTTGTGCTCCAAGCTTCTTCTTCTTCCTTGTGTTGTTTGCATGCTTCCGCAGACGTTTAACTCCAACAATTGGTCCGTGGGACGTAGAAATCCCTTACGGCAGGAGTGTGTTTCATGGTTTTCGTATGTCACTGGTGCATCGTCTTTCGCATCATCTAGGGTGCCGTTGACACTCCTTCGGTTGCAATCTCAGAATCCTACGAATTTTGGTGAGCATACTCAAGGTGTTTTCGAGATCAAAAAATCTTCGCTCTATGGTGCTGAAATCGCGATCTGAGCTCGTTTCAGCCTCCGAACGCACTATCACAGTGCTTGTGCAAGCTATTTCGTCTTTTTGTGCCAAAGGTATATACCTGTTTCTGTTCGCCAGTATAAGCGTCTCGAAGTCTGCTACAGGTTTAGCATAACTCATCTAGGCAGTTCCGTTCAACTTTTTGAGATACAGTCAATTTTCTGCATCAAGGTATTTTAATCACTGGCCATGGCTGAAAGAAGTGATGTATTCCGTATGTTGGTTGTTGAGGATAAGTTGGATGGTACCAACTACCCATTATGGGCTTATATGATGCGACATGTATTGGTTGCAAAAGGATTGTGGAACATTGTGTAGGGTGTTGAAAGACGTCCTGTTACACCTCTGACTACAAGTACTCCAAATACAGGTGCTGGAGAGAATGAAGACGGTTTCGAAGATGATACTCCGCAGATTCCTATTCGTGTTGCTGTTTCTGCTACACCTACTGCAGAGCAGATTCACTGGGATGGCAGAGATGCCCAAGCACATGCATTGATAGCTTTGTCTGTCAAACGTGCCATTATTCCTCACATTCGCTCTTGCAGAACAGCTAAGGATGCTTGGGATACACTTACCACATTGTACCAAGCTAGGAATGAGGCTCGTGTTGCTTACCTCTGAAAACAGTTGGAGAGTGAGCACATGAATGAAGGTGATTCTATGGACAGTTTCCTAACGAAGATCAAAGACTTGAAGGAACAGTTGATTTCTGTTGATGAGGTTATACCAGATAGCTCACTTGTGCAGACCGTTCTGAATGGTCTTCTTGATTCATATCAGAGTTTTGCTTCTACTCTTCGGTTGATGATGAAAGGCAATCCAAATGCCTTATCGTTTGAGGAGTTAGTCTCTGTTCTGTTGCAGGAAGACCAGTCCAGGCAAAACAGGTCCATTATGCGAGTTGTAGATCAAGCTTTCCTGGCTAGTCAGAAGGGCAAAGGAAAATGGAGCTCTTCAACTAGTAAGCAGAAATCTACTAATTCTGCATATTCGAAGAAGGAAGATAAAGATGAGAAGAAATCAGAAAAACAGAAATTGTTTTGTAAGTACTGTAAAGGGAATGATCATATCATAAAGAACTGTCCAAAACTGGCTTCAAAAGAGGCAAAGAAAAAGGAGGCTAGAATGGTTGTTGCAGAAGCCTCTACACCAAAAACAGAGTCTACTAATCTTGTGCAGGAAGAAGAATGGGCGTTTACTACTGTTTGCAGTTTTGACCCATCTTCTCATGAGCAGTGCATGTCTGTAGTAGACTCAGATGTTTGGTACTTTGACAGTGGGGCGACCAAACATATTACCTCGCAGCGTAGTTTCTTCTCTTCACTCGAGCCTGCCCCTACAGGGAATACTGTCATATGCGCCAACAACTCCTCTTATCCTGTTATGGGAGTTGGTAAGATCATTCTGACTATTGCTGATGGTAGTTCTTTCACCTTATCAGATGCTCTATTTATGCCAGGGATCAAGAAGAATCTCTTATCAGTTTCTGCATTAGCGAAGATTGGCTTGGTTGTGAAATTTGTTGATGATAGATGTACAGTTCATGATCTGTCAAATGGCGATGTTATTATTGCTTCTGGGACATTATGTCGTGGGTTGTATAAGCTCATAGACTATGAAAGATCTCTGAATGATTTGGCATGTGCAGTACATGATTCTCAGGCTATGTCAGATGCAAAGCTTTGGCATGCACGCTTTGGTCATCTGAATTTTGCTAGTTTGCTACGCCTCCAGAAATCTGATATGGTGTCTTCTTTGCCCAAGCTTGAAGCACCTGGAAAACATGTATGTGAAGGTTGTATTTTGGGCAAAATGTAGCTTTCCTCCTTTCCAAAAGATGGTTCAATTCGGGCTACGCAGAAATTGCAGCTTCTACATAGTGCCCTGTGGTCCTATGCAGACACCCTCTTTTGGAAATTACCTTTACTTCTTGACTTTCATTGATGATTTTTCCAGGCATGCATGGGTATATCCACTCAAAGCAAATTCCGAAGTGTTCATGGCTTTAAACAGTTTTTGGTTTTGGCTGAAAATCTGTCAGCATGTAAAATGGGCATCCTCCGTTCTGATCTAGGAGGGGGAATATATGTCTTCTGATTTTAATGCATTTCTGGCTGAACGTGGGATAAAACACCAGTGTACAGTGTCATATACACCTAAACAAAATGGAGTTGTTGAATGAAAGAACAGGTCACTCATGGAGATGGCGAGGTGCATAGTCAAGAGTCAGGCTTTACCACATAGTTTCTGGCTTGAGGCTGTCATGTGTGCAGCATATGTACTGAACAGGTGTCCCACTAAAGCCCTGCAGTCTATCACTCCATATGAGGCTTGGCATGATAAGCAAGCCATCTATTGCTCATCTGTATGTTTTTGGTTGTTTGGCATATGCACTAGTGCCTAAACAACATCGCAAAAAAGTGGATGATAAGGCAGTAAAATGTATTTTTGTTGGGTACCGTTCTGAAAGTAAAGGCTATCGTCTGTATCATCCACAGAATAAACGCATTCTCGTTAGCCGTGATGTTGTCTTTGTGGAAGATGCTATTCAGCCATTGCTTTCATGTACGAAGGAGACATCTGTTAGCTCCAAAGACATGTACGATACTTTGATGCCTCTTTTTGTAGGTGGATAGTCTAGTGTTGGTCCTAATGAGGCAACCTCTCAGCCTTTGCAGGTTTCATATGATGATGTAGATCATTCCATTTCTGATGCAGAGTTACATGATGCACTTGTTGATGAGAGAGCTAATATTGAGCAGGCAAAAACTATGCCAAAATGGCTGGTGCAGACTTTGCGTGACAGCAAATTAGATGCACCTTTGTCATATCGTACTCGTTCAGGCTCTCATAGTGCCTCCTTTGCATCAGATTGCTATGCTATGGCTGCGTCTAGTCTCTGTGATAAGGATGAGCCTGTTTCTTTTGATGAAGCATAGAATTCAGAAAATTGGATGGCTGTTATGCAATCTGAATATGATGCTATAATGAAGAATGGTACATGGTCTTTATGTGACTTTCCTCCTGGCAAGAAGGCCATTGGCACTAAGTGGGTATACAAGCTGAAGCGTAAACCTGATGGTACAGTTGACAGGTATAAGGCTAGGCTTGTTGCAAGGGGTTATGTGCAGGAAAGAGGAATTGATTTTGATGAGACCTTTGCACCTACATGTCGTATGACTACTGTTTGGAGCATTTGTGCACTTGCAGCCCATCATGGTTGGGATGTACATAAGTTGGACATTAAAATAGCATTTCTGAATGGTGACTTGCATGAAGAAGTGTATGTTTTTCAGCCCCGTGGCTTTGTGCAGAAAGGGCATGAAAACCATGTGTGCAGGTTAAAGAAGGTATTATATGATTTAAAACAAGCACCGCGTGCTTGGTATGAGAAGATACATGCCTATCTGGTTGCACATGGTTTTGAGAACACTCCAACTGAAAGCATCTTATATGTTAAGCGTGCTAATGATGTGCTTCTGATCATTGTTGTCTATGTTGACATCATGTTGCTCACTGGTCCTATTGAGAAGCATATTGCTGATTTTAAGGCTGATTTGCATGCCTCATTTGAGATGTCTGATTTGGGGCATTTGCATCACTATTTGGGCATTCAGTTTATGCAAGTTGATGGTGGAATGGCTTTGTGTCAAACGAAATATATTTACACATTATTGCAACGTTTTGGCCTTGAAGACTGTAAGCCTATTGCCACTCCTATGGAGACATGTTTACGATTGAGTCTTCATGATGCTGGAGATGCATTTGATGCTGGTCTCTATCAGCAGACTATTGGATGCTTGATTTACTTGTGCATTACTCGGCAAGATATTCAGTTTGTTGTCTCAAAGATGAGCAGGTTTATGCATTGCCCAGGAGTCAAGCATTGGCAAGCGGTTAAGTGCATCTTTCGCTACTTGAGTGGTACTCGGCTACTTGGGTTGTTTTATCCCAAGGGGGGATCACTACCGCCAGATTTGCATGCTTTTTCTTACTGTGATTGGGCTAGTTGCTATGACACTCGTGTGTCTACTAGTGGCATTTGCTTCATGCTTGGTAGCTCATGTATATTTTGGTTGAGCAAGAAGCAGCCTACTGTGGCCACTTCCAATTGTGAGGCTGAGTATAGGACAGCTTTCACAGCGACAATTGAGTGTGTGTGGCTCAGATGCCTTATGGCTGATTTGGGTGTTGGTCAGACTTCTGCCACCACCATCTTCACTGACAGTCAGAGCGCATTGGCAGTTGCGAGGAACCCTGTGTTCCATGCTCGCACTAAGCACATTGAGGTGCATTATCACGATGTCAGGGAGAGGTTCTCTGCTGGGGAGATCAGCTTGGCATATGTGCCCACGCAGGAGAACATTGCAGAACTTTTCACGAAAGCTCTGCCTAGGGAAAAGTTTGAAGCTTTCCGCAAAGCTTTGGGCTGACTTCCTTTTGTGGAGTGATTTCCACATAGCTTGGCACTTCCTTATACATGAGTGCCAGCTCCTTGTTCACCGCATCACTCCCAGGGGGGATTTGTTGATATATTTAGGTAGTGATGTGTGTGAACACACTAGGACCGCTGGGGCACTTTTTTCCCTCTTTAGGAGGTTTTTTTCCCCCGGCTTGTATATATGCCTATTGCCCTAATGGGCTACTTATCTTTGTACATTCTCTAGTAATACATTCGGTATTGTGTGTTGCGCTCCAAGCTTCTTCTTCTTCCTTGTGTTGTTCGCGTGCTTCCGCAGACGTCTAACTCCAACATCCACCTCATCCATATCTACCTCTCCATAATACTTTTGTATTACATATAACAAACATAAATATATAAAATATATAAAACATCAATAAAAATAAAATAATTATATGAAATTTAATAATACTCACAAAAGCATTTGGATGATCTTGCATGTACTCACTTAGATGTCGATATCCACAATCAGTAGCAAAATCAATTTCCTTTTTTGTAGGATATCGATCATAATCCTTTCACTGCATTGAAACAAATAAAGAAAATTAATGGTTAGTGTTTTAACTAATATAAAAAATATAGTTTCAATAATACATATACTTACAAATGTAGCTACAAAACCACAATGGTACATTTGGCCTAACTGTGATGTATGACTAGACTCAACTCTCTTCTTTGCAACAGCCTGCGTTTATTTTAATGAAACAAAAATACATAGATTAAATTAAAACATTTATAAAACATATGAGAATTATAAGTCAGAGTAATATAAACTACTAATTTGTATACCTTCTGTTTAGGAAATAGTTCCTAAAGACACAACTGTCTGCAAGAAAAAACTGCCACATCTTAGATGGTATGTTAGATCTTCTCTTAGTTTGTTCAACCATACAATATCTCTTGTTATTTTCATCTCAAACAAAAAAAGTATCAGAATATAAAAAAACTTTAAATTTATAAACATGCATATACAAACACACATACATACACTTACACATACATAGTTACACTTATACACACATACATACACATGCCCACACATATACATACACACAGATACATACAAAATACATACCCATACACATACATATACACACACATATATGCATACACATACACTTATACATACACTTACACATACATACATACACTTACATATACATACACACACATACATGCATACACTTACACATGCATACATACCCACACATGCACATACATACACACATGCACATACACACATGCACATACACATATACATACACACACATACATACTAATACATACCCACACACATACATGCATACACATACACGTATACATACACTGACACGTACATACATACACTTACATATACATACATACACACACATACATGCATACACATACACATATGCATACACTTACACATATGCATACACTTGACATATGCATACATACACACATACATGCATACACATACACACATAAACATACTCCTAGACACATGCATACACAGACATACATAACACACAAACATACACATACACATGTATACACACATACGTACACCTACACATGCATACATACACATACCCACACATCTAGATACACACACATACATAATAAATACATGCACACATACACATACACCCACATATACATACATACATACATACACATTTCATACATTTATAGTTTTGTATGTGTATTTATATGTCAAATTGTGTATTTTTGTATATGTGAATATGTGTGTATGTGTAAATGTGTCTCTATTCTCTGTGATTGCCTCGATCCATCTGCAACCTATTCTAGTGACTGTGGGATGGTGTTTGCAGAATCATAGAGTTGCCTCACCCAACGTGACAATGGCTTTTCCACTTGGGTGTCGGTAGGTTGGTAACTTTTAGATTCATCATCTGAAGATGATGCTTACTTCTCTTGTGTAGAAGGGATAGCTCTTGGGCCAGGTTCATAGTGGATTACCCCTTCGCCTGATGGTAAAGTGGAAGCTCTCTTTTCCTCCTCCACCGCATGTGGCTGCTCCTCCTTAAACACCACATCACGACTCGCCATGATCTTCTTAGCCTCAGGGTCATAAAGCTTATAAGCCTTCTTATCTTCGTTGTACCCAAGGAAGATACATTTGATGCTTTTTGATTGAAGCTTGTTTCTCTCCCTATCTGGAACATGTATATAACATTCTGTTCCAAATATTTTGAAATGGGAAACAGAAGGCTTTTTACCAGTGTAGGTGTAGGATTCTTGTGGAGTCTTTCCATCAAGTGCCTTGGTGTAGCTTTGATTCAAGATGTAGACAACAGTGTTGACAGCGTCTGCCCAAAATTGATAAGGCAAACCATTTCCTTTCAACGTGCACCTTGCCGCCTCCATGATGGTTTGATTTCGACATTCTGCAACACCATTCTATTGAGGACTATGTGCCACTATGAGTTGATGTTTGATTCCCTTACTTTTGCAGAAATCTTCAAACTCTATTGATGTGAACTCACCACCAGTGTCTGTCCTGAATTTCTTCATCTTCTTCCACGTTTTAGTTTCAACAAGCTCAAGCCATTCTTTAAACTTACCAAAAGCTTGAGCCTTATCACGAAGGAAGTACACCCACATCTTCTTGCTATAGTCATTGCTTCATTAGGGCGTCATCTACACCTCTCCGATTGTAGTCTCAGAATCGCATGAATTTTGGTGAGCATACTCAGCATGTTTCCGAGGTCTAAACCGCTTCGCTTTGTGGTGCTAAAATCGCGATCCGAGCTCATTTAGGCCTCCAAACACACTATCGTAGTGGTTGTGCAGGCTATTTTGTCTTTTTGTGCCAAAGGTATATACCAGTTTTGGTTTGCCAATATAAGCATCTCAAAGTCTACTACAAGTTTAGCAGAATTCATAAGGGTAGTTTTGTTCAACTTTTTGAGATACAGTCAATTTTAAGCATCAAGGTATTTTAGTCACCGGCCATGGCTGAAAGCAGTGATGTATTTTGTATGTTGCCTATTGAGGATAAGTTGGATGGTACCAACTACCCGTTGTGGGCTTATATGATGCTGACATGTATTGGTTGCAAAAGGACTATGGAACATTGTGCAGGGTGTGGAAAAACGTTCTATCACACATGCAACTGTTACAATTGCAGGTACTGAACTGATGTAGAAGGTGTCGAAGATGATGATATTCTACATATTCTTGTTCATGTTGTGGTTTCTGCTGCACCTATTGCAGAGCAAATTCATTGGGATCGTAAAGATGTCCAAGCACATGCATTGATAACTTTCTCTATCAAACGTGCCATTATTCCTCACATTCACTCTTGGAGAATAGCTAAGGATGCTTGGGATACACTTACCACATTGTACCAAGCTAGGAATGAGGCTCGTGTTGCTTACCTCCGAAAATAGTTGGAGAGTGAGCACATGAATAGTCTCTATTCTGTTGCAAGAAGATTAGTCCAGGCAGAACAGGTCCATTATGCATGTTGCAGATCAAGCTTTCCTGGCTAGTCAGAAGGGAAAAGGAAAATGGAGCTCTTCAATTAGTAAGCAGAAATCTGGGAAATCTGCACAATCGAAGAGGGAAGACAAAGATGAAAAGAAATCAGAAAAGCAAAAATTGTTTTGCAACTACTGTAAATAAAATGATCATATCATAAAGAATTGTCCAAAACTGGCTTCAAAAGAGGCAAAGAAGAAAGAGTTTGGAATGGCTGTTGCAGGGGCCTCTACACCAAAAACAAAGTCTGCTAATCTTGTGCAGGAAGAAGAATGGGATTTTACTACTGTTTGCAGTTTTGAACCATCTTCTCATGAGCAGTGCATGTCTGCAGTAGACTCAGATGTTTGGTACTTTGACAATGGGGCGACCAAATATATTACCTTGCAGTGCAGTTTCTTCTCTTCACTCGAGCCTGCCCCTACAGGGAATACTGTTACATGCGCCAACAACTCCTCTTATCCTGTTATGGGAGTTGGTAAGATCATTTTGACTACTGTTGATGGTAGTTCTTTCACTTTGTCAGAGGCTTTGTTTGTGCCACGGATTAAGAAAAATATGTTATCAGTTTCTGCATTAGCCAAGATTGGCTTGGCTGTGAATTCTTTTGATGATAGATGTACAGTTCATGATTTGTCAAATGGCAACGCGATTATTGCTTCTGGCATTTTATGTCGTGGGCTGTATGGGCTACTCAGAAATTCTAGCTTGTACATAGTGATGTCTGTGGTTCTATACAGACACCTTCTTCTGGAAATTATCTTTACTTTGTGACTTTCATCGATGATTTTTCTAAGAATGCATGGGTATATCCATTGAAGGCAAAGTCCAAAGTGTTCATGCGCTTCAAACAGTTTTTGGTTTTGCCTGAAAATCTGTCAGCATGTAAAAAGGGCACCCTCCATTCTGATCGAGTGGGGCAATATATGTCTTCTGATTTTAATGCATTTCTGGCTGAACGTGGGATAAAACACCAGTGTAGAATGTCGTATACACCTCAATAGAATGGAGTTGCTGAATGAAAGAACAGGTCACTCATGGAGATGGCGAGGTGTATGGTCAAGAGTTAGGCTTTACCACATAGTTTCTGGCTTGAGGGTGTCATGTGTGCAACATATGTACTTAACAAGTGTCCCACTAAAGGGCTGCAGTCTATCACTCCATATGAGGCTTGGCATGATCGCAAGCCATCTATTGCTCATTTGCGTGTTTTTGGTTGTTTGGCATATATATGCATTAGTGCCTGAGCAACATTGTAGAAAATTGGTTGATAAAGCAATAAAATGTATTTTTGTTGGGTACAGTTCTGAAAGTAAAGGCTATCCTATGTATCGTCCACAGAATAAACACATTATGGTTAGCCGTGATGTTGTTTTTTTGGAAGATGTTATTCAGCCATTGCTTTCATGTACTAAGGAGACATGTGTTAGCTCCAAAGACATGTATGATACTTTGCTTCTTCTTTTTATAGGTGGATAGTCTAGTGCTCGTCCTAATGAGGCAACTTCTCAGCCTTTGCAGGTTTCATGTGATGATGCAGATCATCCCATTTCTGATGCAGATTTACATGATGCACTTGTTGATGAGAGAGCTGATATTGAGGAGGCAAAACCCATGCCAAGATGGCTGGTGTAGACTTTGTGTGGTAGCAAATTAGATACACCTCTATCATATCATACTTGATCAGGCTCTCATAGTGCCTCTTTTGCATCAGATTGCTATGCTATGGATGCATCTAGTCTCTGTGATGAGACTAAACCTATTTTGTTTGATGAAGCACAAAATTCTAAACATTGGATGGCTACAATGCAATCTGAATATGATGCTATCATGAAAAATGGTACTTGGTCTTTAGGTGACTTGCCTCCTGGCAAGAAGTGGGTATACAAGCTGAAGTGTAAACCTAATGGAACAGTTGACAGGTATAAGGCTAGGCTTGTTGCAAAGGGTTATATGCAGGAAAGAGGCATTGATTTTGATGAAACCTTTGCACCTACATACCGAATGACTACTGTTTGTAGCATCGGTGAACTTGAAGCTCATCATGATTGGAATGTACATCATTTGGACATTAAGAGAGAATTTCTTAATGGTGATTTGCATGAAGAAGTGTATGTTTTTCAGCCCTGTAGCTTTGTGCAAAAAGGGCATGAAAACCAGGTGTGCAAGTTAAAGAAGGCATTATATGGTTTAAAGCAAGCACCACGTGCTTGGTATGAAAAGATACATGCCTATCTGATTGCACATGGTTTTGAGAACAATCCAACTAAAAGCACATTATATGTTAAGCATCCTAATGATGTGCTTCTGATCATTCTTGTGTATGTTGATGACATGCTGCTCACTAGTCCTCATGAGAAGCATATTGTTGATTTCAAGGCTGATTTGCATTGAGATGTCTAATTTGGGGCATTTTCATCATTGTTTGGGCATTTAGTTTATGCACATTGATGGTGGAATGGCTTTGTGTCAAAAGAAATATATTAACACATTATTGCAGCATTTTGGCCTTAAAGACTGTAAGCCTATTGCGACTCCTATGGAGATAGGTTTATGATTGAGTCTTCATGATGCTAGAGATGCATTTGATGATGTTCTCTATCAACAAGCTGTTGAATGCTTGATTTACTTATGCATTACTCGGCCAGATATTCAGTTTGCTATCTCACATATGAGCATGTTTATGCATTGTCTAGGTGTCAAGCATTGGCAGGCAGTTAAGCACATATTTTGCTACCTGAGTGGTACCCAGCTACTTGGATTGTTTTATCCCAAGGGGGGATCACTACAGCCAGATTTACATGCCTTTTCTCACTTTGACTAGGCTAGTTGCTATGAAATTTGTGTGTCCACTTGTGGTTTTTGCTTCACGCTTGGTAGCTCATGCATATCTTGGCTGAGCAAGCAGAAGCCTATTGTGGCCACTTCTAGCCATGAGGTTGAGTATAGGGAAGCTTTCACAGCGATAGTTGAGTGTGTGTGGCTCAAAGATGTTACGGCTAATTTGGGTGTTGGTTTGTCTTCTGCCACCACCATCTTCACTGACAGTCAGAGTGCATTGGAAGTTGCGAGGAACCCTATGTTCCATGCTTGTACTAAGCACATTGAGGTGCATTATCATTATGTTAAGGAGAGGTTCTCTGCTAAAGAGATCAGCTTGGCATATGTGCCCAGGACGAGAACATTGCAAACCTTTTCACGAAGGCTCTGCCAAGGGAGAAGTTTGAAGATTTCTGCAAAGCTTTGGGCTTACTTCCTTTTGTGGATTGATTCCACATAGCTTGGCACTTCCTTATACATGAGTGCTAGCTCCTTGTTCACTACATCACTCCCAAGGGGATTTGTTGATATATTTAGGTAGTGATGTGTGTGAGCACACTAGGACCATCGGGGCACTTTTTTCCCTCTGTAGGAGGTTTTTTCCCCCGGCTTGTATATACCCCTATAGCCCTAATGGGTTACTTATCTTTGTACATTATAGTGGTAATACATTCAGTATTGTGTGTTGTGCTCCAAGCTTCTTCTTCTTCCTCGTGTTGTTCATGTGCCTCCAAAGACGTCTAACTCCAACATCAAGCATGCTTGATATTCTCTACATTTGTCAAATATTTGTCTCATCTTAGGTATATGTGTCTACCTTATGTTGGAATGGACACATAAATTGTCAACATAGACTTCTAAGTTTTTGTGCGGAAACTCCTTAAATACATGGCACATCAATCTTTGAAATGTAGCAAGAGCATTTGTTAACCCAAATGGCATGACACGAAATGCGAATATACCCCATTATGGGGCAAAAACCATCTTATGCTGGTCCTCAGGGGCAATGACTACTTGATTGTAACCCGAAAATCTATCAAGGAAGCTATAAACTTCTTTATCTCCTATATTTTCTAATAGATGCTCAGTGATAGGAAGTGGATAACTATCTCTGATAGTGCCTATATTAACTTTCTTCAAGTTAATGCATACACATAACTTGCCATTCTTTTTTGGCACCACCACAATGGGTGAGACGCATTCAGTGTGCTCAATTTCATAGATGAATCTTGCTTCAATTAATGAGTCAATTTCCTCTTTTATTCTAGCCGCATAATTATCATTGTACATACAAGGCTTCTACTTTGTGCACTTAGCTTCTCGAATCATGGGAATTCTATGGGAGCAAATGTATAAGTCAACTCCTTTCAAATCCTTGTAGCTCCACGCAAACACATCTCTATATTCTTTCAGAAGGGTGATAAATATCTATTCCTCTTCCTCATTCAAGTCATGTCCTATGTATGTACATTTCTCTTCTCCTTCTTCAATTGTGACTATAATCTTGTCATATGCTTCTCCTAGGCTTGCTTCTTTCTTAGGCATTCTTACCATGACTCTTCTATCTTCAATTTCATATTTTTTAAAATTTTTCGGCACTTCCAATAGGGGTTCTTCTTCTTGGGTAGAAGATTTCCCTCGTCCTTCTTTTCTCTCAAACTTCTTCTCTTGCCTAAGCTCAGTTCGACCAGTAAAGGTGGCTTCCAATAAATATAGATATGCATCCTCTGAGGTACAGGATGGCTCCATAATAATGGACTCTAGATCTTCATCACTAGCATTGCTTGGCTCTGGGATCACATCAATATGTTGTTCTAAACTAGGCTCACTTATTATGGGTTCTATCATGAAGATAGAGATGTCATAGCCATCCTCATCATAGTGAGGAGTCCATTGTTCTTTGTTCATAGCTATGTCCATTGTAGTTAGGATCTCTGCCCATCTATGAGGCTCAAATTCCTCATCAGAGAACACTACAGGTGCATAGGTAGGATCTTGTAGGGTTCATGGGTGTCGTTCTGTGCATAGGTTCTTGGCTTCTAACCTCTCATCCTCTTGTATTGCTACTTTACACATCCATAAATGTGTGTCCTCATGCAACCATGAAGGGACTGATGCTAAGGATTGCATTGACTCAGTTTTTTCATGTGCTTTATGGATAGTCTTTCACTGTAGTGGGGGTATGTCTCCACGGGAATAATCTTTAAGATTGACTTTGGTAGTCACTCCTAGATGTTGCAAGTACAAGGAGTTGGTTCCCCAATCTTGTACTATTCACAATTGCCTCATAAAAGGATGTCCCAAAATCATCCCAAAGGCATGGTTCTTTCCAAACTCACATATGCCAAAAGTGTGCTCAAACTCCACACCATAAGTGGTGAGAGTGATTTGCCTAAGGGCTTCTCAATATGATCATAATCCATTTGTAGTTTCATTCTTATGGGCCTCAAGGTTTGCTTGCCCCAACATTTCCAAAGGGAAGTGGTGGCAATGGACACTCTGGCACCCGAGTCTAGGATTTCTTTAGTGGTGTAACATTGATAGGAGATAGATAAATATGTATTTCCCTCTTCACCTTCGCTCATATCCCCAATCAAGTACTTTCTGTTGTGACCCTTTCTCAGAGTGGGCAGTAGTCGCCTCTGGTAATCGATTTGTTACATGGTTCCACAACTTAGGTTTAACTTTTAACAACTCTTCTAAAGTGAGATGACACTGCACCTTAGTATTCTTCACAACATCAATATTCCTAGGGAGAACTGATTCCTTGTTCCTGATTAGTATGGTGGGTGCTCTCATTTGAAAGGACTTTGATTCCCAATGGCCAAAAAAGTGAGATAGCTCATGCAAGGAGTTAGATTCAAAATTTGTCTACTCACTAAATTGTTCCTCCTCTTGTTCTTTGTATATTGAGGGTATCCTATGGGAATTGCTCTTGGCGATTGTCTATCTCTTCAATCGATGGGGGAGTCTCTTGCTCTAACCTCCATTTCTCTTCTCGAATGCCTTTCTGTGAATCCTTCCAAGCTTTTGCTTTCCTTCCACTCAATTCTCCGACTTCACTATTCTCTGAGGTCTTATCGAGATTTATCTGTTGATTTTCTTGTAGTGCCTGGGCCCTAATCAATGCTTGTATGGGCACATAACTCGGTGTAGATCTGTTTGAAGTATGCATAATGCATATCACATTAATAGGAGTTACTTTAAAGGCATTGGCTGAGTTTCTAGGACACTTGCAAATCACATGTTCTTTACGAAAGTCGGGACAAAAACCTTGAATGTTGTAATATTACTGTTGCCCCACTAGTGGAGGATGTGGACACTGCCTTATGTAGTGATCTCCTTGGAACCTAAAGTAGGATCCTTTAGGGCCTTGGCATCTTGTTTGTCTCACCTGGGCCCATGGGTTGAGATTGTATATGTGATATTGGCACAATCTGGCTCCTAGTTGGGTTCTACTCGTGGGTTTTTGTATTGGTATGGTTCCACATGTTCGGGTGACTTAGCCTAGTATGCAGGGGGGCTATCTACATCTGTGGAATTAAAATTGTTGGTATTAGGGTCATTTTTTGTGATCAATGGGGATGTGGGTACTAATGCTCTATTGAGATTATCTTCTGCAGAAACATACTTTATAGATATTACATTAGCTGGGGGTGGTGGTTGTTGACCTAACACCGGTTTCGGTCTAGGTGGTGCCTGATAAGGTGGCTAGTAGTTATGTTGTAGTTGGTAATAAGGCTATGTGTTGTATTGTCCTTGATATCTATTGGGTTGTTGATATGTTGTGGTTTATTTTGCCTAACCACATGCTTGTTATGAGGGAAATCTTGCACGATGTGGTTAGTGTACCATCTCTCTATTGTACAATATTGGCCACTAGGATTGCCTTGGGGTTGTGCCATGATCAAGCAAACATTAGCCATGTGGTCCCCTCCGCACATGTAGCATCACTTGGCTAAGACCACCCTCGGTGCATGCTTGCTCGAGTCTCATAACTTTTGTGCTGCTTTTTCCTTCAAGTCCTCCATGGAATTAGAGTGCCTAGAGGCGAGATTTGTTGAACTATCTGAATCCTTATAGACTTGAATCCTTTAAATAAACGTACCATTGTAGCTAAGCACTTAGCTAGCCATCCAAAAATAAGACACTTGTTTGGCTTGAGTGGGCAAATTTGGGATAGGACATCTTTCTATGTATTGTCTAAACCTTTGTCCGATGAGTTTGGCTGTCTCTTGAAACTATGAATTAAAGATTGAGGTGTATGACTATGAATTAAACTATGACTAATTAAACTATGACTATCTGACTATGAAACTATGTATTGTGTCTGATCCCACTCTTTGAAAATGCAATGATGAATATCTCTAATAGATGATGGATGTCCCTAAATTGTATCTGTTGTAGGGGTTGGAACCAAGTTAAAGTAGTATTTTTCAATCTCAATCCAAATGCATTGTATTGAGTGAAAATGTCGTCCACCTGTTTTGCCCTCAATACTTGTTTGAATTCAGCCACATGGTCATAGGGTTCATGTGTTCTATCGAAGTAATTCTTCATAGATTTTACTAGCTGGGTGGGTCGCAATATCCTACGATGTTCTCTAGGCCTAGGTAGAGGAAAATCATCTCTACCCCTTTGGGTCCTAGGTTCTCTCATCCTTTCAGATTCCATTTTGGTAGACTCTACACTTGATGGATCTCCTCCTACAGGATCAACAAAGCTTACTTTGGGTCTCTCTCTAGCCTTTTTCCTTTGAAAACCATGAGCTTGGGGTGTTCCCACTCCTTGGTGGCCTACGAAAACAATTGATCTTGGTTGAGAAAAGACAAATTCTCCCCTCCATGTGTAGGCGTGCCTACCATGTTCTGACACCACAAACACTCGTTCAAATGTGCCATCCAAGTACACCACTTTTCCTAGGGTATCAGGGGTCTTTGAATTCAAAAATGGTGATTGTTCCAAACTGCCTCATTTGTTTCTTTGTTCAGGAATAATTTGATGTTCTTATTGTCTTCGGGAATCCACTCTGGGGTGAGCACTCTAGTCAGAATGGATTTGCCGCTAGGAGTTCTAGGCTCTTCTCCTAGGTATCCTTGTTCTATGTCTCCCAACTCAGTTTTTAGGATCACGATTCCAAATTCATTGGTCCTTTGAGGTTGTCCAGTGACTATATACATGGTTCCCTCTTTATCTATGTATGATGTTTCCTCGAATTTGACCAATGGATGTTCCAATCCAATAGGTTGGTCTAGGTTCCTCAATATTTGAACAATCGACCTTCTCAAACTGTCCTCATAGATGTGAACACGGAATCGGTTGGTTCATATATACTCCAATTGAGTCTTATATGGACCCTCTAGCATTTCTAAGTAGGCTACTCCTGAGCTACCTATTGGTCTCTCCATGTTGTAAGACATCTCTGAATTGCTATTTTTTGAGCTCAATACATAAGGGTAATCACTTAATTTTTGGCCTAGGATCTCGCGGTGATATTAAAACTAGCTTCTCAGGATCTCACACTATGAGGATTTGCCTTTCCTTTGTGCCCCCTGACCTAAGGTTCATGAATTTGTTTCCTAGAGGCACTCATTGTGTATTCTCATCGTAATGATTCTTTCTTTATCAATCACTAGGTTCGTTTTACTTTTCTCTTGGTTAGTGATTCGTTTTACTTTTCTCTTGGTTTCTTGGCTAGTCAATTCATGCTCGATAGGTATGACCACGTTGAGTTTAAGTTCCTTTTTCCTTTGGTGTTTTCATATTGATGCGATTACATTTGGACTTGAATCCCTTAGAGCATCTTAAAATTTGACATCCTATCATCTATTGAATCTAAGTACTATGATCACATACACATAACTGAACTAATCAAAGGCAATTATGGTCATTTACTACCTTCGCATCCACTAGTACTCTCTTGTATGAGTCTTGGTTTAGGTGTCACTCTTGAACCAAGCTTCTTCTCGCTAGAGATAGGAAACTTTTATCGATGATGCCTCTACAATTCCTACAAAAATACATAATTTTAGAATTTGGAAAAATTTTGATAAAATTTGAAAAACCTTAATTTTTCCATTCAGGAGCGCTATCGTGATGATCTCAAGCTATCGTGATGGTCTAAGGGTGTCGCGATGGTGTTGTTACACTTATGTGTTCCTCGAGTAGCTTTGATGTGAACCTTTTCCCTATACATGGGCACTTTTTACTCTAGTTCTGGCTAGAGGTTTTTTCCCCATGTTACCACATACATGATTCATTGATCATATGTGGTGGTACTTTGTACATAGGGATATTATTCAGCTCTTACTTTAGTTCAATTGATCATCAACAGAGTGAGCTATTCCAACCATCCATCTTCTCTGTGTGACTTGCTGCATTTGTGCTTCTTGTGTGTGCTTCTCGTGTGTCTCTCACACTTCTACACACACTCAATAGGTGCGAGGGTGTTGTGATGGTGTGAGGGTGTCGTGATGGTCTAAGGGCGCCGTGATGGTATGAGGGCATCTTGATGGTTTAAGGGTGTCATGGTGGCCTAAGGGTGTAGCGATGTGAACAGTCCTAATGCCCAAGGAAAAAGTTATTGTGGAAGCCTTTATTTCGCTCCAAACTTTTTGATGCAAGGTCATCTTTTATCACCCTAAGTCCCCAATTTCACTCCAAAGTATTGATGGAGGATACGGGAAAATACATGCACAAGGGTAAACCAACTCTAGTGGTTAACTCTCGTGACCTTCCTCCCCCCTTACTCACACCTTCCGAGTCCCTTTAGTTCCTCGATCTCTCTTTCACTTGCTCTTTCCCACCCTCTTTAGAAAAAGGAATGTTCATGGGTCCAAATGGTGTATCCACCTCCAGCTTTCCCTTCATACTATAGCCTTCTCCACGGCCTCTGATTATATCCCACACAGCAGAACCAAGATCCTTAGGACGAAAAGTGATGGGTACTTCCAGGATACCCTCACCACATTGTCCAATTTTAGTAGACTCTCTCAGTGTTGCGTTTGCTATGTTATCGTCACCTAATGTAAAGTTATACTCCAGGGTGTTCACGCCCAAGTCAAACTTGTTCTTGTTCTCCACCTTGAGATGGAGGGAGGCGGTGGTCTCCTCGAGGGAAAAACGATCATATTCAATCTTATCGAGATCCACATCTGGTTTGTATGGAGCAGGTGTCTCCACTTTCTTCTCCAAAGGCAATGAGACGCGTCCAATAATTGGCACATCAATGAGAAGCTCGACAGATACTCGATAGGTTATTATTTCACCAGGTTGGATGTCGTCATATGTATCTTTAACATCTTTATATATGAGACAGATAGGGATCTTGATGGTC
The DNA here is from genome assembly GCA_020310875.1 of Ceratopteris richardii. NCBI lineage: Eukaryota > Viridiplantae > Streptophyta > Polypodiopsida > Polypodiales > Pteridaceae > Ceratopteris > Ceratopteris richardii. The sequence goes on along the minus strand of CM035408.1, from coordinate 12,544,553 downwards.
TCAGAACCATGAGCACGTACAGTTCCCGCATCACGAATAGTTCCAGATATGAGCTTGTGATCGTCACTTTCAATAAGATAAATGATGTCAACAAGGGGTATAGGAATCGGATTGGGATTTGTTACCAGGACATCGACCACGATGTCTACTTTCTCGAGGGATATGTGAAGGATATGAAAACCAGAGACAGCAGCAGTGGGCTTCCCAAACCCAATTGTATATTAAACGAAGTGTTTCACCTTGCTAAAGAACCCCCCCACTTCCTTTCTCTTCGTCGGCTTCTTCCTTACCTGGCTTATCGGATCCAAAAAAAATCCACGCTCTTTGTATCCCTCCTCGGCCATGTCTAAGCTATCACTTGCAGAGTGAAAAAAAGAAGCTATGCAAAGGCTAACAGAATCAACCTGCGCAATGCAGACGGCCCAAAGTGCTGCTTGAAACGGAATGTCCTACTTACGGAAGCGGCCTCACACGATACAGATCTGGACAAAACTTACTGCGAAAAACTTGCAAGTAGCAACGCCTTTCAAGAGTACAGGGTACCTACTACCTAAACATAACCAACTAATCAATAGCATTTCATTACCAATCAGTCATCACAGTATTCAATACCGGAATTCAAAGCTTGAGGGGATAAGACATTTCCAACAAAGAAATGAAAACAACAATACTTGGTGAAAATAAATGGCCGACTGGCCAACTACATAGGAGAACAAAGTACCCATTAAAATGGCAATGAACCAGACACTTAATTCTCCACGAACCAGCTACTGAAGGCGTTCTCCAGCACTGCATCCACAACATTCGAGTCTTCCCAAACCACACGATAGTCACTACGCTCCACCCCGCAACTCAATAAATCAACCAGCAAAAATAGGCCGCCTCGAGCTGCTGAAGGGGGTGTCCATGGCAACCATCCCAGGAGTGGAGAGTTCCCCCCATTGCTACCTTCTATCCTCAGATCTGCGCCCCGTCGATCCCTCTCTCTATGAGCAAATGGGGATATGACCTCCCTCAGCCATGTGCATTCCCGTTCGTTTTATCCGCATCACTACTTGTAATTCAGAGTGGCGCCCCCATGTGCTTATCTGATCTGCATTCTTGAACAGACTGAGTCTGCTGCATATCCCTCCAAAATAAACAGCCAAAAGCTGTTATACTTTTTTGTTACTTCTGACAAAGGGTCGGCCCTTTTTTTTTATGTACAACCTCTTTATCACAACAACCTTAGACAATTAATGAGTACAATGTCCTACGTTGTACTGAAATGATTTGGCCTTTTGCAGGATTAGCCTCCAACATTTGAATAGCTTTTTCAGCCAATCTTTCATTTGCACTCCAGAGGACCGCATGAGATGGATTGCATCCAATTTATATCATGATCAGCTAGACTTCCCATATTCATAACATATATGCTTGTTCTATTGCTTTGTGAACTATTTTTGTGTGAATCTTCCTAAAATAAAGGCTCCATGCATGCATCTTATTGGGCATTCCCGAGTGTGAGAAAGACAGAATCCACATCCTCTACACTAATGGTAAAAAAAATGTCTCTCTAAGATTCCTTGACTATAGAAATTCTATTAGAAAACTCGGAGAGGTCTCAGTCGTGCAGAGCGAAGGAGGAGAGAGATACAAGGGGTTGTGGAAAGTCTATGGGGAAGTGCACATGAGAGGGTAACGTTGTTTATGGAAAGGTGGGAGGAGAGAAAGATACTAGGGGAGTTAAGGTGCATGGCATGCGACAAAGGAAGAGCAAACGGAGTATACAAGAGAAAAGAAGAGATTTTTCAAGGAGGATGTGAAGAGCGTATAGTCCCCATATAATTCTCGTCAATCATCGAATCACTCTTCAAATATCTGAAACCAAACGTATTTTCCTGCCAAATAGAACCACATTAGTGCATCAAAACCAAGCATTTCCTGAGCTAACACGATGGTGTCAAGCTATCGTGATGGTGTGAGGGTGTCGTGATGGTCTTAGGCTATCATGATGGCTCGAGGCCATCATGGTGCACACCGTCAGTACAACATATCAGGGGCATAGTGATGTTGTGCATACCGATGGTCATGCATCGGCGTCAGTATGACCGTTGAAAACCCTTGAAAAACCACAAAGGCAATATATGCATCGGAAGCATTGCATCGATATGAGCGTTAGTATAGGCATCGGTAAGTTATTGAAACTACCAAAGCTTATACTTCCGCACATACCGACGCTCATACTGACGCAGTTTTTTAACTGGACTCGAAAGCAAAAATTCGACATTCATCACGTTTTCAAACAAAACTTGCTACTATCGAGTTTGGGCATGCGAGCTACATCTCTCTGTTTCTCACTCTTTCTCTCTCTCTCTCTCTCTCTCTACGCACACCTCTCTATTTCTCTAGATCTGAAGTTTTGGTAAGTATCACACATACTATAGCACTCTTTTCTCTTTCTTTATGTTTTCCATTTTCTAATTTCTCTTCTCTTTAGTTTTGCAAGAGATTTTGGCGTCAGATCTTTGGAATTCAATGAAGGATAACATTAAGTGGACTTTGATGACAACAATCCAAACAATTACATCGATGTAAGTGGTTGTTTTGTTTTTGATTCACACACACACACACACACACACACACACACACACATATATATATATATATATATATATATATATATATATATATATATAGAGAGAGAGAGAGAGAGAGAGACATATACATATACATACACATTCACATATGTATACACACACGTATGTGCATACACACATGCATATGCATACATACATACACACACATGCATATACATACACACATATGTGCATACACACATACACACACATATGCATACACACATATGTGCATACACATATACACATGCATATGCATACACACATACACACATGCATATGCATACATACATACACACACAAATTGCATATACATACACACATGCATATACATACATACATACACACATGCATATGCATATACATACATACACGCATACACATGCATATGCATACACACATGCATATGCATACACAAATGCATATACATACACACACATGTGCATACACATACACATGCATACATACACACATACACACATGCATATGCATAAACATGCATACATACACACATGCATATGCATATACACATGCATATACATGCATGCATACATACACGCATACACATACACACATGCATATGCATACACACATGCATATGCATACACACATGCATATACATATACACATATGTGCATACACACAAGCTTCCTCCATACACACATATGTGCATACACACATACACATGCATATGCATACACACATGCATATGCACACACACATGCATATACATACATACATATGTGCATACACACATACACATGCATACATACACACATACATGCATGCATATGCATACACACTTGCATATACACACATGCATCCATACACGCATGCATATACATACACACATATGTGCATACACACATACACATGTATACGCATACACACATGCATATGCATACACACATGCATATGCATACACACATACACACACAAATTGCATATACATACATACATACATATACACATGCATATGCATATACATACATACATACATACATACATACATACATACACACATGCATATACATACACACATACACATGCATATGCATATGCATACATACATACACACATGCATACACACAAACACATCATTTAGAAGTAACTTCAAAGAAGAACCGACTTTTAGAGTTTTTCGAAAAACAAGAAATGAGAGGTGGGAAGACAAAATGGTATTTGTCAATTCATTCTAATCTTTGAAAGTTTAAAAACAACATTCGAACATGCTTATCTTTTTTCATAGATATTGACTGTTGTGTTTGTTGAGATGAAACGGGAGGTTGATAGCCTAATGGAGTGGCTATGTCGGATTGGATGTATCAGATATTTCTTTAGCAGTGAACTACAATCGACCATGTGAAATCCAGACCACTATATCATTTTTTAGCGAGAAGGATGCTTCTTTTGCAAAGCCTTTGGTGGATTTAGAGGAAAATCTAAATATATAGGATTTTTGAGTTTTCAAACACACACACATACATACAAACATACACACATACATATATACATTTTTATGAAATATTAGAGAAAAATCTAAATATATAAAATATAAATAATTAAATATCTAAAAAATAGATCTTTAAATTTTTAGGGTATATATATATATATATATATATATATATATATATATATATATATATATATATATATATATATATATATATATATATATATATATATATATATATATATATATATATATATATATATATATATATATATATATATATATTAAATATACCAAAAATAGGATTTTTCAGTTTTTACACACACACACATACATACATACACACATACATACATACATTTTTATGAAATATTAGAGAAAAATCTAAATATATAAAATATAAATAATTAAATATCTAAAAAATAGATCTTTGAATTTTTAGGGTATATATATATATATATATGTATATACCAAAAATAGGATTTTTGAGTTTTTACACACACACATACATACATTTTTATGAAATATTAGAGAAAAAAAAAAAATATATATATATATATATATATATATATATATATATATATATATATATATATATATATATATATATATATATATATATATATATATATATATATATATCCTAACATCTCCACATTGGATTAGATGGGATCTCCACGTACACCTTGGGGAGCGCATGACCATGAAGACTCCAAGATATATCGCATACGTGATGGAGCTCCGGTCATGGATGCGGCCGAAAAGTCCATGCATCAATGCATTCAACAGTTTTGCCTCATACAATTTGGACATTCTGTCATGTTAAAATGGAGCGAAGAGGATAAAGATTTCAAAAACTATATCACATAGTCGATATATGAAGAGTACCGGCCAGCATCTAGCCATTCTATTGTGAGGTCAGAATGGATTCAGCATACGGCGCGTTAGGTGATGTCTCATCGGCGGTCCGAGGTTCACAATGCTTTCAGAGTAGGCTTGTTAGCCCACAAAATGGTTGGTTTTTATGCACTAATATGTTTGTATTTGGCAAGGGAATGCTTAAGAAAATCATGGGATGTCTAAGAAAGATGAGCATCAATCAGTGGTGTAGTGCTCTGCAGCCCTTGCTACTGACATGGTGGTTCTGTTGGTATTTGGGAACCCTCCAACGTAGAAAGAAAGGACAAAAAAAAAATAAAATCACCAGACTTCAGAGGAACCTTCTGTTCCAATACAACCTATCTCCAAATTGCATAGTATGGAAAATAATTGTAGACCTGTAGATAAAGCTTCATTGCAAGCTGAGAAGAACTTACTAAAGACCGATCAGTTGAGTATAACAGAAAATGGCAAAACAAAGTTTGCAAGGTAATTTAACCTTAACAATCGAGGTAAATGCTCAGTCTACCGATGGAGCAAGCATGGATGATGGCATATCAAACCAGAACATGTTCACTGAAAGGGATGCTCATGATAGCACAAAACTCTCTGTACCAAGAATGAGTAGCGCTTGCTCTCAACGCTATATGTCCTTCTTCAGAAACAACCTCTTTTTAAATGGTGCTTTTGGCATACCAACAGGAAAAATTCAGCAAAAACTAACCCAAGAGAAACATAAATAGATACTTATAGTCCAAGTCAGTTTGGGGTAGTATCAAGATGTCACGTGATTCCTCGTGGAGATGAGATCAGGAGGAAAGCCATCACTTATGATCAGTCTCATGTGGCACCCTCTGTGACTCTTGTAGTGAAAGGTTTGTCTCAGAGTACTATGGAAGATGACCTTTACAACATGGTATAAACAGTTCATTGGGCGTGCACCATGTGTGGCTATGTGAATTTTAGTCACCGTATTTTTTTGCTTTTAGTGCAATGAAAGGAGATCGGATGATGTACCCACAGCAGAACACATCAATGTCTTCAATCAATGGAAGAATGGGAGCACAAGCGGGTGTGATGCACATCTTGGTTGTTCGAGATCTTAATGAACAGGTCAAGAGACCCCGACTTTATTCAGTAATAAAAAAGGACTTTCTATGGTTCAATCTTGTGGTTGCAAGAGATGGCGGTTGTGCATCTTCTCTAAGTGCACATATTGGAAATCAGTGGTATACTATTGAAGACCCTCAGGCATACCTTATGAAATTTGAGCCTTCTTATCACACAAGAAATGGAAGAGATTCTCTCGTGTATCCTTGTGTTTTTTTAGTCTTCAGTTGCATGCAGTCATATGCTATATGGTTCGTGATGTCAACCAGTGATATTAATGCAACTCATATAGCAATTGCTTTTGGTAATAAGGGAGTGATCTCAAATGAAACAACTACCATTCTAAATCTTGGTTCCATAGATACTTTTACACAGTTGCAGGAATCATTTGGTATCCTGGATTTCCATACAGACTACCGGGAAATTTTCCTCCTGCTCTTGAGCACTATGCGCAGGCTGCAGCTACTATGGGTGGTGGGGCAGTAGCATGGAGTGGACAAGCAAGTCCTAGTCTCATGAGGTAATGACAGATAATGCTGAAACCGCTACTAGCAGAAATTATTCTTAATGATGGTGGGGTACATGTTTTACTTGGCCTACTTAATTCAAGTCATATCTGAGAACCACAATCCAATATCAAAGGATGTTGGAGCCCACAAAAAAAACCAACGGCTCATCAAGAGAGACTAATTTCATTTGGCAAGGAAAACAAAAAAGTTTCTGAATTTGCATCATCCAGAATAATCAGAAGGCCTTTCATAAATGTTATAGGTCGTGATCCAGATAATGCAAACCTTTCTTGTGTTTATACATAGACTGAATATCATGAGATGAGCTGGGATAGGCTACCCAAAAAGGCAACCAAACAAAAGAGGGCAGGTCCGTTCTTTGCAGGTCTGACGAGCGAAACAGAATGGGAGGGTCACTTTCTGTTACACACGATCAGGAGGATGTACAGAGGGCGTCGGGGGGGGGGGGGGGGGGGGGGTCCGACTGGCGACAGCGGAAGAGTGGCCGTGATAGCAGGGATGTAGTGGCATGGGCACAGGGTTTTTTTGGTGCAGTCATGGATATCAGTTTGCTTCCCATCATCTTAATTATGGACAAACAGAGGAAAAAAGGGTGATTTTTTAGCGGGAAGGACTCGTCTGCCAATCTGAAGAGGGAATGATGCTGGAGTTTGGTATTTTTCGGTGCAGAAGGATTCAGAGCTCTGGCAACATCAGAAGTAAATTAGTCAGCTTATCGATGAAGCTGTCGCGAAAAGTGATGTAGTGAGGAAAGTATACCTACTGGATGAATGGAGATAATGTGCCAGGGAGGTCATGTCGAAATCATCGGTCTCATGGAAAGGGGCCGCTGATCCTTTTCTAAAGGTCGGGGGGGTATGGTAAAGGGCTACAGAGGAGGCTTGGGTGATCAGCTCTCCATGTCCATTGTGCATCGATCCCTCCTCACTTTGAGACGCCATGCGTGAATGTCCACAGATAGCAGCAAAAAGGGAAGTGATCGGTGTGGCTTATTTTGGGGGAAGGTACTACGGGCTTGCTATCTACCTCATACGATGGCTACGTCGTTCCTCGCTCGTGTTCAGATTATGAAGGAAGGGATACCAGCAGGAGGAGTCATAGCAGAGTTATGCGGGTGATTGGTGGTCTTCTGAAGGGAAAGTGTGAATGAGCAGAGACCGAGGATGGCCGAAAGATGGTAAGTGTCTTCTCGAATTGGTAACTTAACTTGGAATGTGTATCAAAGCGTCTCTCAGGAATCGATTGCAGATGCTAAGAGTTTTCATGAGGCGGTTTGAACCTTAGGAGAAGTGTTCGATTTTCTGAACATCAGTTGTCTAGTTTTAATGCTGTGAGGCGCTCGAATAGTTAAACCAGGTGCAGATGGTGGATATTGTTGATATGAGGCAAGAGTCTGTTTGAGCGTAATGATTTATGAAATGCAAGTGATGTAAAAGTAGACGATCCAACGCCTATTAAAAATGTGAGGAGCATTTCAGAGTTTTTTTTTATGATGCACTTCACTTCTCTGCTCATTTGTTGATTCTTTGCGAAAGATTTAACGTTTCAGCAGCCCTAGGAGCTGTACCAGCACGTTTGGATAGCTTTCTGGACTAAAATTAGTCCCTTGATTGTTCCCTCAACGCCATCTTCGCTTGTACAGAAATTCACTGTGGCGTTTGTCGTTAAGGAGTCTTTCGTTTTTGCTCAGAGTAATGGCCATCTATTCCGCGGATCGTCTCAAGTTTTCGGGTTAGAAGTGCTTTCGGTTTGGGTTGAACGGAGATAAACCGTGATTTGGGTGAGATAACTCGGAATTGTCTGTTGTCCTATGTGTGGACTAGAAGGGATGATAATATTCAGGCTTCGCACTTATGGGTTGGGAGATGTCGTGGTAGTGATAATGCATGTTGCTCATTCGATTTAAGAAAATTATTGTGTATAAAGTGGTACATATCTATTGTGTTGCTCTAAGTTTACCTTTATGGTCAATAGCCTGAGGGTGGGTTAGTTGAGGGAGAAAGTTTATGCCACTTGAGAGTTGCAGTGTAGTCCTAAAGGTATGAGGGTGTGTGTGCATGTGTGCAAGAGAAGGGAAGAGACAAGGGGAGAGTGAGAGAATGTGTGCATAAGTGCATGTCTACGGGACTACGTGAGGGTATGTGAATGAATGGATGAGCAAGTGTACATGTGTGTATGCAAGAGTGAATACATGAGAAGGTAAGGACCTAAGCTTGATGATTTGTAATGTACTTAAATTTCCATGCATTTTCTATGTTTTGTAATTGAATGTGGCTCTGGTTCTCTGGTTGTTCAAGAGGAAACACATTTCCTGTGCTCTTGTTAAAGTTGGAAGTACTGAAGGATTTGGTCATAGAAGATTTTCAACATTGTGGTACTATGGAATGGTGATGCGAGCAAAAATTACGGGAGTGGCAGATCTGATTTCATTCAGAAGTGATTTGGGGTATCTAGAATATTCTAAAATAATGTTGTAATCTTACGTCATATGAACGTTACCCTTTCATAGTAAAGGAAACTAGTCCCTGATGGGTATTTCCTTAGGATCTCATTATGCGCAATGGAGGAAATTCGAACCTGTGCGGAGGTGATTGTTGTAATGAACACGTGAGGTCTATAAGAATAAGGGCATAAGCTCTCATGTGACTGTTGGGGCTATCCATTTTTTCTTTCAAGTTGTACTCGTTGAAGGTGGCTGGATAGTTGAATTGCTAAGAAGTCTTGAACTGCTGTGCAAGGATGGAAATCACATTTTGGTTTCACATGTGGAATGGGGAGGAAAATAAATGTGTGGATGCATGAGTACATGTGTGTGAAAATTGAGAGTGAAAGGGGAAGAGGAATGTGAGTAAGGGAGCACGAAGGAAAGTGCACGAAAATGGGTGTGCGTGACGAGCATGTGTGAGTACGGACAGAGTGAAGGGGAATCATGAGAAGCATCATTGGAGATTGAATCTTTACATGCATGTGCATTAGAGTGTGTATTCACTTCTTCTCAGCAACCACAATCAAGTGCAAATCAGGGACGCAAAGCGAGAGAAAGTCAGCTCGTACAAGTAAATTGAGCAAACTATCCCTACATACAGGCAAATACTTGCATCTTTTTCCTTGGGCTCAAGAACCCAACATTTTGGTGCATTTGCCGGGAACATATGAACTAATACATATACAAAGGAAGGATTCCTCGAGGGATAATTATGGGCTCCAGGTAATCCAATTGGACCGATTGCGAGGGGTTTTGAACATCATAAAGCCCCGTATAATCACTTTTTCCGTGGGCTTAGGAACCTAATCATTTTGGTGCGTTTGCCGGGAACATATGAACTAATACATATACAAAGGAAGGATTCCTCGAGGGATAATTATGGGCTCCAGGTAATCCAATTGGACCGATTGCGAGGGTTTTTGAACATCATAAAGCCCCGTATAATCACTTTTTCCGTGGGCTTAGAAACCTAATCATTTTGGTGCGTTTGCCGGGAATAGCTTGGTACGTCTCTATAAGAGAGTGCCATAGGTTCGCCTAGCGCCACAGGTTGGCCGAGCTTGCGGACCCAAGATCTAGTACATGAGCGAGGGGAGCTCATCGTTAGGAGCAACACAAACTCAAAGAGAGGAACGCTCTCAGAGAAGAGCCCTTGAAAGAGAAAGGAGAAGGTGGGAACCGCCAGGTGAGTAGACCTCGATTGGTTCGAAGAAATCAATCAAAAACGTGTACTCCCGTAGGAGAGTCGCGAGTCAAGTACGGAAGTTTGAAGGAGGGATCCTGAGGCCACGTGCATTAAACTTCTGGGATCAAAGTGATATCGACATCACACCTCTGTTCGAAATGGCTCAACGGATTTCGGTTCACTTGGGGGACTTCACCAAGTTTTCAGGTACTTGGGAGGAAGATCCGGATAGCTTTATCCAGTTGTTTGAGGTCACCTGTGAGGCCAATGATGTAGTTGACCAGGATCAAAGGTTGAGAATTTTTCCGGCTATTCTCCGTGATGAGGCAGCCAATTGGTATGGGAATCTGACACCACAAGAACGTGGAACTTATCAGATGCTCAAGGAAGCCTTCTTGGCAAAGTTTCGACGACAAGGCTTCCAAGACAGATTGGCCCAACAAATGGATTATTTGCGACAAGGAGTCAATGAGAGCATCGACAACTATATTCAGAGAATGGAAACGTTAGTAAGAAAGATGGGCGCGAATGCCCCGAACGATGAGACATTGAAACGAAGATTCATTTCAGGATTGAGAGATCCTACGGCACAGCAGCATATCAGCCTGACAAGACCTGCGACTTTAATGGATGCTAAAGAGCAAGTGAGGCTTTGGGAGGAAGTACAATTATGCCAACAAAGGAAGATGGAGCTCTTATACGAACCTATGGGAGGCCTAGGGAACATACCGATGAAAGATCCTGGTCAAGGAAGTCCCGCATTAACGACCCCAGCTTTTGTAGCTGCCACTAGCACGCCAGGCGAGGCAAAGCCTGCGCTAACTGAAGAACGAATATTGGAATTGGTCACACAAGCTATAAAAGCTGCCACAATAACTCAAGAGACATACACAGTAAAACCAGAGGTCACAACAAACCCGAATCAAGTGTTTCGATCAAATACCTAGGATGCGTTGTACTTTTTGTGGAAGGACAAATCACACAGAGGACCGATGTTACAACAAGAGAGCCTATGAAGAAAGGACTATGAAATCAGGAGATACAAGAGAAAGACCTTACACGGGATTGCCCGCTCAAAGTGTACCACCTACATCTCGTTGGGAAAACAGACCGACTTATGGATATGGTGCTCAGGGTCAAGGAGGAGACTATCCAAGAGGAGCCACGCGTGATCAAAGAAGAGATGGTCCAATCCAGTGCTGGAGATGTCATGGCTTTGGCCATACTCAATCTAGATGTCCAAACGAAAAGAAGCCAATTGATTATACTCCATTATGTAGGTACTGTAGTGGGGAGGGCCACTTTGATGAGGATTGTCCAAAACGAAGAGCTGCTGCCGGCAAGGAAAAAGGACCAGTAGGGTCCTCGAACTATGTTGATACTCAGATGCATCCCACATCAAGAGCTCAAGAGCACGTTCCTACGATCGGAGTAGTGTTCAAGACACCGAACCCTCAAGAGGGTTCAAGCTCGTCAATGCACTTTGTGGATGCTTACGAGGCCAAGAAACCACACAAAGATCCAACTGTGGCAGTAGTCACAAGGACTCAAGAGTACTCGAAGAAGAATCCAGGAGGCGAAGGTGAAGAAGGGAGTCAAGAGAGGATAGCTGAACACGAAGAGGTAGAGAACCAAGTTGGAGGATTTGTTGAGCAGCAAGAGTTTGAGGATGGGGAAGAGGTTGAGATCCTTCCACCAGTAACCAAGGAGTTTGTGCCGGGCATAGCACCATTCCCTGAAAGATTGAAAGCTCCTAAGATTAGAAAGGAAAGACAAAGTTCGGAAGAAGTGGATATTGTAAAGTTGCTCGCTGACACGGAAGTCACGCTGGATATGGCACGTTACTGAAATGTTCACCCGCCTATAGGAAACAATTCTACAACGAATATATTAAGAAGCCGAGGAAAGCTCGAGAATAGACAAGATAAGGATGTCCAGGGAATCATTCAAAGTATTACGACGCAAATTGATTCGAACGCTCCAGCTGTGACGGTCGAAATTAAAGGATATGCGGTCCCTGGTGCTCAGTTAGATAGTGGAGCCGCAGTCAACCTTATGACTGAGTTCATGATGAAAGCCTTAGGCCTCAACCACATGGAAGAGACGCCGATGTCTTTGAGAATGGTAGATCAAACACAAGTGAAGCCTGCGGGTCTTTTGAAGAATGTAAGCACAATTGTGGGCGGTCTAGAGTTTAAGGTTGATTATCTGATAGTAAGACCAAGAACCTCAGAGGCTACCTTCTCAATCCTACTTGGACGGCCATGGCTGGTGCAAGCCGAATGTGTGCATGACTGGCGCACAGGTTTTATTTCAATAGGGCCAAAATCTGATCGGATTCAGTTGCAAGTATCCCCACCCTCGAGCAACAAGAAGAAGACAATAATAGTCGATGAGATGGAAAAGAAAGAAAAGGAGAAAGCAAGGCACGAGATTGCACGAGCTAGGTTTTCTTTGAACACGGACACCTACAAGAATCTGCTTCAAGACGGGTTCAACTTGTAGCTCTTTAAGAATCAAGACACGAAGATGGGAGAGTATCAAAACCCATTGCTCTATAACGACGATTCAGACCAGGAGTTGCTGGGATGGTTGACACATACAAGTAAATTTGATTGCTACATGTTGAGTGTAGACATAAGTAAAAACAAAGCTACTCAATCCCTGGAGAAGAGAACTTCAAGAGAAGAGTTGAAACTAGAGCTAGCTCCGACAATGGAAGTACAACAGTTGAGAGAAAGAGTCAGAATGCTAGAAGCAGAGATTCTAAAGAGAAGTCGAGAATCGAAAAAAGAAACGAAGAGTAAGATTAAAGTGTCGGAAGCCATTGCAAAAGCTGAATTGAAGAAACTAGGTTCAATCGAAAGAGAACAAGACAATGATTTACTGGCCAATCATACACGCATGATCGGAGAGCACATTCCAATCACAGTGTTAGCGAGAAATAAGGACTATTCGCGAGAAGCTCAGTTGGAAAAATGGGAAGTTTTTCCAGAAAAGTTCTTGAGTGTAGGGTCAGAGCTACCAGACAGGGTACGAGATTGTATTAAAACGACACTCAAAAATTTCAGCGAGGCCTTTGCATGGTCATACAGTGATCTGAGAGGAATTGATCCCCAAATCTGCCAACATTATATAGACTTGGAAGAAGGCACACGACCAATATGTCAACGACTGAGGCGAACAAATCCAGTCTACTCGGAATTGATCAAGCTGGAATTGACCAAATTATTGGAAGCAGGATTCATATATCCCATCGCATCCAGCGAGTGGGTATCACCAATTGTAGTTGTTCCGAAGAAAAATAAGAAAATGTGTATTTGCATAGATTATCGAAAGTTGAACGAGCGCACAAAGAAGGATCACTTTCCCTTTCCATTTACTGATCAAATCTTGGACAGAGTGGCTGGCCATAAGTTGTACTCATTTTTGGATGGTTTCAGTGGGTACAACCAAATCCAAATCCATGAAGAGGATCAATCAAAAACTACTTTCACGACAGAATGGGGTACGTATGCATATCGGGTGATGCCATTCAGGTTATGCAATGCACCGGCCACATTCCAAAGAGCAATGATAGCTGCATATCAAGACTACCTGCAGGATTGGATGGAGATATTTCTCGATGACTTTGCAATCAGAGGCGACGATGAAAACATGATGGAAAGGATCGAAGCGATTTTAAGAAGAAGCATTGAAAAAGGCATAGCATTGAATCCTGAAAAGTGTACATTTGGAGTACGAAGAGGATTGCTTTTGGGACATGTTATTTCCGAAAAAGGGATTGCGGTTGACGAGGACAAAGTGGAAAAAATTGGACAACTTCCACCTCCGCAAAATTTGCGACAACTCAGAGGATTCTTGGGCCATGCAAATTATTATCGACGATTTATATTAAATTTTGCATCCATAGCGGCACCACTGACGAATCTCTTGAGGAAAGACCAACAATACCAATGGACTGGAGAGTGTCAAGTTGCATTCAACTCGATCAAGGAGAGGTTGATAAATGCACCGATTTTGGTAGCACCCGACTGGGCGAGAGAATTTCATGTACATACCGACGCTTCTCATACTGCGGTTGGAGCAGTGCTATGCCAAGCCGATGAAAAGAAGTTGGATCATCCTATTTACTACGCAAGTCGCAATTTGAATAGCACTGAGAGGAACTATACGACTACAGAGAAGGAATGCTTATCGATGATCTTTGCGGTGAACAAGTATCGACATTACCTGATGGGAAAGCATTTCACTTTTTATGTGGATCACGAAGCCCTTAAGTATATCATTAATAAACCAGAACTATCAGGGCAACTGATGAGGTGGATGCTACTTCTCCAAGAATTTCAGTTCACAGTGGTAACCAGACCAGGCAAAGCACATATATTGGCTGACCATTTATCTCGAATTGTTAATGAGGAGCCAATCTCTGATGTGCCCGATGATGCTCCTGATGGGCATCTATTCCAGGTTGAAGCTAAAATACCTTGGTATGCCGACTTGGTGAATTTCTTGTGCACTACTAAATATCCGCCAGGAGCAAGCAAGAGAGAGAAGCAAAAACTGTTAGCATTGGCAAAGCACCATAGCATCATTGGGGGGGCAACTCTATCGATATTTTGTTCATGAGAGCATTTATCGGAGGTGTCTCGAGGAAGAAGAAGCAAATGTAGTGTTGAGGTCTTTGCATGACGAACCTTGCGGTGGACATTTTGCTGGTGAATTGACGGCAAGAAAGATTTTATTAGCTGGGTATTGGTGGCCAACGCTGTTCAAAGATTCGCATACATACTGTAAGAAATGTGACAAATGCCAATGAATGGGCAAACCCACATTAGCACATGCTGCTCCTCTTACGCCGGTGTTGGCTCTTAAGCCGTTTGAGAAATGGGGAATTGATTTTGTGGGGCCTATTGATCCTCCCTCACGACGAAGTTCCAATAGGTATATCTTGGTCTGTACTGATTATGTTACCAAGTGGGTGGAAGCCAAAGCTCTGAAGACTGACCGAGCTGTTGATGTAGCTAAATTTCTGTATGAGCAAATTATCACTCGATTTGGATGCCCGTTGGAAATAGTAAGTGATAGAGGGACACATTTTGTCAACGAACTGATCGAAGAATTAATGGAACTCTATAAGATCAAACATAGAAAAAGCACTCCATATTACCCGAGGGCAAATGGACAAGTGGAGGTCACCAACAAAATTCTGGAACAGATTCTGACAAAGACAGTAGCTGTGCATAGGCGAGACTGGGATGAGAGACTTTTAGAGGCCTTGTGGGCATATCGAACATCCTACCGAGTGATGACCAAGAGCACTCTGTTCTCCCTAGTATATGGCGAGGAAGCCATTTTCCCTATCGAAAAAGAAGTGCCGACATTAAGAGTGGCCATTGAAGCTAGGTTGGGCGAGAAAGAGTCATTGAAGGAGAGGTACATACAACTGGTCAAGCTGGAAGAAAAGAGACTCATCGCACAACAAAGTTTGGAAGCTCTTCAGAAGAGACGTAAAGAGAGGCATGACAAGAATCTCAAAACCTATGTGATTCAAGAAGGGGATTTGGTACTAGTCTATGATAGTAAATATTATAAATTCCCAGGGAAGTTACAGACAAGATGGGTGGGACCGTTTAAAGTGGTGGAACTCAACTCCAATGGTTCCATGCAAATTCAAGATTTAGGAGAAGAATATGCTCCCGTGAAGGTTAACGCGCTTCGAGTTAAACCATATTTCAAGTGATATTAGGACGGGAGAAGCCAGACGAGATCCAAACGAGAAGAACTTAGTAGATTCCTTGTACATACATGTATAGTATTATATATATGCGCATATGTAAGCTATGATTTGTGTGTCATAGATATCCTTCCTTGCTAGCTCAAGAATTTTGGACTTCTAATATTTTTTGTGTTATGCAGAGACTGTTAGGTGCAAGTAACAAAATGGCAGACCAAATTACGCAACTCTACTTGTACGAGCTAAGGATATATTTCTCGGACCAAACGTTCGCTCGCATGGACATAGATGTCGACGACTTTGAGACGGAATACGATGTTGAGGAAGCGCATTGGCTGGTATGCTTTATAAACCAGGGTTTGGGTGTTGCATTTTACATTGAGTGTTTTGAGGAATACCTAGCTCGACATGTAGGATGGGCGGGAGATCAATACTACTATTTTGATCCTTTGAGGGAAATGCCTAACGAGGAAAACGATATCACATGGGCTTGGGCAGATGTGCTAACGCTAGGAAGTGATGACGGAGCTCCTGAAACTGAGCCTGACTCGCCTTAGGGAAGTTGTCGGGATGCGAGTACGATGTGAGAGTACATGAGATATTCCGGAGACTCACATTCTAGGACACCTAGGGATAGGTATACGAGGGACTAAGGCATAGCTGGTTGTAGTTACCAAGTGAAAAGTCGAATCGAGGAATACATATGTAGTGTCTATAATTGAGAGAATGGAGTGAAGAGGTGGTTGATCTGTCAAAGGCTAGAGTGTATATGTTTGCATGTATGTGTGGGAACGGTGGGTAAAGTCCCTTTCTTCCTCTCCCTAATTCTCAGGACTTGGGTGAACTAATTAATTATGAAAAAAAACGAAGAAAAGAAAAGAAAAGAAAGTGTGTTGTGTGATCGTACCAATGCGCTATGGTGGGCTAGTAGGTGGGTGGATTTATCCTCGCCAGGTGGTTAGGACCACGAGCCGCAGCTAGTTTCGCCATAGGCTTGGGATGTATGTGATTGTGTCTTAGCTACGCGCCATAACGGGTTGGTAGGTGGGTGGAGCCATCGTGGCTGGGTAGTCACGACCACGAGCCGCATCCAGCTTCGTTATGGGCTAGCTGATATATGTTATGTGTCATCATTGCGTGTTTGTGTGTTGTGCGCTGCATTGCATTGGTAGATGGGTGGAATCAACCTGATCGGGTGGTCAGGTCCACGGATCGCATCCAGTGTCAATGTAGGCCAACGTGTGAATATAAATAAAATTTTCATATGAAGTTATTCCCCACTCCTGAGGGGGAGAGAGAGAGAGGAGAGGGCGATGATCGCCTGGAAGGGAACGTTATTTTGTGTGATTGGTATGTGTTGGCTTGCGACATATCAGCTCACTTTGAATCAACATTCTTGAAGGCACGGAAACTCTATATGTACTTATGGATGAGACTTTAGCGAGGTAGTGCGACGGTCTTGCTTTACAACTTGTGTGCTCTATCTGAGGGTTTTTCTAGTATGTGGGACACTCTAGGTTTTTATGTAGGTCTTGACTTGCACTCGAGTTTCGATGGCTTTTGTAGGACGACGATGGGGATTCTTCGGGAATGTCTGTTCATGGAATATGTGTACATAGCGAGTAGTAGGTCAATAAAAGGGGTATGCATTTTGGGTATGTTGCATATCCGATTGAATTCATTTCAGTTGTCGTTGTTCATTTCAGTATTTCTGTTTCTGTTTTTCGCAATGACGGTGCATGTGTAATTCATGGAAAGGTATGCATGTGTTATTTTGGTTGAGACCATTTTTCATAATGGAATGTATGAGCAAACTGATGCATGGCTGAAGTGGAATTGCATATATGTGCATGTTCTTGGATCATTTTGGAAATGACTGATTTGTATGTATTCATGAGTGATTTTTTTTGAGCACTAATAGCTTCGATGAGTGCAGGTTCAGTGGAAGTGGCGGCTCGATGAAAAGGTATGTGAACTAATTGAAAATTGACATGTTCATGGTTGTGTGGATTTTATTGCAGCAATAGTGGCTCGTCGAGGACGACTTCGCAATTAAGAAAAGGGGAGTATGTTAGCCCACAAAATGGTTGGTTTTTATGCACTAATATGTTTGTATTTGGCAAGGGAATGCTTAAGAAAATCATGGGATGTCTAAGAAAGATGAGCATCAATCAGTGGTGTAGTGCTCTGCAGCCCTTGCTACTGACATGGTGGTTCTGGTGGTATTTGGGAACCCTCCAACGTAGAAAGAAAGGACAAAAAAAAAAAAATTTACCAGACTTCAGAGGAACCTTCTGTTCCAATACAACCTATCTCCAAATTGCATAGTATGGAAAATAATGGTAGACCTGTAGATAAAGCTTCATTGCAAGCTGAGAAGAACTTACTAAAGACCGATCAGTTGAGTATAACAGAAAATGGCAAAACAAAGTTTGCAAGGCAATTTAACCTTAACAATCGAGGTAAATGCTCAGTCTACCGATGGAGCAAGCATGGATGATGGCATATCAAACCAGAACATGTTCACTGAAAGGGATGCTCATGATAGCACAAAACTCTCTGTACCAAGAATGAGTAGCGCGTGCTCTCAACGCTATATGTCCTTCTTCAGAAACAACCTCTTTTTAAATGGTGCTTTTGGCGTTAGGCTTCCTCATACCAACAGGAAAAATTCAGCAAAAACTAACCCAAGAGAAACATAAATAGATACTTATAGTCCAAGTCAGTTTGGGGTAGTATCAAGATGTCACGTGATTCCTCGTGGAGATGAGATCAGGAGGAAAGCCATCACTTATGATCAGTCTCATGTGGCACCCTCTGTGACTCTTGTAGTGAAAGGTTTGTCTCAGAGTACTATGGAAGATGACCTTTACAACATGGTATAAACAGTTCATTGGGCGTGCACCATGTGTGGCTATGTGAATTTTAGTCACCGTATTTTTTTGCTTTTAGTGCAATGAAAGGAGATCGGATGATGTACCCACAGCAGAACACATCAATGTCTTCAATCAATGGAAGAATGGGAGCACAAGCGGGTGTGATGCACATCTTGGTTGTTCGAGATCTTAATGAACAGGTCAAGAGACCCCGACTTTATTCAGTAATAAAAAAGGACTTTCTATGGTTCAATCTTGTGGTTGCAAGAGATGGCGGTTGTGCATCTTCTCTAAGTGCACATATTGGAAATCAGTGGTATACTATTGAAGACCCTCAGGCATACCTTATGAAATTTGAGCCTTCTTATCACACAAGAAATGGAAGAGATTCTCTCGTGTATCCTTGTGTTTTTTTAGTCTTCAGTTGCATGCAGTCATATGCTATATGGTTCGTGATGTCAACCAGTGATATTGATGCAACTCATATAGCAATTGCTTTTGGTAACAAGGGAGTGATCTCAAATGAAACAACTACCATTCGAAATCTTGGTTCCATAGATACTTTTACAGAGATTGCAGGGATCATTTGGTATCTTGGATTTCCATACAGACTACCGGGAAATTTTCCTCCTGCTCTTGAGCACTATGCGCAGGCTGCAGCTACTATGGGTGGTGGGGCAGTAGCATGGAGTGGACAAGCAAGTCCTAGTCTCATGAGGTAATGACAGATAATGCTGAAACCGCTACTAGCAGAAATTATTCTTAATGATGGTGGGGTACATGTTTTACTTGGCCTACTTGATTCAAGTCATATCTGAGAACCACAATCCAATATCAAAGGATGTTGGAGCCCACAAAAAAAACCAACGGCTCATCAAGAGAGACTAATTTCATTTGGCAAGGAAAAAAAAAAGTTTCTGAATTTGCATCATCCAGAATAATCAGAAGGCCTTTCATAAATGTTATAGGTCGTGATCCAGATAATGCAAACCTTTCTTGTGTTTATACATAGACTGAATATCATGAGATGAGCTGGGATAGGCTACCCAAAAAGGCAACCAAACAAAAGAGGGCAGGTCCGTTCTTTGCAGGTCTGACGAGCGAAACAGAATGGGAGGGTCGCTTTCTGTTACACACGATCAGGAGGATGTACAGAGGGCGTCGGGGGGGGGGGGGGGGTCCGACTGGCGACAGCGGAAGAGTGGCCATGATAGCAGGGATGTAGTGGCATGGGCACAGGGTTTTTTTGGTGCAGTCATGGATATCAGTTTGCTTCCCATCATCTTAATTATGGACAAACAGAGGAAAAAAGGGTGGTTTTTTAGCGGGAAGGACTCGTCTGCCAATCTGAAGAGGGAATGATGCTGGAGTTTGGTATTTTCCGGTGCAGAAGGATTCAGAGCTCTGGCAACATCGGAAGTAAATTAGTCAGCTTATCGATGAAGCTATCGCGAAAAGTGATGTAGTGAGGAAAGTATACCTACTGGATGAATGGAGATAATGTGCCAGGGAGGTCATGTCGAAATCATCGGTCTCATGGAAAGGGGCCGCTGATCCTTTTTTAAAGGTCGGGGGGGTATGGTAAAGGGCTACAGAGGAGGCTTGGGTGATCAGCTCTCCATGTCCATTGTGCATCGATCCCTCCTCACTTTGAGACGCCATGCGTGAATGTCCACAGATAGCAGCAAAAAGGGAAGTGATCGGTGTGGCTTATTTTGGGGGAAGGTACTACGGGCTTGCTATCTACCTCATACGATGGCTACGTCGTTCCTCGCTCGTGTTCAGATTATGAAGGAAGGGATGCCAGCAGGAGGAGTCATAGCAGAGTTATGCGGGTGATTGGTGGTCTTCTGAAGGGAAAGTGTGAATGAGCAGAGACCGAGGATGGCCGAAAGACGGTAAGTGTCTTCTCGAATTGGTAACTTAACTTGGAATGTGTATCAAAGCGTCTCTCAGGAATCGATTGCAGATGCTGAGAGTTTTCATGAGGCGGTTTGAACCTTAGGAGAAGTGTTCGATTTTCTGAACATCAGTTGTCTAGTTTTAATGCTGTGAGGCGCTCGAATAGTTAAACCAGGTGCAGATGGTGGATATTGTTGATATGAGGCAAGAGTCTGTTTGAGCGTAATGATTTATGAAATGCAAGTGATGTAAAAGTAGACGATCCAACGCCTATTAAAAATGTGAGGAGCGTTTCAGAGTTTTTTTTTATGATGCACTTCACTTCTCTGCTCATTTGTTGATTCTTTGCGAAAGATCTAACGTTTCAGAAGCCTTAGGAGCTGTACCAGCACGTTTGGATAGCTGTCTGGACTAAAATTAGTCCCTTGATCGTTCCCTCAACGCCATCTTCGCTTGTACAGAAATTCACTGTGGCGTTTGTCGTTAAGGAGTCTTTCGTTTTTGCTCAGAGTAATGGCCATCTATTCCGCGGATCGTCTCAAGTTTTCGGGTTAGAAGTGCTTTCGGTTTGGGTTGAATGGAGATAAGCCGTGATTTGGGTGAGATAACTCGGAATTGTCTGTTGTCCTATGTGTGGACTAGAAGGGATGATAATATTCACGCTTCGCACTTATGGGTTGGGACATGTCGTGGTAGTGATAATGCATGCTGCTCATTCGATTTAAGAAAATTATTGTGTATAAAGTGGTACATATCTATTGTGTTGCTCTAAGTTCACCTTTATGGTCAATAGCCTGAGGGTGGGTGAGTTGAGGGAGAAAGTTTATGCCACTTGAGAGTTGCAGTGTAGTCCTATAGGTATGAGGGTGTGTGTGCATGTGTGCAAGAGAAGGGAAGAGACAAGGGGAGAGTGAGAGAATGTGTGCATAAGTGCATGTCTACGGGACTACGTGAGGGTATGTGAATGAATGGATGAGCAAGTGTACATGTGTGTATGCAAGAGTGAATACATGAGAAGGTAAGGACCTAAGCTTGATGATTTGTAATGTACTTAAATTTCCATGCATTTTCTATGTTTTGTAATTGAATGTGGCTGGTTCTCTGGTTGTTCAAGAGGAAATACATTTCCTGTGCACCTGTTAAAGTTGGAAGTACTGAAGGATTTGGTCATAGAAGATTTTCAACATTGTGGTACTATGGAATGGTGATGCGAGCAAAAATTACGGGAGTGGCAGATCTGATTTCATTCAGAAGTGATTTGGGGTATCTAGAATATTCTAAAATAATGTTGTAATCTTACGTCATATGAACGTTACCCTTTCATAGTAAAGGAAACTAGTCCCTGATGGGTATTTCCTTAGGATCTCATTATGCGCAATGGAGGAAATTCGAACCTGTGCGGAGGTGATTGTTGTAATGAACACGTGAGGTCTGTAAGAATAAGGGCATAAGCTCTCATGTGACTGTTGGGGCTATCCATTTTTTCTTTCAAGTTGTACTCGTTGAAGGTGGCTGGATAGTTGAATTGCTAAGAAGTCTTGAACTGCTGTGCAAGGATGGAAATCACATTTTGGTTTCACATGTGGAATGGGGAGGAAAATAAATGTGTGGATGCATGAGTACATGTGTGTGAAAATTGAGAGTGAAAGGGGAAGAGGAATGTGAGTAAGGGAGCACGAAGGAAAGTGCACGAAAATGGGTGTGCATGACGAGCATGTGTGAGTACGGACAGAGTGAAGGGGAATCATGAGAAGCATCATTGGAGATTGAATCTTTACATGCATGTGCATTAGAGTGTGTATTCACTTCTTCTCAGCAACCACAATCAAGTGCAAATCAGGGACGCAAAGCGAGAGAAAGTCAGCTCGTACAAGTAAATTGAGCAAACTATCCCTACATACAGGCAAATACTTGCATCTTTTTCCTTGGGCTCAAGAACCCAACATTTTGGTGCATTTGCCGGGAACATATGAACTAATACATATACAAAGGAAGGATTCCTCGAGGGATAATTATGGGCTCCAGGTAATCCAATTGGACCGATTGCGAGGGGTTTTGAACATCATAAAGCCCCGTATAATCACTTTTTCCGTGGGCTTAGGAACCTAATCATTTTGGTGCGTTTACCGAGAACATATGAACTAATACATATACAAAGGAAGGATTCCTCGAGGGATAATTATGGGCTCCAGGTAATCCAATTGGACCGATTGCGAGGGGTTTTGAACATCATAAAGCCCCGTATAATCACTTTTTCCGTGGGCTTAGAAACCTAATCATTTTGGTGCGTTTGCCGGGAATAGCTTGAGTGCCATAGGTTCGCCTAGCGCCACAGGTTGGCCGAGCTTGCGGACCCAAGATCTAGTACATGAGCGAGGGGAGCTCATCGTTAGGAGCAACACAAACTCAAAGAGAGGAACGCGCTCAGAGAAGAGCCCTTGAAAGAGAAAGGAGAAGGTGGGAACCCCCAGGTGAGTGGACCTCGATTGGTTCGAAGAAATCAATCAAAAACGTGTACTCCCGTAGGAGAGTCGCGAGTCAAGTACGGAAGTTTGAAGGAGGGATCCTGAGGCCACGTGCATTAAACTTCTGGGATCGAAGTGATATCGACATCACACCTCTGTTCGAAATGGCTCAACGGATTTCGGTTCACTTGGGGGACTTCACCAAGTTTTCAGGTACTTGGGAGGAAGATCCGGATAGCTTTATCCAGTTGTTTGAGGTCACCTGTGAGGCCAATGATGTAGTTGACCAGGATCAAAGGTTGAGAATTTTTCCGGCTATTCTCCGTGATGAGGCAGCCAATTGGTATGGGAATCTGACACCACAAGAACGTGGAACTTATCAGATGCTCAAGGAAGCCTTCTTGGCAAAGTTTCGACGACAAGGCTTCCAAGACAGATTGGCCCAACAAATGGATTATTTGCGACAAGGAGTCAATGAGAGCATCGACAACTATATTCAGAGAATGGAAACGTTAGTAAGAAAGATGGGCGCGAATGCCCCGAACGATGAGATCAGGATTGAGAGATCCTACGGCACAGCAGCATATGAGCCTGATAAGACCTGCGACTTTAATGGATGCTAAAGAGCAAGTGAGGCTTTGGGAGGAAGTACAATTATGCCAACAAAGGAAGATGGAGCTCTTATACGAACCTATGGGAGGCCCAGGGAACATACCGATGAAAGATCCTGGTCAAGGAAGTCCCGCATTAATGACCCCAGCTTTTGTAGCTACCACTAGCACACCAGGCGAGGCAAAGCCTGCGCTAACTGAAGAACGAATATTGGAATTGGTCACACAAGCTATAAAAGCTGCCACAATAACTCAAGAGACATACACAGTAAAACCAGAGGTCACAACAAACCCGAATCAAGTGTTTCGATCAAATACATGGTGTGGAAAGTGCCATGGTTACGGCCATTTGGCTTCAGAATGCCCTACAGTCTCGAGAGTATTCACAGATAGATCGCCACCTAGGATGCGTTGTACTTTTTGTGGAAGGACAAATCACACAGAGGACCGATGTTACAACAAGAGAGCCTATGAAGAAAGGACTATGAAATCAGGAGATACAAGAGAAAGACCTTACACGGGATTGCCCGCTCAAAGTGTACCACCTACATCTCGTTGGGAAAACAGACCGA
Organism: Ceratopteris richardii; assembly: GCA_020310875.1. Taxonomy (NCBI): domain Eukaryota; kingdom Viridiplantae; phylum Streptophyta; class Polypodiopsida; order Polypodiales; family Pteridaceae; genus Ceratopteris; species Ceratopteris richardii. The sequence goes on along the minus strand of CM035408.1, from coordinate 12,520,129 downwards.
CTTATGGATATGGTGCTCAGGGTCAAGGAGGAGACTATCCAAGAGGAGCCACGCGTGATCAAAGAAGAGATGGTCCAATCCAGTGCTGGAGATGTCATGGCTTTGGCCATACTCAATCTAGATGTCCAAACGAAAAGAAGCCAATTGATTATACTCCATTATGTAGGTACTATAGTGGGGAGGGCCACTTTGATGAGGATTGTCCAAAACGAAGAGCTGCCACCGGCAAGGAAAAAGGACCAGTAGGGTCCTCGAACTATGTTGATACTCAGATGCATCCCACATCAAGAGCTCAAGAGCACGTTCCTACGATCGGAGTAGTGTTCAAGACACCGAACCCTCAAGAGGGTTCTAGCTCGTCAATGCACTTTGTGGATGCTTACGAGGCCAAGAAACCACACAAAGATCCAACTGTGGCAGTAGTCACAAGGACTCAAGAGTACTCAAAGAAGAATCCAGGAGGCGAAGGTGAAGAAGGGAGTCAAGAGAGGATAGCTGAACACGAAGAGGTAGAGAACCAAGTTGGAGGATTTGTTGAGCAGCAAGAGTTTGAGGATGGGGAAGAGGTTGAGATCCTTCCACCAGTAACCAAGGAGTTTGTGCCGGGCATAGCACCATTCCCTGAAAGATTGAAAGCTCCTAAGATTAGAAAGGAAAGACAAAGTTCGGAAGAAGTGGATATTGTAAAGTTGCTCGCTGACACGGAAGTCACGCTGGATATTGGCACGTTACTGAAATGTTCACCCGCCTATAGGAAACAATTCTACAATGAATATATTAAGAAGCCGAGGAAAGCTCGAGATAAAAATAGACAAGATAAGGATGTCCAGGGAATCATTCAAAGTATTACGACGCAAATTGATTCGAACGCTCCAGCTGTGACGGTCGAAATTAAAGGATATGCGGTCCCTGGTGCTCAGTTAGATAGTGGAGCCGCAGTCAACCTTATGACTGAGTTCATGATGAAAGCCTTAGGCCTCAACCACATGGAAGAGACGCCAATGTCTTTGAGAATGGCAGATCAAACACAAGTGAAGCCTGCGGGTCTTTTGAAGAATGTAAGCACAATTGTGGGCGGTCTAGAGTTTAAGGTTGATTATCTGATAGTAAGACCAAGAACCTCAGAGGCTACCTTCTCGATCCTACTTGGACGGCCATGGCTAGTGCAAGCCGAATGTGTGCATGACTGGCGCACAGGTTTTATTTCAATAGGGCCAAAATCTGATCGGATTCAGTTGCAAGTATCCCCACCCTCGAGCAACAAGAAGAAGACAATAATAGTCGATGAGATGGAAAAGAAAGAAAAGGAGAAAGCAAGGCACGAGATTGCACGAGCTAGGTTTTCTTTGAACACGGACACCTACAAGAATCTGCTTCAAGACGGGTTCAACTTGCAGCTCTTTAAGAATCAAGACACGAAGATGGGAGAGTATCAAAACCCATTGCTCTATAACGACGATTCAGACCAGGAGTTGCTGGGATGGTTGACACATACAAGTAAATTTGATTGCTACATGTTGAGTGTAGACATAAGTAAAAACAAAGCTACTCAATCCCTGGAGAAGAGAACTTCAAGAGAAGAGTTGAAACTAGAGCTAGCTCCGACAATGGAAGTACAACAGTTGAGAGAAAGAGTCAGAATGCTAGAAGCAGAGATTCTAAAGAGAAGTCGAGAATCGAAAAAAGAAGCGAAGAGTAAGACTAAAGTGTCGGAAGCCATTGCAAAAGCTGAATTGAAGAAACTAGGTTCAATCGAAAGAGAACAAGACAATGATTTACTGGCCAATCATACACGCATGATCGGAGAGCACATTCCAATCACAGTGTTAGCGAGAAATAAGGACTATTCGCGAGAAGCTCAGTTGGAAAAATGGGAAGTTTTTCCAGAAAAGTTCTTGAGTGTAGGGTCAGAGCTACCAGACAGGGTACGAGATTGTATTAAAACGACACTCAAAAATTTCAGCGAGGCCTTTGCATGGTCATACAGTGATCTGAGAGGAATTGATCCCCAAATCTGCCAACATTATATAGACTTGGAAGAAGGCACACGACCAATATGTCAACGACTGAGGCGAACAAATCCAGTCTACTCGGAATTGATCAAGCTGGAATTGACCAAATTATTGGAAGCAGGATTCATATATCCCATCGCATCCAGCGAGTGGGTATCACCAATTGTAGTTGTTCCGAAGAAAAATAAGAAAATCCGTATTTGCATAGATTATCGAAAGTTGAGCGAGCGCACAAAGAAGGATCACTTTCCCTTGCCATTTACTGATCAAATCTTGGACAGAGTGGCTGGCCATAAGTTGTACTCATTTTTGGATGGTTTCAATGGGTACAACCAAATCCAAATCCATGAAGAGGATCAATCAAAAACTACTTTCACGACAGAATGGGGTACGTATGCATATCGGGTGATGCCATTCAGGTTATGCAATGCACTGGCCACATTCCAAAGAGCAATGATAGCTGCATATCAAGACTATCTGCAGGATTGGATGGAGATATTTCTCGATGACTTTGCAATCAGAGGCGACGATGAAAACATGATGGAAAGGATCGAAGCGATTTTAAGAAGAAGCATTGAAAAAGGCATAGCATTGAATCCTGAAAAGTGTACATTTGGAGTACGAAGAGGATTGCTTTTGGGACATGTTATTTCCGAAAAAGGGATTGCGGTTGACGAGGACAAAGTGGAAAAAATTGGACAACTTCCACCTCCGCAAAATTTGCGACAACTCAGAGGATTCTTGGGCCATGCAAATTATTATCGACGATTTATATTAAATTTTGCATCCATAGCGGCACCACTGACGAATCTCTTGAGGAAAGACCAACAATACCAATGGACTGGAGAGTGTCAAGTTGCATTCAACTCGATCAAGGAGAGGTTGATAAATGCACCGATTTTGGTAGCACTCGACTGGGCGAGAGAATTTCATGTACATACCGACGCTTCTCATACTGCGGTTGGAGCAGTGCTATGCCAAGCCGATGAAAAGAAGTTGGATCATCCTATTTACTACGCAAGTCGCAATTTGAATAGCACTGAGAGGAACTATACGACTACAGAGAAGGAATGCTTATCGATGATCTTTGCGGTGAACAAGTATCGACATTACCTGATGGGAAAGCATTTCACTTTTTATGTGGATCACGAAGCCCTTAAGTATATCATTAATAAACCAGAACTATCAGGGCAACTGATGAGGTGGATGCTACTTCTCCAAGAATTTCAGTTCACAGTGGTAACCAGACCAGGCAAAGCACATATATTGGCTGACCATTTATCTCGAATTGTTAATGAGGAGCCAATCTCTGGTGTGCCCGATGATGCTCCTGATGGGCATCTATTCCAGGTTGAAGCTAAAATACCTTGGTATGCCGACTTGGTGAATTTCTTGTGCACTACTAAATATCCGCCAGGAGCAAGCAAGAGAGAGAAGCAAAAATTGTTAGCATTGGCAAAGCACCATAGCATCATTGGGGGGCAACTCTATCGATATTTTGTTCATGAGAGCATTTATCGGAGGTGTCTCGAGGAAGAAGAAGCAAATCTAGTGTTGAGGGCTTTGCATGACGAACCTTGCGGTGGACATTTTGCTGGTGAATTGACGGCAAGAAAGATTTTATTAGCTGGGTATTGGTGGCCAACGCTGTTCAAAGATTCGCATACATACTGTAAGAAATGTGACAAATGCCAACGAATGGGCAAACCCACATTAGCACATGCTGCTCCTCTTACGCTGGTGTTGGCTCTTAAGCCGTTTGAGAAATGGGGAATTGATTTTGTGGGGCCTATTGATCCTCCCTCACGACGAAGATCCAATAGGTATATCTTGGTCTGTACTGATTATGTTACCAAGTGGGTGGAAGCCAAAGCTCTGAAGACTGACCGAGCTGTTGATGTAGCTAAATTTCTGTATGAGCAAATTATCACTCGATTTGGATGCCCGTTGGAAATAGTAAGTGATAGAGGGACACATTTTGTCAACGAACTGATCGAAGAATTAATGGAACTCTATAAGATCAAACATAGAAAAAGCACTCCATATTACCCGAGGGCAAATGGACAAGTGGAGGTCACCAACAAAATTCTGGAACAGATTCTGACAAAGACAGTAGCTGTGCATAGGCGAGACTGGGATGAGAGACTTTTGGAGGCCTTGTGGGCATATCGAACATCCTACCGAGTGATGACCAAGAGCACTCTGTTCTCCCTAGTATATGGCGAGGAAGCCATTTTCCCTATCGAAAAAGAAGTGCCGACATTAAGAGTGGCCATTGAAGCTAGGTTGGGCGAGAAAGAGTCATTGAAGGAGAGGTACATACAACTGGTCAAGCTGGAAGAAAAGAGACTCATCGCACAACAAAGTTTGGAAGCTATTCAGAAGAGACGTAAAGAGAGGCATGACAAGAATCTCAAAACCTATGTGATTCAAGAAGGGGATTTGGTATTAGTCTATGATAGTAAATATTATAAATTCCCAGGGAAGTTACAGACAAGATGGGTGGGACCGTTTAAAGTGGTGGAACTCAACTCCAATGGTTCCATGCAAATTCAAGATTTAGGAGAAGAATATGCTCCCGTGAAGGTTAACGCGCTTCGAGTTAAACCATATTTCAAGTGATATTAGGACGGGAGAAGCCAGACGAGATCCAAACGAGAAGAACTTAGTAGATTCCTTGTACATACATGTATAGTATTATATATATGCGCATATGTAAGCTATGATTTGTGTGTCATAGATATCCTTCCTTGCTAGCTCAAGAATTTTGGACTTCTAATATTTTTTGTGTTATGCAGAGACTGTTAGGAGCTAAGTAACAAAATGGCAGACCAAATTACGCAACTCTACTTGTACGAGCTAAGGATATATTTCTCGAACCAAACGTTCGCTCGCATGGACATAGATGTCGACGACTTTGAGACGGAATACGATGTTGAGGAAGCGCATTGGCTGGTATGCTTTATAAGCCAGGGTTTGGGTGTTGCATTTTACATTGAGTGTTTTGAGGAATACCTAGCTCGACATGTAGGATGGGCGGGAGATCGATACTACTATTTTGATCCTTTGAGGGAAATGCCTAACGAGGAAAACGATATCACATGGGCTTGGGCAGATGTGCTAACGCTAGGAAGTGATGACGGAGCTCCTGAAACTGAGCCTGACTCGCCTTAGGGAAGTTGTCGGGATGCGAGTACGATGTGAGAGTACATGAGATATTCCAGAGACTCACATTCTAGGACACCTAGGGATAGGTATACGAGGGACTAAGGCATAGCTGGTTGTAGTTACCAAGTGAAAAGTCGAATCGAGGAATACATATGTAGTGTCTGTAATTGAGAGAATGGAGTGAAGAGGTGGTTGATCTGTCAAAGGCTAGAGTGTATATGTTTGCATGTATGTGTGGGAAGGGTGGGTAAAGTCCCTTTCTTCCTCTCCCTAATTCTCAGGACTTGGGTGAACTAATTAATTATGAAAAAAAACGAAGAAAAGAAAAGAAAAGAAAGTGTGTTGTGTGATCGTACCAATGCGCTATGGTGGGCTAGTAGGTGGGTGGATTTATCCTCGCCAGGTGGTTAGGACCACGAGCCGCAGCTAGTTTCGCCATAGGCTTGGGATGTATGTGATTGTGTCTTAGCTACGCGCCATAACGGGTTGGTAGGTGGGTGGAGCCATCGTGGCTGGGTAGTCACGACCACGAGCCGCATCCAGCTTCGTTATGGGCTAGCTGATATATGTTATGTGTCATCATTGCGTGTTTGTGTGTTGTGTGCTGCATTGCATTGGTAGATGGGTGGAATCAACCTGATCGGGTGGTCAGGTCCACGGATCGCATCCAGTGTCAATGTAGGCCAACGTGTGAATATAAATAAAATTTTCATATGAAGTTATTCCCCACTCCTGAGGGGGAGAGAGAGAGAGGAGAGGGCGATGATCGCCTGGAAGGGAACGTTATTTTGTGTGATTGGTATGTGTTGGCTTGCGACAGATCAGCTCACTTTGAATCAACATTCTTGAAGGCACGGAAACTCTATATGTACTTATGGATGAGACTTTAGCGAGGTAGTGCGACGGTCTTGCTTTACAACTTGTGTGCTCTATCTGAGGGTTTTTCTAGTATGTGGGACACTCTAGGTTTTTATGTAGGTCTTGACTTGCACTCGAGTTTCGATGGCTTTTGTAGGACGACGATGGGGATTCTTCGGGAATGTCTGTTCATGGAATATGTGTACATAGCGAGTAGTAGGTCAATAAAAGGGGTATGCATTTTGGGTATGTTGCATATCCGATTGAATTCATTTCAGTTGTCGTTGTTCATTTCGGTATTTTTGTTTCTGTTTTTCGCAATGACGGTGCATGTGTAATTCATGGAAAGGTATGCATGTGTTATTTTGGTTGAGACCATTTTTCATAATGGAATGTATGAGCAAATTGATGCATGGCTGAAATGGAATTGCATATATGTGCATGTTCTTGGATCATTTTGGAAATGACTGATTTGTATGTATTCATGAGTGATTTTTTTTTAGCACTAGTAGCTTCGATGAGTGCAGGTTCAGTGGAAGTGGCGGCTCGATGAAAAGGTATGTGAACTAATTGAAAATTGACATGTTCATGGTTGTGTGGATTTTATTGCAGCAATAGTGGCTCGTCGAGGACGACTTCGCAATTAAGAAAAGGGGAGTATGTTAGCCCACAAAATGGTTGGTTTTTATGCACTAATATGTTTGTATTTGGCAAGGGAATGCTTAAGAAAATCATGGGATGTCTAAGAAAGATGAGCATCAATCAATGGTGTAGTGCTCTGCAGCCCTTGCTACTGACATGGTGGTTCTGGTGGTATTTGGGAACCCTCCAACGTAGAAAGAAAGGACAAAAAAAAAAAATTCACCAGACTTCAGAGGAACCTTCTGTTCCAATACAACCTATCTCCAAATTGCATAGTATGGAAAATAATGGTAGACCTGTAGATAAAGCTTCATTGCAAGCTGAGAAGAACTTACTAAAGACCGATTAGTTGAGTATAACAGAAAATAGCAAAACAAAGTTTGCAAGGCAATTTAACCTTAACAATCGAGGTAAATGCTCAGTCTACCGATGGAGCAAGCATGGATGATGGCATATCAAACCAGAACATGTTCACTGAAAGGGATGCTCATGATAGCACAAAACTCTCTGTACCAAGAATGAGTAGCGCTTGCTCTCAACGCTATATGTCCTTCTTCATAAACAACCTCTTTTTAAATGGTGCTTTTGGCGTTAGGCTGCCTCATATCAACAGGAAAAATTCAGCAAAAACTAACCCAAGAGAAACATAAATAGATACTTATAGTCCAAGTCAGTTTGGGGTAGTATCAAGATGTCACGTGATTCCTCGTGGAGATGAGATCAGGAGGAAAGCCATCACTTATGATCAGTCTCATGTGGCACCCTCTGTGACTCTTGTAGTGAAAGGTTTGTCTCAGAGTACTATGGAAGATGACCTTTACAACATGGTATAAACAGTTCATTGGGCGTGCACCATGTGTGGCTATGTGAATTTTAGTCACCGTATTTTTTTGCTTTTAGTGCAATGAAAGGAGATCGGATGATGTACCCACAGCAGAACACATCAATGTCTTCAATCAATGGAAGAATCGGAGCACAAGCGGGTGTGATGCACATCTCGGTTGTTCGAGATCTTAATGAACAAGTCAAGAGACCCCGACTTTATTCAGTAATAAAAAAGGACTTTCTATGGTTCAGTCTTGTGGTTGCAAGAGATGGCGGTTGTGCATCTTCTCTAAGTGCACATATTGGAAATCAGTGGTATACTATTGAAGACCCTCAGGCATACCTTATGAAATTTGAGCCTTCTTATCACACAAGAAATGGAAGAGATTCTCTCGTGTATCCTTGTGTTTTTTTAGTCTTCAGTTGCATGCAGTCATATGCTATATGGTTCGTGATGTCAACCATTGATATTGATGCAACTCATATAGCAATTGCTTTTGGTAACAAGGGAGTGATCTCAAATGAAACAACTACCATTCGAAATCTTGGTTCCATAGATACTTTTACAGAGATTGCAGGAATCATTTGGTATCCTGGATTTCCATACAGACTACCGGGAAATTTTCCTCCTGCTCTTGAGCACTATGCGCAGGCTGCAGCTACTATGGGTGGTGGGGCAGTAGCATGGAGTGGACAAGCAAGTCCTAGTCTCATGAGGTAATGACAGATAATGCTGAAACCGCTACTAGCAGAAATTATTCTTAATGATGGTGGGGTACATGTTTTACTTGGCCTACTTGATTCAAGTCATATCTGAGAACCACAATCCAATATCAAAGGATGTTGGAGCCCACAAAAAAAACCAACGGCTCATCAAGAGAGACTAATTTCATTTGGCAAGGAAAAAAAAAAGTTTCTGAATTTGCATCATTCAGAATAATCAGAAGGCCTTTCATAAATGTTATAGGTCGTGATCCAGATAATGCAAACCTTTCTTGTGTTTATACATAGACTGAATATCATGAGATGAGCTGGGATAGGCTACCCAAAAAGGCAACCAAACAAAAGAGGGCAGGTCCGTTCTTTGCAGGTCTGACGAGCGAAACAGAATGGGAGGGTCGCTTTCTGTTACACACGATCAGGAGGATGCACAGAGGGCGTCGGGGGGGGGGGTCCGACTGGCGACAGCGGAAGAGTGGCCGTGATAGCAGGGATGTAGTGGCATGGGCACAGGGTTTTTTTGGTGCAGTCATGGATATCAGTTTGCTTCCCATCATCTTAATTATGGACAAACAGAGGAAAAAAGGGTGGTTTTTTAGCGGGAAGGACTCGTCTGCCAATCTGAAGAGGGAATGATGCTGGAGTTTGGTATTTTTCGGTGCAGAAGGATTCAGAGCTCTAGCAACATCGGAAGTAAATTAGTCAGCTTATCGATGAAGCTGTCGCGAAAAGTGATGTAGTGAGGAAAGTATACCTACTGGATGAATGGAGATAATGTGCCAGGGAGGTCATGTCGAAATCATCGGTCTCATGGAAAGAGGCCGCTGATCCTTTTCTAAAGGTCGGGGGGGTATGGTAAAGGGCTACAGAGGAGGCTTGGGTGATCAGCTCTCCATGTCCATTGTGCATCGATCCCTCCTCACTTTGAGACGCCATGCGTGAATGTCCACAGATAGCAGCAAAAAGGGAAGTGATCGGTGTGGCTTGTTTTGGGGGAAGGTACTACGGGCTTGCTATCTACCTCATACGATGGCTACGTCGTTCCTCGCTCATGTTCAGATTATGAAGGAAGGGATACCAGCAGGAGGAGTCATAGCAGAGTTATGCGGGTGATTGGTGGTCTTCTGAAGGGAAAGTGTGAATGAGCAGAGACCGAGGATGGCCGAAAGACGGTAAGTGTCTTCTCGAATTGGTAACTTAACTTGGAATGTGTATCAAAGCGTCTCTCAGGAATCGATTGCAGATGCTAAGAGTTTTCATGAGGCGGTTTGAACCTTAGGAGAAGTGTTCGATTTTCTGAACATCAGTTGTCTAGTTTTAATGCTGTGAGGCGCTCGAATAGTTAAACCAGGTGCAGATGGTGGATATTGTTGATATGAGGCAAGAGTCTGTTTGAGCGTAATGATTTATGAAATGCAAGTGATGTAAAAGTAGACGATCCAACGCCTATTAAAAATGTGAGGAGCGTTTCAGAGTTTTTTTTTATGATGCACTTCACTTCTCTGCTCATTTGTTGATTCTTTGCGAAAGATCTAACGTTTCAGCAGCCCTAGGAGCTGTACCAGCACGTTTGGATAGCTGTCTGGACTAAAATTAGTCCCTTGATTGTTCCCTCAACGCCATCTTCGCTTGTACAAAAATTCACTGTGGCGTTTGTCGTTAAGGAGTCTTTCGTTTTTGCTCAGAGTAATGGCCATCTATTCCGCGGATCGTCTCAAGTTTTCGGGTTAGAAGTGCTTTCGGTTTGGGTTGAACGGAGATAAACCGTGATTTGGGTGAGATAACTCGGAATTGTCTGTTGTCCTATGTGTGGACTAGAAGGGATGATAATATTCAGGCTTCGCACTTATGGGTTGGGACATGTCGTGGTAGTGATAATGCATGCTTCTCATTCGATTTAAGAAAATTATTGTGTATAAAGTGGTACATATCTATTGTGTTGCTCTAAGTTTACCTTTATGGTCAATAGCCTGAGGGTGGGTGAGTTGAGGGAGAAAGTTTATGCCACTTGAGAGTTGCAGTGTAGTCCTATAGGTATGAGGGTGTGTGTGCATGTGTGCAAGAGAAGGGAAGAGACAAGGGGAGAGTGAGAGAATGTGTGCATAAGTGCATGTCTACGGGACTACGTGAGGGTATGTGAATGAATGGATGAGCAAGTGTACATGTGTGTATGCAAGAGTGAATACATGAGAAGGTAAGGACCTAAGCTTGATGATTTGTAATGTACTTAAATTTCCATGCATTTTCTATGTTTTGTAATTGAATGTGGCTCTGGTTCTCTGGTTGTTCAAGAGGAAATACATTTCTTGTGCACTTGTTAAAGTTGGAAGTACTGAAGGATTTGGTCATAGAAGATTTTCAACATTGTGGTACTATGGAATGGTGATGCGAGCAAAAATTACGGGAGTGGCAGATCTGATTTCATTCAGAAGTGATTTGGGGTATCTAGAATATTCTAAAATAATGTTGTAATCTTACGTCATATGAACGTTACCCTTTCATAGTAAAGGAAACTAGTCCCTGATGGGTATTTCCTTAGGATCTCATTATGCGCAATGGAGGAAATTCGAACCTGTGCGGAGGTGATTGTTGTAATGAACACGTGAGGTCTGTAAGAATAAGGGCATAAGCTCTCATGTGACTGTTGGGGCTATCCATTTTTTCTTTCAAGTTGTGCTCGTTGAAGGTGGCTGGATAGTTGAATTGCTAAGAAGTCTTGAACTGCTGTGCAAGGATGGAAATCACATTTTGGTTTCACATGTGGAATGGGGAGGAAAATAAATGTGTGGATGCATGAGTACATGTGTGTGAAAATTGAGAGTGAAAGGGGAAGAGGAATGTGAGTAAGGGAGCACGAAGGAAAGTGCACGAAAATGGGTGTGCGTGACGAGCATGTGTGAGTACGGACAGAGTGAAGGGGAATCATGAGAAGCATCATTGGAGATTGAATCTTTACATGCATGTGCATTAGAGTGTGTATTCACTTCTTCTCAGCAACCACAATCAAGTGCAAATCAGGGACGCAAAGCGAGAGAAAGTCAGCTCGTACAAGTAAATTGAGCAAACTATCCCTACATACAGGCAAATACTTGCATCTTTTTCCTTGGGCTCAAGAACCCAACATTTTGGTGCATTTGCCGGGAACATATGAACTAATACATATACAAAGGAAGGATTCCTCGAGGGATAATTATGGGCTCCAGGTAATCCAATTGGACCGATTGCGAGGGGTTTTGAACATCATAAAGCCCCGTATAATCACTTTTTCCGTGGGCTTAGAAAACTAATCATTTTGGTGCGTTTGCCGGGAACATATGAACTAATACATATACAAAGGAAGGATTCCTCGAGGGATAATTATGGGCTCCAGGTAATCCAATTGGACCGATTGCGAGGGGTTTTGAACATCATAAAGCCCCGTATAATCACTTTTTCCGTGGGCTTAGAAACCTAATCAAGGCTTACCGAAGCTTGTATGGCTAGATGTTGAAGAGTGGGAATCAATTCAAGATGAGCAGCAACATACTCCTGACTGATATCGTCAGCAGCGAGATGTGGCGGCCACACGTTTACATACGGTTGGAACGTTGCATTTGGGTAGCGGCGGATACGACAGTATGTGCTACCAATTCGTAAGTATCATTTTAATTATTGAATTTTTTTGTGTTAAGCACATCATGTATGTTCATCTAACATTTTGCGTATTTACTATAGGAGTTGGCAGTGGGTCATCCTACGACGCGAGCTGAAGAAGCTTATGGATATCATCATGGATTGGTTGCATTGGCTTAGAGCGACACGGTGCGATCATTTCATGGGAGAATTTATGATGAGGTAAACTTATAGCTTGGTTTTGTATTTTTAGTTGTTGTTTATAAATATCATTTCAATTTGTCATTTTACGCATATGCTTTGTTGCAGGATTGTAGGTGTAAAGGTTTTCATCCCCTTGAGCATATGTATGGTAGTGCTTTGCCACAATTTTGTATTACACTCATATGTGGCAATGGTGCACCAGAGTTTTGTATTCGGTTCCTATATGGAAGTGCTTTGTCACATTTTGTATTCGGTTCCTATATGGAAGTGCTTTGCCACACTCTTGTACATACTTCATTTATGGAATATACAACTTTTTTGTACATGATTCATGGTTCATTTTGCTCATCTCTTTTGTGTCTGATAGTATTTTGCTATACGAAATCATGTTTTGGTTGCCATTAGAGTACACATCACATGTATTGTCTTTTGCTAAACAACATCATGGTAATATTGTTGTAGCAAAAGACAACACACTCTGCCGAAAAAAAAATTTGCAGATATGATCGTTTGTATAAACGATGGTACTTGCACCAGGTCGCCTGTATAAGCGTCAGTACTCCCACCACCATCGTCGGTATGGGTGCTGATATGAGCGTCGGTATTTCCAACGCTTGTACCAACGTCAATACCGACACGCATACCGATGCATATACCGGCGCCTATATCGGCGCTTTAGTTCTGATGCTTATATCGACTGCTACACTGACATCGGGGCAAAAATGCACCCATTCAATTTCCTCGGTAAAACCCTCGGTATACCCTCGATATGTTGTAGTGCATCATGATGACGTGAGCCTATCCCAATGGTGTCAAGCTATCATGATGGTCTAAGGTTGTCATGGTGCACATCACCACGATGATGTGAGCCTATCATGATGATGTCAGACTGTCGCGATGGTGTGTGATTGTTGCGATGGTCTAGGCCAATTGCAATGAGATGAGCCTATCATGATGGCCTCAAGAAATATGAATTTTTCAATTTCATGTATGGATTCTTATGAGGTCAAGGATGCTCTACAAGCTGCAAATGAAATACCTTGAAAATTTTGCACCTTGAAAAGTGTCACGATGGTCTTAAGTATTCGACAGAAATGGAGAAGAAAGTAAAATTATTACCTATTGCCTGCCTTTGCCTTATGTTGAAGCTCTATCCTGCAACAAAAGCTCACACGTGCACAAAATCTGCTCTCTTACACACACTCTCTCTCTCTCTCGCAAATGAGTAAAATGAGGGGATGTAGGTGGATATGGTGAAAAAATGATTTTTTTTGAGATGTGAGAAGTTGAAGGGATGAATGGTGAGAGTAGGGGAGATGAAAAATATTGAAAACAATGTAAAAACATCAACAAAGCACTATCTACTTACCTTTCAATGCCAATCTCCTAACACTCTTATCATCACACGTTCATCCTTGAGCTCATCTCGACAATGATGCCAAATTTGGTGTTGCTCTAGAAAAGGGTAAACACAACTCAAGAAGCTCCACCTCCTTAATTATTAATCCATGGAAGAGGTAGGATGATATGAAGATCATGAACGAGTGATGTGTGCAAAGAATAAAGTGAGAAGCACTCTAATGCACACACATATACATACACACACATGGGAGAAGCAATAGGAGTGACAATGGAAGGAGAAACACTATCTTGCATTACTCAATCTCTCTTACAAGCTTGTTCTTCACACTAACTAGATAGCCCCAAAAATGAGCTCTCTATCTCTATTTATAGTTTTTCACTAGCTTTGGCCCTGTACAGACCTAGCATCCGACCTAGTTAAAAAATATGTTCCAAGGCTTATTTGAGGGCTCAAACGGAGTCTAAAAATTATGAAAATTGGTACTCAAGCTCTACTTGATCTCCTCAAGCTTGAGGACTCCTTGGCTTGCACAAAATGTGCTGTTGTGTGACAAAATCATATGTTTCTATTTTACAAGAGTTAGTGATTAGAATCATTGTTAGTGTTTTGATCAAAGATTGATGAATGAAATCTTGGAAAATTATTGACATGGTCCCCCTTTGATCTCCATGCAGCTCTTCTTACATGCTTCCTCTGTGCCGATGCTTGCGATTGCTTCCAACACCGTTCAACCTTATCCATCACCAAGGATCTAGTCTTCCATGCGAACTAAGGACATCAAGATTCAGTATCATTTCATATGCGACAAACTCATATCACAAGAGATTACTCTAGAGGATTGTATCTCTTAGGAGAACCTAGCCGACATGTTCGCAAATGCTCTGCCCCCAGTTCCACTCCAGTGCTTGGTGGACCTCTGCAACATTCAACTGTTCCAAAACGGAGCTACAGAGGGGGTATTGACAACATGAGTTCTTCTACCTCATTCCATTTGTATCCGCATGAGTGCATGTCTATTTTGTATCCAAGAGACACTCCATTTTAATATTATTTTATATTGTATCTCAATGTAATTGGGTACCTTGCCATTTTCTTCTACTAGTGCATTCATTCTCCTTCAAAGAGAATTATCCCACATATGACATACTTTGGAGCCTCCTTCAATTCTATATAAGGAGGGCATCTCTTCTTTTCACTTGGTTAGAAGCTTGTAGAGCCTACTCCATACCCAATTTCATTTCTAATCTATGTGAATTTACCCATTTCATGATCTACTCACTTTAAGCCTCTCACTCTTTTTCATTTTGTGAGTACATTTTTCTTTTCATTTTTTTTATAAATGGAAGTTCGGCCGAGGCCCACTCCTCCAAGCTTTAACTTTGAAATTGCAACTGTACAAGGACGGGCATAGTACCCATGGGACCCCCCTTATCCCACAAGAACAGGGGTTTACATAGTTGGGTTAGACTGTGGTCACAACTACCACGGGGCACGTCAAACGGTGGCACATCAGCCACAAGATGCAACTTTCCATGATAAAAATGTCCCTTACATGTTACTGGTGGGGGTTGAACCCTCACCCCTGCCTCAAAGAGGCAAGAGGCCCAACCACCCGGACAAGCGGCCTGGGACTTTTCTTTTCATTTTGCTTTGCTCATGTACTCTCTACATAAGTGTGACTTGATTGTCTTGTCCTTATGGTAGTTGTTACTTTTTTTTCATTTTTATTTTTAATAAAAGGAAGTTCGACCTTAGCCTATTCTCCCAGACTTTAATTAAAATAAAGAAGAAAATTTACAAGTGAATGGGACTAGTGCCCATGGGACCCCCCAAATCCCACAATGCAGGGGAGGAGTACGGCAAGCTAGAGGGCATTACAAATGAGGCGGATAAATCTATCATCTCCCTCATGTGGGACCCATTTGGGTTTCAACTTGTTGTTTTCCAGGAGATAAATACAGTGATGCCTAAACGGTGGAGATCTCTTATCTCGGGAGATTCTTTTACCTAGAAGAAACAAGGACTTCTCAATCAACCATTCCTTTGGAGTTTGGCCAAAATTGATAGCACATCGCTCCCTCCAAATCTTCCAAAGAGTCTCACCCCTGATGGCATTCCACAGCCTCGATGAACACCCTATAGCCTCACCCAACAGCGCCTGTTGCCGATTGATTTGGTTTGTGAGTCTCAGTACCCGCATCATGTGATGCCAGATAACACGGGACTTGGGGCATTCAAAGAAAAGGTGAACTAAATCTTCGATGCATCGATGGCAACGCTTGCACCATGGTGACACACCACATATTTTGTTAGCGCTTGCATTGGACCAGATACCCTTATGCAAGATCTTCCACATGAGAACGAACTTTTTTATCTCAATTAGGGAGTGCAAAATAGACATGAACTTTAGTTCCCATCGAAGCTTGGTCCAAGAAAGGCACCACCTCTTGTTAAGGATGTGATGAACATCTAAGTTCTCTTTGAAGTTGGGGATTCTGGATAGTTTCTTACCATTGCTCCATTTGAGGCTGTTGCACTCTCTTAGTCCAAGGGAAAGTGCATACACACTCTTATATTTTGCCAAAACCTTCTGACACTAGGTCACTTTTGGTCCCCCTAAGTACACAATTTCACTCCAATATATTGATGGAGGATACGGGAAAATACATGCACATCTGGATGTCCGACTCTTGAGGTGACTTCTTGCAACCTCCCTCTCTCTTTACTCACGCTTTCCAATTCCACTTAATTCCTCGTTCTCTCTCTTTCACTTGTTCCTGCCTTCACACACTTCCCGACTTTCTCGCTTTCTTGCTCATAAGCACTCGCACACACATGCATACTCAAAATTTATAGATCTTACTCATCGACACTTTCTCCCTCACTCACATGCTCACCCACACTTTAACATACACATACTTTTCTCCTTTCCCACTCTTATTCTCCCGCACCCACAATGGTTTTTTTTTTCTTGCCGTTGGTAACCTTTCCTACTTCGTCCCTTTCCCACCTTCACACATTCTCACGTACTCCCACACACACTCACGCACACTCATACACCCACATCCTTTTCACTCAGGCAAGCACTCAAACACACATGCTCAAACACACACATTCAAGAAGTCTTTGCCCAGGCAAAGGTATTCAACCATCAGACCATACCTTCACTTAGTGACTCACATACACTCTATTCCCTCAATCACTTTCCCCTACTCTCTTTGGCCCACACACACTTGTTGTCTCTCTCACTTTCACACTTCTTACACGCACATACACTCAAGCACTCACTTCCACTTTCTCACGCTCACCTCGAATGGTCATTCCGAACCGTTTTTTGCATTGCCAAATGCCTCCAGAAGAAGGTTGGACTCTAAGACTTGCTGTTCAACTGTACGGCCATCTATTGCTGCTCTTCCACCATGCTAGATATTGCATGATAAGTTTGGTGGTCTCTATCTTCTCTGCACCACTTTCACCACTCACTAGAATCGATTGGCTTTTTCCTTCATTGATCATAGCCCTGCATGACGAATCAGCAACACCAAAAACATGAGGGCTCAACTCTCCAAGGGAAGCCCCCCTCTACTGCTCCATCATATGAGCATTATATAAATGGGGTAACTTTGCGAAGGGATTCACTGCAATTAGTATATTTCCTGTGTATGCCTAATCTTCAATACTTATCCTGACTATATCCATGGCCCGCCTTGTCCTTGCATATTCCTCCCCGAATTTGAAGAAGAAGCCCCCATGACCTCAAATACCTCCGAGAATGACCCCGCTACTGCCCCCCTATCTCCTGTTTTTGTGTGCTAGAAGTCATGTCATCTATTGCAATTTCAATTCGTTAAAGTGGCTCATGATTCAGCTGTTGCACAAGTCTGGATTTGATATTCGAAGAGAACTTGGAAAAGTATTTTCCCCATCAATCAGCAATGCAGGCAATCGGCATTTTCTTCCTTTCTCTGCATAGACATCAGCTTGGTACCACAGCGTTGAGTTTCTCTCCAGGTTGTCGATACTCTCATTATCAATCACTATAGCAGTACGCCTCTCTTCTAGATTCCTCGAAAATTATCTCAGCGTCTATAAAAAAAAAACTTCAGCAAAAACTTCCAACCCCCTTCTTCCTCCTCTCCTTTTGATGCACACAATCGCTCAGAAAATGTAGATGTGAATTTCCAAACTCCTTTCTGTTGCACTGATCTTCCTTTCTACAAATTGTTCTCTATAAGTCTAGCTCTGCTATATGATTATTTCAGTCGCCAAGAGCCTCTAGAAGCTATGCTCTATTCTGATAGTAAATTAAACAAGCTTCTCTCCTACTTCAAAAATTGTGGAGGTAACACAGCATGAAGTTTTCGTGTGTCCATATTAGATAAGACATACAATCAGGGTATAATCAGAATTTCATAAATGAATTAAGAAGACAGGATCAGTAGCGCTAGACATTAGAACTTTAAAAAAACATGAAACTCTAATAATCATAAATGTTATCAGATTAGCATAATATTATATTGCAATCTTACAGAGGTACAACACTTCAATAACAACTAATCGGATAAAAACATCGGCATACCTATATTGATATGACCTCCACACCTGGTAAACTCAGCATGCATGCCTTTTAGAAACCATTTCTTCTCCTCAGTTGTTCTATCACTTCAAATTTTCCAATTCCGTTAACATGCCAGGATCGCTTATAGCCCACCATCACGCCAAAAGAATTACTTAGATGAATCCTTTTCGGCATCTGATTGAATCTCAGTCTCCAAAGCTACTTTCTTCAATAAGCTGGCCGAATGCTGCGAACTGGATGGATCAGAGGAGACGTTTGGATCCGTTGATGATGGAGAAGGTGATTACGTGAAGATAACAGCTCTCCTTTTCTCCCTATTGGAGCTCCGTCCTCCCACTTCTTCTCTTCGTCTGAAGTTCTACCTCTTGCGGGCACAGGAGTTCCCATGGTGTCGAAGGGAAAAGCTTCATCTTTTTCTCCCCCGCAGATCCGAGCTGTTTTTCATCTCTCTCCCCTTATCTTCTCAGCCTGAACAGCACAAGTAAAATATTGTGCAGTGCTGAACTTGAGGGCTTTACCTTCAGAAAGGGACCAAGCTGAGGATGCGATGCACACTGTTTGATCTAGTTTGGCTATCTATCTTTTCAGCAGGCGACGTTGTCCTTGCATAAATGCTGAAACACAACACTTCTTAGTTGATGTGAACACAGAAAATCCCGTGGAAGAATAGCCCGGAGAGACGACTGTGGAATACAACCCTCCTAATGATAGGAAGAAATCCTAGAGCTCCTTCAGCTGCTCATCGCAAGAAGCAGCCGAAAAACGTGAATCAGAATACCCCCCAAAAACGAAAAAGAGACCGTTCTCCCTTTTGCGGCTCCCAGATAAAGGCTCCAAATTGCCTCTGAAGAAAATCAACCACCCAATCCTTGTAGCAAACAAACAAAAGAAACCTCCTTCTGCACAAAAAACAGAAAGCGGCTCAAATACGACAATGTCATCCAGCCTGTTTAGTAACTCCGACTTGAAGTGCCTTTGAACCTCCATCATTACTTTGTCTTTCGACATCTGCATTCTTTGCTCTCCACTCATGCCAGCTAGAAGGTGTTTAGCTCCAAGGTTGGATGTTAGAATCACCACTGTGTCAGGGAAACTGATTGTACGACCTTGACCATCAGTTAGGCGACCATCATCCAAGAGCTGGAGAAGGGTGTTAAAAACTGAAGGGTGTGCTTTTTCTACTTCATCAAAAAGCACTACACTGTAAGGCCACCTCCTGACAGCCTCAGTCAATTGACCGCCATCCTCATGGCCTACATAACCTGGTGGAGCTCCAATCAACCTTGCTACAGAATGCTGGTCCATGTATTTTGACATGTCAATTCTCTCCAGCTGATTCTCATCGTCAAACAGTTGTTCGGCAAGTGCTTTAGCCAACTCAGTTTTGTGGACTCCTGTAGGTCCCAAGAACAAGAAAGATCCAGTAGGTTGTTGAGGCCTACTGAATCCATCTCTGGATCTAAGTACAGCTTGAGCAACAGCTTCCACAGCTTCATTTTGTCCGACAACACGCTGGTGAAGACGATCTGCAAGGCCCACTAACCGCTGCTTCTCGTTCTGTCCAATGCGAGTCACAGGGATGCCTGTCCACCTGCTCACCACCTCAGCAATTTGATCAGGTCCCACAGTCTCTGTCAACATGCTATTCTCATCACTGCCAGCTTCCATCCTTTGGATGGTTGCCTCTGAATCTTGCAGTGCTCCATATTTAAGATCTGCAACTCTACCTAGATCCATTCTTCTTTCAGCCTCCTGCAAAGAGAACTGTAGTTCCTCCCTCCTTCTACATACCGATGCCCTCTTTGTTCTTCGTTCCTAGAACTCGTGACCTTTCTTGAAAACACCAAGTCCTCCTCTCAATTTCAATGCTCTCTTACTGATTCCTCTTAGATCTTCCCACAAGTGTTCCAAGACGCATTCTCTCTTTCTTCTCTGTAGATGCACATGCCTTCTCATGGTGGCTCACCTCTGATCCATGAGAAGCTCTAGATAGATGTAGTATGGTGAAAGAATCCTTCCAAATTCAGAATGCTCTAGCTGATGATATCTATGTACCTGCTGAATTACTTCTACTCTTGTTGAAGCTATTCAAAATCCGATGATAGCTTCATATCATTTCTCATCAGTTCGTGATACCTCCAACGCTCTCATTTTCTCTGAATAGAAGAAATCTTCTCTCCCCCACTGTGAACAATTAATACAAGCATTTGTTCCCCATTTTTCTATTTCTCAATCAAAACCAATATCAAGGGGGCATAAAAGCCATGAGTCGAAAGGTCCACTCTCTCTAGGTGGCAAGCATTCGCAAGCTGAGCAAATGATATTGATGAGTGCCTCTCTCTAACAGGTTGCATGTGAGCTTTGATCTTGCCAGTGTTCCTCTCTGACCAAGAAGTTGTCGTGTAGTTGCAAATACCTCTCGTCAACCATTTGATCACTCTTCAAGTACTTGCAATCAAACATCTTCTCCTGCCAAATAGCAACACATTAGTGCATAAAAATTAACCATTTCTTGAGCTAACATACTCCCCTCTTCTTAATTGCGAAGTCGTCCTCGACGAGCCACTCTTGCTGCAGTGTAATCTGAACAACCATGAACATGTCAGTTTACAACTTATTTGCATACCTTTTCATTGAGCCATCATTCCAACTGGACCTGCACTCATTGAAGCCATTAGTGCAAAAAAAAATCACTCATGAATACATACAAATCATTCATTTACAAATTGATCCAAGAACATGCTCATATATGCAACTCCATATTCCCACATGCATCAAATTGCTCATGCATTCCATTATGAAAATAGTCTCAACCAAAATAACACATGCATACCTTTCCATGTTTTACACATGCAAGTATCATGGCTAAAGCAAGACCGTTGCATTACCTCGCTAAGGTCTCATCTATAAGTACATATACAGTATCCGTGCCTTTGAGAATGTTGATTCAGAGTGAGCTGATCTGTCGGAAGCCACCATATACCAATCACACAAGCAAATAACGTTCCCATCCAGGCGATCATCGCCCTCTCCTCTCTCTCTCTCTCCCTCAGGAGTGGGAAATAATTTCATATGTAAATAATTTTATTTATAATCACACGTTGGCCTGCATTGACATTGGATGCGATTCGTGGACCTGACCACCCAGCCAAGTTGATTCCACCCATCTACCAATGCAATGCAGCGCACAACACACAACCACATAATGATAACACATAACATATAAAGCTAGCCCATAACGAAGCTGGATGCGGCTCGTGGCCGTGACCGCCCGGCCACATCCCAAGCATATGGCGAAGCTAGCTGCAGCTCGTGGTCCTAACCACCTGGCTAGGATAAATCCACCCACCTACTAGCCCACCATAGCGCGTTGGTACAATCACAACAACACAATGGTTTTTTTTTTTTTTTTTAATAGTTAATTAATTTTCCCCAGTCCTAAGCATTAGGGAGAGGAAGAAAGGGTTGCTCCCCACTTTTCCCACACATGCATGCAAACATACACACTCTAACCTTTGACAGATCAACCACCTCTTCACTCCATTCTCTCAATTACAGACACTACATATGTATTCATCGAGTTGACTTTTCACTTGGTAACTACAACCGGCTATGCCTTGGTTCCTCATATACCTATCCTTAGATGATCTAGAGTGTGGGTCTCCGGGATGTCTCATATAGCCTCACCTCGTACTCGCATCCCGACGACTTCCCTAGGGTGAGTCAGGCTCAACTTCAGGAGCTCCGTCATCGCTACCTATTGTTAACAGATCTGCCCAAGCCCAAGTGATATCGTTCTCTTCGTTAGGCATTTCCCTCAAAGGGTCGAAATAGTAATATCGATCACCCGCCCATCCTACATGTCGGATCACGTATGTCTCAAACCACTCAATATGAAACGTAATGTCCAAACCCTAGTTTATGAAGCATACCAGCCATGCGCTTGCTCCACATCATATTCAGTCTCAAAGTCGTCGACCTCTATGTCCATGCGGGCGAATGTCTGGTTCGAGAAATATATCCCCAGCTCGTACAAATAGAGTTGAGTTATTTGATCTGCCATTTTGTTACTTAGCTCCTAACAGTCTCTGCGCAACACAAAAAATAATTAGAAGTCCAAAATTCTTGAGCTAGCAAGAGATAATATTTATGACAACAAAAATCATAGCTAACATATGCACACACACACACACACACACACATATATATATATATATATATATATATATATATATATATATATATATATATATATATATATATATATATATATATATATATATATATATATATATATATATATATATAACTATACATCTATGTACAAGGAGTCTACTACGTCCTTCCGCTTGGATCTCGTTTGGCATTCTCCCGTCCTAATGCTAGTTGAAATATGGTTTAACTCGAAGCGCGTTTACCTTCACGGGAGCACATTCTTCTCCTAAATCTTGAATTTGCATGGAACCATTGGAGTTGAGTTCCACCACTTTAAACGGCCCTGCCCATCTTGTCTGTAACTTCCCCGAGAATTTATAATATTTGCTATCATAGTCTAGCACCAAATCCCCTTCTTGAATCGCATAGGTCTTGAGATTCTTGTCGTGCCTCTCCTTATGTCTTCTCTGAATAGCTTCCAGACTTTGCTGTGCAATGAGTCTCTTTTCCTCTAGCTTGACTAGTTGTATGTACCTCTCCTTCAATGACTCTTCCTCTCCCAGCCTGGCCTCAATGGCCACTCTTAATGTCGGAACTTCTTTTTCGATGGGAAAGATGTCTCCCTCGCCATATACTAGGGAGAACGGAGTGCTCTTAGTCGTCACTCGGTAGGATGTTTGATACGCCCACAAAGCTTCCAAAAGTCTCTCATCCCAGTCTCGCCTATGCACAGCTACTGTCTTTGTCAGAATCTGTTCAAGAACCTTGTTGGTAACCTCCACTTGTCCATTCGCCCTCGGGTAATATGGAGTGCTTTTCCTGTGTTTGATCTTATATAACTCCATTAATTCCTCGATCAATTCGTTGACAAAGTGTGTTCCTCTATCACTTACTATCTCCAACGGGCATCCGAATTGTGTGATAATTTGTTCGTACAAAAATTTAGCTACATCAACAGCTCGGTCAGTCTTCAGAGCTTTGGCTTCTACCCACTTGGTAACATAGTCAGTGCAGACCAAGATATACCTATTGGATCTATGTCTTGAGGGAGGATCAATAGGCCCCACAAAATCAATTCCCCATTTTTCAAAAGGCTTAAGAGCCAGCACTGGCGTAAGAGGAGCTGCATGTGCTAATGTTGGTTTGCCCATTCTTTGGCATTTGTCGCATTTCTTGCAATATGTGTGAGAGTCTTTGAGCAGTGTTGGCCACCAATACCCAGCCAATAAGATCTTTCTTGCTGTCAGCTCACCAGCAAAATGCCCACCGCAAGGTTCATCATGCAATGCCCTCAAAACTAGGGTTGCTTCTTCTTCCTCGAGACACCTCCGATAAATGCTTTCATGGACAAAATATCGATAGAGCTGCCCACCAATGATGCTATGGTGTTTCGCCAATGCTAACAGTTTTTGCTTCTCTCTCTTGCTTACTCCCGGTGGGTATTTAGTGGTGCACAAGAAATTCACCAAGTCGGCATACCAAGGTACTTTAGCATCAACCTGAAATAGATGCCCATCAGGAGCATCATCGGGCACACCAGAGATTGGCTCCTCATTAATAATTCGAGATAAATGGTCAGCCAATATGTGCGCTTTGCCTGGTTTGGTTACCACTGTGAACTGAAATTCTTGTAGGAGTAGCATCCACCTCATCAATCACCCTGATAGCTCGGGTTTATTGATGATATACTTTAGGGCTTCATGATCCACATAAAACGTGAAATGCTTTCCCATCAGGTAATGCCGATACTTGTTTACCGCAAAGATCATCGAGAGGCATTCCTTTTCTGTAGTCGTGTAGTTTCTTTCAGTGCTATTCAAATTTCGACTTGCGTAATAAATAGGGTGGTCCAATTTCTTTTCATCGGCTTGACATAGCACTGCTCCAACTGCAGTTTGAGAAGCATCTGTATGCACATGAAATTCTTTCGTCCAGTCAGGTGCTACTAAAATTGGTGCATTTATCAATTTCTCTTTGATCAAATCGAATGCAACTTGACACTCTCCAGTCCATTGATATTGTTGGTCTTTCCTCAAAAGATTCGTCAGTGGTGCTTCTATTGATGCAAAATTTAGTATAAATCGTCGATAATAATTAGCATGCCCCAAGAATCCTCTGAGTTGCCGCAAGTTTTGAGGAGGTGGAAGTTGTTCGATTTTTTCTACTTTATCCTCGTCAACCGCGATCCCTTTTTCGGAAATAACATGTCCGAAGAGCAATCCTCTTCGTACTCCAAATGTACACTTTTCAGGATCTAATGCGATGCCTTTTTCAATGCTTCTTCTTAAAATAGCTTCGATCCTCTCCATCATGTTTTCATCGTTGCCTCTGATCGCAAAGTCATCGAGGAATATCTCCATCCAATCCTGCAAATAGTCTTGATATGCAGCTATCATTGCCCTCTGGAATGTGGCCGGTGCATTGCATAGTCCAAATGGCATCACACGATATGCATACGTACCCCATTCTATCATGAAAGTAGTTTTTGATTGATCCTCTTCATGGATTTGGATCTGGTTGTACCCACTGAAACCATCTAAAAATGAGTACATTTTATGGCTAGCCACTCTATCCAAGATTTGATCAGTAAACGGCAAAGGGAAGTGATCCTTTTTTGTGTGCTCGTTCAACTTCCGATAATCAATGAAAATGCGGATTTTCTTTTTTTTTTTTTCGGAACAACTACAACTGGTGATACCCATTCGCTGGATGTGATGGGATATATGAATCCTGCTTCCAATAACTTAGTCAATTCCAGCTTGATCAATTCCGAGTAGACTGGATTTGTCCGCCTAAGTCGTTGACATATTGGTCGGGTGCCTTCTTCCAAATCTATATAATGTTGGCAGATTCGGGGATCAATTCCTCTCAGATCACTGTATGACCATGCAAAGGCCTTGCTGAAATTTTTGAGTGACAATTTAATGCAATCTCGTACTCCATCTGGTAGCTCTGACCCACGCTCAAGAACTTTTCTGGAAAAACTTCTCATTTTTCCACATGAGCTTCTCGTGAATATTCCTCATTCCTTGATGACAATGTGATTGGAAAGTGCTCCCCGATCACGCGTGCATGGTTGGCCAGTAAATCATTGTTTTTTTCTGTTTCAACCGGACCCAATTTCTTTAGTTCAGCTTTTGCGATGCCTTCCGACACTTTGGTCTTACTCTTCGCTTCTTTTTCCGATTCTCGACTTCTCCTTAGAAGCTCGGCTTGTAGCACTCTGACCCTTTCTCTCAACTGTTGTACTTCCATTGTCGGAGCTAACTCCAGCTTCAACTCATCTTTTGAAGTTCCCTTCCCCAGGGATTGGGTAGCTTTGCTTTCCTTTGCGTCTATACTCAACATGTAGCACTCAAATTCACTTGTGTGTGTCAACCATCCCAGCAACTCCCGGTCTGAGTCATCCTTGTAACATAGTGGATCTTTGTACTCGCCCACTTTCGCGTGTTGGAGATTGGACAATTGCAAGTTAAATCCATCCTGTGAAAGGTCCTTGGAAGTCTCCGTGCGCAAGGCAAATCTTACCCGCGCCATTTCTTGTCTAACCTTTTCCTTTGCTTTTTGCTCCCTTTCCTCAGCTGTTGTCGATTTCTTGCCGGACAAGTTTGGAGACACTTGAAGTTGTATTCAATCAGCCTTCGGTCCAATGGTGATAAATCCTGTGCGCCAATCGTGCACACATTCGGCTTGCACCAGCCATGGCCGTCCAAGTAGGATCGAGAAGGTGGCCTTTGAGGTCCTTGGTCTTACTATCAGATAATCAACTTTAAACTCTAGACCGCCCACAACTGTGCTTACATTCTTCAAAAGACCCGCAAGCTTCACTTGTGTTTGATCTGCCATCCTCAAGGACATCAGAGTTTCTTCCATGTGGTTGAGGCCCAAGGCTTTCATCATGTACTCAGTCATTAAGTTGACTGCGGCTCCACTATCTAACTGAGCCCCAGGGATTGCATATCCTTTAATCTCGAGTGTCACAGCTGGAGCATTCGAATCAATTTGCATAGTAATACTTTGAATCATACCCTGGACAGCTTTATCTTGTCTCGTTTTATCTCGAGCTTTCCTCGGCTTCTTAATATATTCGTTGTAGAATTGTTTCCTATATGCAGGTGAACATTTCAACAATGTGCCAATGTCCAGTGTGACTTCTGTGTCAGCGAGCAGCTTTACGATGTCCACTTCCTCCAAACTTTGCTTTTCCTTCCTACACTTTGGAGCCCTTAATCTTTCAGGGAATGGTGCTATGCCTGGCACAAACTCCTTGGTCACTGGTGGAAGAATCTCTATCTCTTCCCCATCCTCAAACTCTTTCTGCTCAACAAATCCTTCAACTTGATTTTCTACCTCCTCAGGTTCGGGTATCTTCTCTTGGCTAGCTTTTTCGCTTTCGTCTTCTAGATTTTTCTTCAAATACTCTTGAGTTCTTGTGACTACTGCCACAGTGGGCTCTTTATGCGGTTTCTTGGCCTGGTAAGCATCCACAAAGTGCATTGATGAGCTAGAGCCTTCTTGAGGGTTCGGTGTCTTGAACACTACTCCGATCGTAGGAACGTGCTCTTGAGCTCTCATTGTGGAATGCATCTGAGTATCAACATAATTCAAGGATCCTACTGGTCCTTTTTCCTTGCTGACGGTAGCTCTTCGTTTTGGACAATCTTCATCAAAGTGGCGCTGTCCACTACAGTACCTACATAGTGGGGTATAATCAATTGGTTTCTTTTCGTTTGGACATCTAGATTGAGTATGGCCAAAGCCATGGCATCTCCAACACTGGATTGGACCATCTCTTCTTTGATCACGTGCAGCTCCTCTCGGATAGTCTCCTCCTTGACCCTGAGCACCATATCCATAAGTTGGTATGTTTTCCCAACGAGATGTAGGTGGGACACTTTGAGCGGGCAATCCCGTGTAGGGTCTTTCTCTTGTATCTCCCGATTTCATGCCAAATGGCCGTAACCATGGCACTTTCCACACCATGTATTCGATCTAAACACTTGGTTGGGGTTTGTAGTTACCTCTGGTTTTACTATGTATGTTTCCTGGGTCATTGTGGCAGCTTTTATAGCTTGTGTGACCAACTCCAATATTCGTTCTTTAGTTAGCGCAAGCTTTACCTCGCCTGGCGTGCTAATGGCAGCTACAAAGGCTGGGGTCGTCAATGCGGGACTTCCTTGGCCAGGATCTTTCATTGGAATGTTCCCTGGGCCTCCCATAGGCTCGTATAAGAGCTCCATCTTCCTCTGTTGACATAATTGTACTTCCTCCCAAAGCCTTGCTTGTTCCTTAGCATCTATTAAAGTTGCAGGTCTTGCCAGGCTGATATACTGCTGCGCTGTAGGATCTCTCCATCCCGCAATGAATCTTCTCTTCAATGTCTCATCGTTCGGGGCATTCGCGCCCATTTTTCTTACCAAGGTTTCCATTCTCTGAATGTAGTTATCAATGCTCTCATTGACTCCCTGTCGCAGGTAATCCATCTGTTGGGCCAATCTATCTTGGAAGCCTTGTCGTCAAAACTTTGCCAAGAAGGCTTCCTTGAGCATCTGATAAGTTCCACACTCTTGTGGTGTCAGATTCCCATACCAATTTGCTGCCTCATCTCAAAGAATAGCTGGAAAAATCCTCAACCTTTGACATTGGTCAACTACCTCATTGGCCTCACAAGTTACCTCAAACAGCTAGATAAAACTATCCGGATCCTCGTCCCAAGCACCTGAGAACTTGGTAAAGTCCCCCAAATGAACTGAAATCCGTTGAGCCATTTCAAACAGAGGTGTGATATCAATATCACTTCGATCCCAGAAATTTAGTGCACGCGGCCTCAGGATCCCTCCTTCAAACTTTTGAACTTGATTCGCTACTCTCCTACGACAGTACACGTTTTTGGCAGATTTCCTTGAGCTAGTCGAGGTCGACTCACCTTGCAACTCCCACCTCTTCCTTTCTCTTTCAAGGGCTCTTCTCTGAGCGCGTTCCTCTCTTTGCGTTTGTGTTGCTCCTGAGGATGAGCTCACCTCGCTCATGTACTAGATCTAGAGTCCGCAAGCTTGGCCAACATGTGGCGCTAGGCGAACCTATGGCACTCTCTTATAGAGACATGCCAATCTTTTCCCGGCAGACGCACCAAAATGTTGTGCTCTCTTAGTCGAAGGGAAAGTGCATACACACTCTTATATTTTGCCAAAACCTTCTGACACTAGGTAACTTTTGGTCCCCCTAAGTACACAATTTCACTCCAATATATTGATGGAGGATACGAGAAAATACATGCACATCTGGATGTCCGACTCCTGAGGTGACTTCTCGCAACCTCCCTCTCTCTTTACTCACGCTTTCCAATTCCACTTAACCCTCGTTCTCTCTCTTTCACTTGTTCCCGCCTTCACACACTTCCCGACTTTCTCGCTTTCTTGCTCATAAGCACTCGCACACACATGCATACTCAAAATTTATAGATCTTACTCACCGACACTTTCTCCCTCACTCACATGCTCACCCACACTTTAACATACACATACTTTTCTCCTTTCCCACTCTTATTCTCCAGCACCCACAATGGTTTTTTTTTCTCTTGCCGTTGGTGACCTTTCCTACTTCGTCCCTTTCCCACCTTCACACATTCTCACGTACTCCCACACACACTCACGCACACTCATACATCCACATCCTTTTCACTCAGGCAAGCACTCAAACACACACATTCAAGAAGTCTTTGCCTAGGCAAAGGTATTCAACCATCAGACCATACCTTCACTTAGTCACTCACATACACTCTATGCCCTCAATCACTTTCCCCTGCTCTCTTTGTCCCACACACACTTGTTCTCTCTCTCTCACTTTCACACTCTCTTACACGCACATACACTCAAGAACTCACTTCCACTTTCTCACGCTCACCTCGAATGGTCATTCCGAACAGTTTTTTGCATTGCCAAATGCCTCTAGAAGCGGGTTGGACTCTAAGACTTGCTGTTCAACTGTACAACCATCTGTTGCTGCTCTTCCACCCATATATGCTAGATATTGCATGATAAGTTTGGTGGTCTCTGTCTTCTCTGCACCACTTTCACCACTCACTAGAATTGATTGGCTTTTTCCTTCATTGATCATAGCCCTGCATGATGAATCAGCAACAGCAAAAACATGAGGGCTCAACTCTCCAAGGGAAGCCCCCCTCTACTGCTCCATCATATGAGCATTATATAAATGGGGTAACTTTGTGAAGGGATTCACTGCAATTAGTATATTTCCTGTGTATGCCTAATCTCCAATACTTATCCCGACTATATCCATGGCCCGCCTTGTCCTTGCATATTCCTCCCCGAATTGGAAGAAGAAGCCCCCATGACCTCAAATACCTCCGAGAATGACCCCACTACTGCCCCCCTATCTCCTGTTTTTGTGTGCCAAAAGTCATGTCATCTATTGCAATTTCAATTCGTTAAAGTGTCTCATGATTCAGCTGTTGCACAAGTCTGGATTTGATATTCGAAGAGAACTTGGAAAAGTATTTTCCCCATCAAAGCAATGCAAGCAATCGGCATTTTCTTCCTTTCTCTGCATAGACATCAGCTTGGTACCACAGCGTTGAGTTTCCCTCTAGGTTGTTGATACTCTCATTATCAATCACTATAGCAGTATGCCTCTCTTCTAGATTCCTCAAAAATTATCTCAGCGTCTATCAAAAAAAACTTCAGCAAAAACTTCCAACCCCCTTCTTCCTCCTCTCCTTTTGATGCACACAATCGCTCAGAAAATGTAGTTGTGAATTTCCAAACTCCTTTCTGTTGCACTGATCTTCCTTTCTACGAATTGTTCTCTGTCAGTCTAGCTCTACTATATGATTATTTCAGTCGCCGAGAGCCTCTAGAAGCTATGCTCTATTCTAATAGTAAATTAAACAAGCTTCTCTCCTACTTCAAAAATTGTGGAGGTAACACAGCATGAAGTTTTCGTGTGTCCATATTAGATAAGACATACAATCAGTGTATAATCGGAATTTATTAAATGAATTAAGAAGAAAGGATCAGTAGCGCTAGACATTAGAACTTTAAAAAAACATGAAACTCTATAATCATAAATGATATCAGATTAGCATAATATTATATTGCAATCTTACAGAGGTACAACACTTCAGTAACAACTAATCGGATAAAAACATCGGCATACCTATATTGATATGACCTCCACACCTGGTAAACTCAGCATGCATGCCTTTTAGAAACCATTTCTTCTCCTCAGTTGTTCTATCACTTCAAATTTTCCAATTCCGTTAACATGCCAGGATCGCTTGCAGCCCACCATCACGCCAAAAGAATTACTTAGATGAATCCTTTTCGGCGTCTGATTGAATCTCAGTCTCCAAAGCTACTTTCTTCAATAAGCTGGCCCAATGCTTCGAACTGGATGGATCAGAGGAGACGTTTGGATCCGTTGATGATGGAGAAGGTGATTACGTGAAGATAACAGCTCTCCTTTTCTCCCTATTGGAGCTCCGTCCTCCCACTTCTTCTCTTCGTCTGAAGTTCTACCTCTTGCGGGCACAGGAGTTCCCATGGTGTCGAAGGGAAAAGCTTCATCTTTTTCTCCCCCGCAGATCCGAGCTGTTTTTCATCTCTCTCCCCTTATCTTCTCAGCCCTAACAGCACAGGTAAAATATTGTGCAGTGCTGAACTTGAGGGCTTTACCTTCAGAGAGGGACCAAGCTGAGGATACGATGCACACTGTCTGATCTAGTTTGGCTATCTATCTTTTCAGCAGGCGACGTTGTCCTTGCATAAATGCTGAAACACAACGCTTCTTAGTTGATGTGAACACAGAAAATCCCGTGGAAGAATAGCCCGGAGAGACGACTGCGGAATACAGCCCTCCTAATGATAGGAAGAAATCCTAGAGCTCCTTCAGCTGCTCTTCGCAAGAAGCAGCCGAAAAACGTGAATCAGAATACCCCCTAAAAACGAAAAAGAGACCATTCTCCCTTTTGCGGCTCCTAGATAAAGGCTCCAAATTGCCTCTAAAGAAAATCAACCACCCAATCCTTGTAGCAAACAAACAAAAGAAACCTCCTTCTGCACTGAAAATGGAAAGCGGCTCAAATACGACAATGTCATCCAGCCTGTTCAGCAACTCCGGCCTGAAGTGCCTTCGAACCTCCATCATTACTTTGTCTTTCGACATCTGCATGCTTTGCTCTCCACTCATGCCAACTAGAAGGTGTTTAGCTCCAAGGTTGGATGTTAGAATCACCATTGTGTTAGCGAAACTGACTGTAGGACCTTGACCATCAGTTAGGCGACCATCATCCAACAGCTGGAGAAGGGTGTTAAAAACTGAAGGGTGTGCTTTTTCTACTTCATCAAAACACTACACTATAAGGCCGCCTCCTGACAGCCTCAGTCAATTGACCGCCCTCCTCATGGCCTACATAACCTGGTGGAGCTCCAATCAACCTTGCTACAGAATGTTGTTCCATGTATTCTAACATGTCAATTCTCACCAGCTGATTGTCATCGTCAAACAGTTGTTCGGCAAGTGCTTTAGCCAACTCAGTTTTGCCGACTCCTGTAGGTCCCAAGAACAAGAAAGATCCAGTAGGTTGTTGAGGCTTACTGAATCCAGCTCTGGATCTAAGTACAGCTTGAGCAACAGCTTCCATAGCTTCATTTTGTCCGACAACACGTTGGTGCAGACGATCTGCAAGGCCCACTAACCGCTGCTTCTCGTTCTGTCCAATGCGAGTCACAGGGATGACTGTCCACCTGCTCACCACCTCAGCAATTTGATCAGGCCCCACAGTCTCTGTCAACATGCTATTCTCATCACTGCCAGCTTCCATCCTTTGGATGGTTGCCTCTGAATCTTGCAGTGCTCCATATTTAAGATCTGCAACTCTACCTAGATCCATTCTTCTTTTAGCCTCCTGCAAAGAGAACTGTAGTTCCTCCCTCCTTCTACATACCGATGCCCTCTTTGTTCTTCGTTCCTAGAACTCGTGACCTTTCTTGAAAACACCAAGTCCTCCTCTCAATTTCAATGCTCTCTTACTGATTCCTCTTAGGTCTTCCCACAAGTGTTCCAAGACGCATTCTCTCTTTCTTCTCTGTAGATGCACATGCCTTCTCATGGTGGCTCACCTCTGATCCATGAGAAGCTCTAGATAGATATAGTATGGTGAAAGAAACCTTCCAAATTCAGAATGCTCTAGCTGATGATATCTGTGTACCTACTCAATTACTTCTACTCTTGTTGAAGCTATTCAAAATCCGATGATAGCTTCATATCATTTCTCATCAGTTCGTGATACCTCCAACGCTCTTATTTTCTCTGAATAGAAGAAATCTTCTCTCCCCCACTATGAACAATTAATACAAATATTTGTTCCCCTTTTTTCTATTTCTCAATCAAAACCAATATCAAGGGGGCATAAAAGCCATGAGCCGAAAGGTCCACTTTCTCTAGGTGGCAAGCATTCGCAAGCTGAGCAAATGATATTGATGAGTGCCTCTCTCTAACAGGCTGCATGTGAGCTTTGATCTTGCCAGCGTTCCTCTCTGACCAAGAAGTTGTCGTGTAGTTGCAAATACCTCTCGTCAACCATTTGATCACTCTTCAAGTACCTGCAATCACTTCTCCTGCCAAATAGCAACACATTAGTGCATAAAAATTAACCATTTCTTGAGCTAACAGAGGCCCTCCAAGCAAGGAAGATCCTGTCCGCAGAGAAGGCGGGTGGTTGAGCGGTCCCACGCTAAACACCTGCCTTGAAGAAGATTCCATTCCTTGAGGGTAACTCTATGTCTTGGGTTTAAGTCTTCGAACCTAATCCACTCGTTGGTCTCTTGCTTCCAGAGCTGTTTCCACTGTTTGAACCCCTTGTTCCATAGTCGCTTTGTAGTTTGGAGGTTCCAAGACTCCCACCCCCTAATGCCGCTGATCGGGAACCAGATAGAGTCATTTTGTCTTATCCTAGGTGCCAACTTCCACTCATCACTGATTCTGATGAATTGTTTGGCCTTGTTCCAACTCTTCCATAAAGAACACACGAGGCTAGAGCCTTTAGGGGACACCGAGTGGGGGAGAACAAAAGCGTGAGAATCCCTATGTCCTTCCAACCAGGATGGCCAACTAAGGTAAGGTCTTCCATGTTTCTGAAGATCAATTTAACCCAAGAGGACTCACTATTGCTCCAAGCCTTGATAAGCCACTTTGTCGCGAGCTTGTTAGCCAACCCAACGATATCCAAAATACCCAAGCCCCCTGAGTCTTTCGAGCTAATGCAAGTTTCCCATTTGATTTTGGGAATCCCCCTCCTGTTGGGACCCCCAGTCCATAAGAAGTTTCTGTAGATTCTTTCCACTTTGACCAATTCTTTCTCCTTAGGTCTCCAACACAAGATAAAGTAAATAGTTGTCGAAAGCATAAATGTGTTAACAACCATAGCATGCCCTTCCAAGTTGACTTGCATACCTTTCCAATGATTTAGTTTGCTATCCAGCTTGTATAGCACCCTGTTCCATCGTTGGTCCATTGAGATGTCAAAGCCCATTGGAATGCCGAGGAGATGGAAGACTTGACCTCTAGGGATAACTTGACACCCCTGATCTAACAACAATTGGGGTGGAGTGTGAAGAGATGGATAGGTATGTGCTTGAAGATGAAGAGGTGTTGCAAAATCCTTGATCTACACCAGCCAAATGAACTCCAGGAGTATATGGTGGGCCCTTTTAGCTTGCCAATGGATGTATTAGACACCCTATGTACCTTGGAAGATCACTCTCAAAAAGATAGATCAAAACAGATAAGTTGGAGTTAGCTCAGAGGTTAAGAACTTGCTATTTTGGTTCATACACCTGTCTAGTGTTTTGCATAATTCTCTGAGCACAGCAACAGTTAGCTTAATTCCTCTTGGGGAATTCTAGTTAACTTAAAGAGCTAACTCTCAAGAGTAATCTCATAAAAAATAATGAACCACACACTGAGAATGATGTTTAGCAACTAATGACATCATCCCAATTTTCACGGGTTGCTATAGTTTGAAACCAGTGAGCCGAAAAATGAGCATAACTCTAGATTTAAGAATCCAATGATTATGAAAATTTGTATGCTTCTACTAGACAGTAATCTGAATCCAACAAGCTTCAAATCATGGAATTTGAATAAGTACACACGGAGAAACAACTCTGACAAGATGAGTAAAAAAGTCGGGTACCTAACAGAGAAGTGAAAATGACAGACAGGGTTGACTTCAACTAAACATAACTAAAGATTGCAATACCCAAATGAAATGAAAATTGATAAGCATATAGTAGACTTATAGAGCTAACTTTAACAAGTTAAATCACTGAAAATGATGCACCAAGCTCAGAGAAACCATCTCTGCAATCTGACTGAGAAAACTGAGAGATATGGCAGTGAGTAGTACACTTCACAAGAACATGGAAATATGAACCCAAATGGTAATGAAAATGAAAGTATATTGCTTGTACAATACAATGGACTTACTGATACATATGTGTGCCTTGGAATCACACCTTGATATGGCATAAAGCTCAGCTCTTGGAGGTCTTCAAATAGGTCTCTCTAACCACGACTAAAACTGCCATCTATTTATAGTTGAGTTTGGGAGGCTAACTTCCCTCAATCACTCTCCAATCAATCAGTGACTGATTTGATTCTCTACCTACCACAAATCACGAATTCGTGGCTCCTCTTTCCCTTTTTGATCAAGTGGACTCAACCACTTAAGATTCTCTCACTTTTACATTAAGTAAACTCTTCAAAAGTTACAAGAGGTAGTTCACAAGTGAACTTTACATTGTCTTTATGACTTTGTGGGACTCAAGCCAATACTTAGGCTTTTCATAGACTTGCTCCAACAGCTCCCCCTCAAGCCAAGTATGCTTGAGGTCTTCAATCTTCCAAGATTACCTGTAAACCAATCATAGCCTTGAATTTGCAAAGCTTTGTACCATCCAATGCTTTGGTTAGAATATCTGCACATTGTTGATGAGTGGACACATATGATATTTGAATCTCTTTTTTTAGAACCTTCTCTCTTACATAGTGATAATGAACTTCAATATGTTTAGTCCTTGCATGAAAAATAGGATTAGCAGCCAAATGAATAGAACTCATATTGTCACCATAAATAGTTGGAGTTCCAAACTCCAATCCAAGATCTTTGAATAATGTCTTCATCCACATAGCTTCCTAAGTAGCTATGGCAAGACCTCTGTATTCAGCTTCAGTAGAAGAGAGAGCAACTGTGGGTTGCTTCTTGGATGACCATGAAATAATCTTTGAACCTGCAAAGGTAAGATAACCTGAAGTGCTCCTTCTATCTTCTTTGGAGCCAGCCCAATCTGCATCAAAAAATAGCTTCAAACCTAAATCAGATACATAAGGATAATAAAGTCTTCATTTATGGTTCCTTTGAGATACTTGAGAATCCTTTTGGCAGCATCCATATGTCGTTTCCTTGGTGTGTGCATAAAAATGACTTAGCACACTCACACTGTAACATATATCTACTCTTGTCAATGTGGCATAGTTGAGACTACCCACTAGACTTTGATATGATGTGATGTCCTCTATGAGTTCACCTTCATGTGAGCTCAATTTGTGATTGACCTGCATTGGAGTACCTGCAATCTTACAATCTTGCATCTTGAATTTTGCCAACATGTCCTTAATGTACTTTCTTTGAGTGAGAAACAAACCATGATCTTTGTAGACAACTTCCAAACCTAGGAAGTAGGTAAGTGAACCCAAATCACTTATCTTGAACTCTTCTCTCATCTGATCTTTGATCTTCTTCATACCATCTGCATCATTTCCAGTCAATATAATATCATCTACATATACACATAGGTAGATGACCTCAGAGTTACTCTTTTTGATGAAGAGTGAAGGATCTGCCTTGCTTGGTTGAAAGCCTTTGTCCTGCAAGAATGAAACAAGCCTGAAATTCCAAGCTCTTGGAGCTTGCTTGAGACCATATAATGCTTTCTTAAGTTTACACACATAATCAAGATAAACTTGATTCTCAAAACTAGGTGGTTGTGCCATATATACCTCTTCTGTTATCCAACCATTCAAGAATGCATCCTTTACATCTAGTTGAAGTATCTTCCAGTTCTTGGAAGAGGCAATACTAAGCAAGACCCTAATAGTAGGCATCTTTGCCATAGGAGAAAAGGTCTCCTCATAATCAATTCCCTGAGTTTGTGCAAAGCCTTTTGCTACAAGCCTTGCCTTATACCTGTTAATGGAACCATCAAAATTCTCCTTGAGTTTATAGACCCATCTTGAGCCTATTACCTTCATGGATGAAGTCCTGGGCACCAAATACCAAGTGTTGTTTTCCTCAAGTGCTTC
This sequence comes from Ceratopteris richardii, assembly GCA_020310875.1. Classification (NCBI taxonomy): domain Eukaryota; kingdom Viridiplantae; phylum Streptophyta; class Polypodiopsida; order Polypodiales; family Pteridaceae; genus Ceratopteris; species Ceratopteris richardii. The sequence continues at coordinate 12,483,609 of CM035408.1, read as the reverse complement.
AATCGCTTCCTTCATTGCATGCTTCCATTCTGATTTTGCTTTGGCCTCTTCAAAGGATGATGGCTCCTCTTGATTTATGTCCTGTGCTATGTAGATAGAATGTTTAGTTACTAATGAGGTGTCAAACCCATACCTTTCTGGTTTTTTCTTTTCCCTCATAGATCTTCTTAGGCCATGATGTGATGATTCTGCCTCATGTCCAAGTTCCTGCAATTTTGCTTTACCTTTAGACTTCCATGCTTTGATCTTTTCCATATGAGATTCTTCATCATCCTCCGAGGTGTCTTGTTCTTCAATCTTTGGTTGTTCTCTACCAAGCTTTGGAAAATCTTCTTCAAGATTATATGGTAAATTGACCTTCCTGCATGAATCTTCATACCATGAATTGTTTTCATCAAAAATTACATCTCTGCTTACCAAGAATCCTTTTTTGGTAGGGTTGTATAACCTGTAGCCCTTTTGATTGTTGTCATATCCAATAAATACACACCTTTCTGCCTTTGGATCCATCTTGCCTCTAACTTGTGAAGGAACATGAGCAAAAGCAATACATCCAAAAATTTTACAATGATCTAAGCTTGGTCTTCTTCCATTCCAAGCCTCATATGGAGTCATCCCATCAAGGGATTTTGAAGGCAACCTGTTAATCAAGTAAGTGGCTGTAGATAAAGCCTCAGCCCATAGATAATTAGACAAATGCTTTTCATTTAACATGGACCTTGCAGCTTCAACAATTGTCCTATTCCTCCTTTCTGCCACTCCATTTTGCTCAGGAGTGTACCTTGTAGTTACCTCTCTTTTGATTCCTCTTTCTTGAAGAAAAGAATCAAACTCATGGTAGAAGTATTCTCCCCCTCCATCTCACCTTAGCCTTTTTAGTGATTTACCTGTTTGATTCTCCACAAGAGCCAAATATCTTTCGAAACATGAAAAAACTTCATCTTTGTTTTTCATAAAGAATAGGATAGTCCATCTGCTGCAATCATCAATAAAGGAGACATAATACCTTGATCCAGATATTGAAGCTTCCTTGCTAGGTCCCCATACATCTGTATGAACCAACTCCAAGAGATCTCCATGCATATAAACTTTCTTCATGAATGGTAACCTATGAGACTTTCCAAATTGACATGCACTGCACTTATAAATCATATGTTGTTTTGACAAGTTAGGAAGTCCAAGTACACTTTGGTCCCTGCAAATTTGCTTTAATGACCTTTCACCAATATGTGCTAACCTTTTGTGCCATACTTCCAATTCCATGAGTGTCTGACTACCATAATTAAAGAGATCAATGTTTCTAGTGTCTTGTAATTCAAATGTGAACAATCTACTTGTCTTTTCACCTTTTGCAATTCTTTTGAATCCTTGACTTGGATCTTCCACAAATGCTCCTGCTTTTGTGAACCTCACTTGCAACCCTTTCTCTACTATCTGCCCAACACTTATCAAATTCTCTATAATGGTAGGGACATAGAGTACCTTACTGAGTAGGTTGATGTTTCCATCAGGTGCTTTGACATTGCCTATTTTCTCCAGAGGATGTTTTGTGTCATCTCCTGTTTGTACCTCATGCTTATTCCTTGGATCTTCTAAATCTGATAGGAGTGCCACATTTCCTGCCACATGATTTGAACAACCTGAATCTATGTAGAAAACATGCTCATCAGATTTACCTTGTGGCATAGCCATGTTCATGATCAATAATGAATCCTCTTTGTTTGAGTCTTCTATGTAGTTATTGTAGTCTCTCCTTCCTTTGTAGCCTCCTTGATAGTTTGAATGATTGTAGTTGTTGTAGTTTCCATGATAATTGTTGAACCTTCCTCTTGAGTAGCCATAACTTCCTCTATTGTATCCTCTTCCTCTTTGATTCCTGGAATTCCTAAAGCAATTTTCAGTTGTATGATTAGTTAATCCACAAATAGAACATGAGTTGGAGTCTTGGGATCTCCCCCTGCCTTGTCTACCTCCTCTTCCTCTACCTCTGCCATGTCTTCCTCTACCTGCATAGTTAGCTTGATATGTTCCTACTTCATCATCCACTTTCTTTGCCTTTCCTTTGTTATATTTGGACTTGCTTTTATCAGTGTATAAAGCTGAAGATTGATTACCTTTTGAGCTTTCTCCATTTTTTATAAGCTTTGCCTATTGAGTAAGTAGTTGTCCAATGATTGCATTGAAATCAGGTACATGCATGTCCATGTACAAATCCATAGCTGTGGTGAATGCTTCCCACTTGTCATTTTCCTTCAAGCCGACCTGCCTTACAATTTGCTCTTCATCTATTACCTCTCCAATGCTTCCCAACTGATCTGCTATGTCCTTGAGCTTTGTGACAAAATCAGTCACATTTTGTTTGGGAGCCTTCTTGAGAGTTGTGAAATCCAGCCATAGTTGATGCTTCCTAGCTTTGGTACTTTAAGAGAAGAAGGCTTCAAGTGCATCCCGCACTTCCTGAGATGTCTTACAACCTCTAATGTGAGGCAACAAAAAATATGAGATAGAGTTGAGGAGATAAGACCTTGCAAGTGCATCCTTGGAGCACCATGTGCTCAATCTTTCTTGCTCTTCTTGTGTTGGTTGACTTTTGTTCCTGAAACTTGGCATAACTTCATCTCCAGCCACATAACCATATAAACTTCTACCTTCGAGATAAGCTTCCATTCTTAATGACCAAGCTGAGTAGTTACCTCTGTCCAATTTGTCAATTGATGAAGGAAATCCATCTGCCATGTTGTCCAATCTTGCTCTGATACCACTGTGAAGAGATGGATAGGTATGTGCTTGAAGATGAAGAGGTGTTGCAAAATCCTTGATCTACACCAGCCAAATGAACTCCAGAGTATATGGTGGGCCCTTTTAGCTTGCCAATGGATATATTAGACACCCTATGTACCTTGGAAGATCACTCTCAAAAAGATAGATCAAAACAGATAAGTTGGTGGATGTATTAGACACCCTATGTACCTTGGAAGATCACTCTCAAAAAGATAGATCAAAACAGATAAGTTGGAGTTAGCTCAGAGGTTAAGAACTTGCTATTTTGGTTCATACACCTGTCCAGTGTTTTGCATGATTCTCTGAGCACAGCAGCAATTAGCTTAATTCCTCTTGGGGAAGTCTCGTTAACTTAAAGAGCTAACTTTCAAGAGTAATCTCATCAAAAATAATGAACCACACACTGAGAATGATGTTTAGCAACTGATGACATCATCCCGATTTTCATGGGCTTCTACAGTTTGAAACCAGTGATCAGAAAAATGAACATAACTCCAGACTCAAGAATCCAATGATTATGAAAATTTTTATGCTTATACTAGAGAGTAAGCTGAATCCAACAAGCTTTAAATCATGGAATTTGGATAAGTACACACGGAGAAACAACTCTGACAAGATGAGTAAAAAAGTCGGGTACCTGACAGAGAAGTGAAAATGACAGATAGGGTTGACTTCAACTGAACATAACTGAAGATTGCAATACCCAAATGAAATGAAAATTGATAAGCATATAGTAGACTTATAGATCTAACTTTACCAAGTTAAATCACTGAAAATGATGCACCAAGCTCAGAGAAACCATCTCTGCAATCTGACTGAGAAAACTGAGAGATATGGCAGTGAGTAGTACACTTCACAAGAACATGGAAATATGAACCCAAATGATAATGAAAATGAAAGTATATTGATTGTATAATACAATGGGCTTACTGATACATATGTGTGCCTTGGAATCACACCTTGATATGGCATAAAGCTCAGCTCTTGGAGGTCTTCACATAGGTCTCTCTAACCACGACTAAAACTGCCATCTATTTATAGTTGAGTTTGGGAGGCTAACTTCCCTCAATCACTCTCCAATCAATCAGTGATTGATTTGATTCTCTACCTACCACAAATCACAAATTCGTGGCTCCTCTTTCCCTTTTTGATCAAGTGGACTCAACCACTTAAGATTCTCTCAATTTTACATTAAGTAAACTCTTCAAAAGTTACAAGAGGTAGTTCACAAGTGAACTTTACATTGTCTTCATTTTAAGGCTTCTTCTATGACTTTGTGGGACTCAAGCCAATACTTAGGCTTGTCATAGACTTGCTCCAACATGGAGGTCTGTGGATTGCTTTGAAAGCAGTTTTAGCATGGTTGATTTTTGAACCTGACACCACACAAAAGGTGTCGAGGCAACTCCAGAACACCTCAATGTTGTTCATATCGTTATGTACAAAGCCATTCATGTCATCGGCAAAGAGTCTCACAATCATTTGGCCATGATTAAAAGGTAGGGAAAGACCCTTGAGATTGCCCGCGTTCATGTGATGCTATAATAGGCGACTGAGGCCATTCGAGGCGATAGCAAAGAGTAGTGGAGCCAGAGGGTAGCCTTGCCTGATAGATCTTTTTAAACGTATGGGCATAGAGAGCTTAGCGTTGATATTTATTCTAGTTGAAGCGTTTCCGAGAAGAGTGGAAACCATCTTCGTGAACTTTTGGCTGATTGAAGAATAAAGTCCCATTCCAATCTGTCATATGCTTTGTCAAAGTCGATCTTAATGAATACTAGATCTTGTGCAGACTCCTCTGCAAACGCAAGGCCTTCCCAAATATCGACAATTGCTTCAAATATAGATGTACCTTTGATAAAACTTTGTTGTTACTTTGTTGGAGAGATTGGAGGTGCTTCATTGTCTTGCCCTCCGAAGCAACATAACTAGTAACAATAGTCAAAATGTGAGAGCATACTTTTCAAGATGGGTCGATGAGACTAGTGTGAATCCATACCTAGGTAGTGACGTGTACTCATGTATAAGAAAAGCCCACGCGACGTGTGTGAGGGCGTAGTTTTTTCAACTGAACTGACGTGTCACTTCAGTCGCCAGAGAGCTCGTGTCGTGCGTCCGGAACGTCCAAGACCAAGCCTTGTGCAGGGCGCTTGAGTGACTTTTTAATGACTTCCGTGTTCTTCGATTGTTCCTACTAATCAGTGAGCAGTGAGTCCGTCACCGCCTAGTACTTGCTGGCGCCGGATATGGATAAAGCGAACAGAGAATTTGAAAACAGTTCTAAAGCTCGAAGCATACCTCTGACACGTTAAGAACGTGGATTCCTTTCATGTTTCCTCGATTGTGTCGAGCTTTCCGGCCATGGCGAGGAACGAGCGACACCACACTTACAGCCGAGCTTCCATGCGTATGATCGGTTTCTGTATCGCCATTGTCGTTATCGTCTCCGACACGCCCCTGTACCACTCTCTTCCGTTTATTGTCCTTCACGGTATGAAACTCATGCATGTATGGCTCTCTGGCATGTTCCAAGGACTGGTTTAGTCCTAGTGACACTTAATCATTCCCCTATGAATTCACATAGCTGCAGTTCCCGTATTGACCATCGATAGTGCTTCGCGTTAATCATTAACTTCTGTTTAACATTCCAATGTGAAGTCTCGATGTTATCTTCTCAGTGCATCGATTCCTTCTACTGTATCTTCTCAGTCCATCGGCTCATTCTGCTGTCCCTTCATCTGATCAAGTAATCCTGTTATCCTCAAGAAGCATAATGACATAAGTGTTGAGTGTCATCCTTAAGGAACTACCATCTATTACTTATAAACCTAACTCCTAGAGATTCTTTTTTACCTTTCTTACATATTCTAGTTGCAAAGCAGCATATATATGCTTTTGGATCCGTTAGATTTAAGAGTGATCGTTAAGAAACTTTCTTAAAGAAGTCCATGTAATATAGCAGGCGCAACTCTCATTGCTTTGATCTGCATAGTACTCTTTCTATCTTGTCATTGCTATGATTCGTAGCTATGGTTACTGTTGGGTTTCCATCTACTTTTGTTTCCCATTAAAGAGCAGTTACTTTGTTTCGCATAAAAGAAGAGATTGTATTTACGAAGATTAACACTGGCAGTGCCTTTTCTCCATTTCATTAATGATACAGTTTATAAGCAAGCACGCCTTTTCAGAACCATTCAATCATTTATTCGCTAAAAAGGACCCTTTTGGAGTGTCATGTTACTATTGCTGCTGCTGTGAACTAAGCTTATCCTAGTTTGCTCTCCTCACGCATACTTTTTCTGTTGTTTTAGCATCCCTAATTGTCGTGTCTATCGTGCATCTCAAAAGCAGTCTTTTTATGCGAATCTTTATTTCTGTACATGCTTGTGTGTGCGTAGGTGAAAGCGGGCAAATGTATGTCATGGTTACGGGCTTTGCACATGCCAGTGAGCATTGTGTGTACATACATTCCGGCTATTGTTTTCGGTTGCACCAGGGGGTATTGATACCGACTAATCGATGAGAATATAATATTATTCCATCGGTTTTATGTACTGGCTCGAGCGCTGTGCTATGTCGAACAAATATACTCCAAACAAGAAACGCAGGCCTGTGAAACTATGTGGAATTGGATAATATGGTACGCAAGAAACACATGGAATAAGCTAAATCATTCAAAGGTATTTGTATAGGCTCGAGAGACAAAAAATACCCTGCTTCTCTTTTAAAATGGCAATCGCCAATGTGGAAGTAGTACACTTAAAAGGCGTGCAACTTTCTAGTTCATATTTTCAACAAATAGGCTGGCTTTCAATTTTCTCATGATGCGAGGAGCACGGGAACACGGAATTTGGCCCTAAATCTCTACATATCATAAATATCTGTGATGTGAGACTTGATTGGGGTCTACACATTTGAGCTTTATAAGAGGTTATTAGTCGCAATCCAAATAATTTTTGTAAACTAAAAAGAAAAGGTGGGATGCGGGTAAAGAGTCTCTAACAAAAAGTCAATCATTTACATTTAGCCTCCTCATCGGTGATATACTATTATAGTGGCTGATGTTCCTGCATGAAACATCCGTTTCCTATTCGTGGAAAGCTGTTCGTTTTGTTCACATCTATATAAGGAGTACATGCTTATCATCAAATATACAAGGAGAGAACTCTTTAGTTCTCTCACATGGAGGAGGTTCTCTTGTGATAAGCAGTTGGCAGAGGAACTATCCAGCAGCGCATGTGGAATCGTCTTTGCCCATGGATGAAGGTCTTGTCTACAACCTATCTTGCTTCTTCATGATTCTCAGCCATAGCCATTTCTTCCTACACCTACCTCACCTGAAGGATCTCATGAGTGGTAGAGTATGAGTTTGTATATTGGAGTATCTCTTATATTTGAATTTTGGAGTATCTCTTGTCTCTGTAGCTCTTTTGATAATTGGAGTCTTTATATATTTTTGATATATTCTTGTGTTTGTGTATGCTCTCGTGTATGTGAATATATCTTGCTTGTCTGGGCTAACAATTTGGTATCAAAGCAGCTGCAGCTGTGCCTTTTGCAGGTACAGTTGATATCCAGCAGGCTTTTTAGTACCTAGCAGTACTTTGGCTATATCTAGCAATACATTAGTACCCAACAGGTATAAACAATACTTTAATCATACAGTACATGTACTAATAGGCTTTGTTCAAGCTTAAGCAACGAGCAGCATGTATGAAGCATCCAGCAAGTTGAGCTCAATGTTTTGTAGACTTAGCTTGTATCCACCAGATGCTTCTTGTATCCAGCTGAGGTTTTGACCATACAGAGCAGGAAACTTAGGTATGATTGTGAATCCTGTAGGTACTATTGTGCATAGATTATGATTGATAACTTCCTAGGAGGCTATGCTAACCTTTTGTAGGTCGAGCTAAAATCTCATTGCAAGTCCTATGTACCTCAATTCTTGCAGACATAGAGTTAGAAAAGCTCATAGAGCACTCCGTTTTGACTAAAATTGTGCTTTTGGCTCCAACTTTTCTTTCCTACTTTCTTTTATCTTGTTTGACTAGTTAGTAGGTCAATTAACCATTGGTCAATTCTATTCATCATAGTAAACCTGCAGATACAATGGTCAAACTTGGTCAAATGAGATAATCTTGATTATAAGAGAAAAGTATATTTTTTGGAATTATTTCATTTAGACTTCAATTTTAGAATAACTTTACACTTCTTGTTACTCACTCTCTTTGCGCCTCTCTACTTGGTTTGTGAATGGTCTTGTGAACTTACTAAGTGAAGATTGATATAAGGCATATGCTTCTAATGCTCTTTAGGGTTTCTAGTCAAGTAGTTTGTGTGCATAAACATTGTACTCATCTTTGTCGGGGATAAAGGCCCCACAAACTCTCCTTTTGTATATTTTGGAGCATCTTCCTTGTGGACTTTGGGGAAAAAAGTGCAAGGGATAGCTCTGTGAGGCACACGGTTGGGAGTTGGTGCCCACACCTTGCTTCTCCATCAGGCCATCTATTCCATCACCCATACCCTTGGGTTGTAGTCATACAAGAAGGAACAATTGGTTATGTTCTCTCTTCTTTCGTGTCTCCATCTGGTGTTCTTGTCTTGTTCTTGTATTCTCTTGTCTCATGTGCTCTTTCCTCTTGTCCACCATCTTGATAGTGTGAAGCTTAACTAATCTTCCTCCTCCTTTTAGCAATTTTGTCGTGGTAACCTTCCCATTATTTTGTGAAACAGTAGTGTGCTTCTTGTGCTTCTTTTTGTGCTTTCGTGAGTACTATTGACGAGTGTAGGGTTAGTGTTTATTGTGTTCTCTGAGCAGACCTCACTGCCCCTAAGGTCTACGCACTTGAACCCACAAATACCTATTGGGAAACGTGTTCCCAAAAACAAAAAGCTTCAAATTTCTATAAAAACATGATGGAACATTTAAAATGTCCCCATGTAAACATGATGGAACCTCACTGCCCCTAAGGTCTACCCACCAGAACCTACAAATACCCATTGGGAAACGTTTTCCCAAAAACAAAAAGCTTCAAATTTCTAAAAAAACATTTTTGCTTTTGGATAAAGGCTGCATATTTTCCAACTATGTTCCCACCCACTACTGAGAAGATTTTCTAAGGACATGAGAGATCGCTTTGTTGAGAGATCTGGTTGCTATGACAGTTGCCATTGGTCAGCTGAGAGTCTCCTCACACCAGCCGGAGATCGAGATAGGTATAAATCAGGAGATTTCCAGAACAGAGGCTTTGCCAACTGTGTTTCATGGAGATTGAGTGTGAGGAGCATGTCACTGGCAGACCTCTTCAGAGATCTGAGAGAGAGATTGTGATATTCTTGTTACATTCTCACTGATTGTGATACTTACTCTAGAACACTGGGTACATATCTCCTCGAGATTAAGAGACACAAGGTTACCACTCTACAAGACCCCCAACTGGATGAGTGGTTCATTCTCACACATTTCTTCCAGATCCAGAAGGAGACTATAGCAGATCCCCTAAAGAGCCAGAACTCACATTAGCATAAGCAGAGGAGCAGAGAGTAGGCAGATGACCATGTCCCAGGTTCAGATAATATCCTGTGTCATGAGTCTGAGATCTGGAAGATCAGCCTACGAGGTATGCTCAGAGCTACCACACATGTCTTACTAAATACCTGCCCTGAATTAAGCTAGGACACCCTGTGGCCTTATTGTGATTTACTTCTATTGCATATTACTCCACTCTCCATCCTTTCATTGCATATAACAATCCAGTTTATTATGTATTATACACATGTAGCCTTCTTTTGGCACTTGTTTTCATATTATGTTGATGACAGGGTTTCACACCCGTTATGATTGTATGCTTGTCTCATGGTCTGGTTTGGCCTCCAGTAGATGTTAAAACATTTACTTTCTTTCTCTCTCTTGCGGTAAGAAAGCAGCCATACATTTTCTGTTGTACCATCAAATATCACATGCAAAGTTGATTTGAGACATCCTGGCCTTATTGTACAGGGTAGTTGCATGGCTGGCTTTATGATCATCCGTAGTATCTGCCAGGATAAGTGGAAATCACAGGAAACAGGTCTGTCCATGGATTGGAGAGAATGAGATGAAATTCATTATTCCATTTTGGTGTTTTTGTCGAACAAAAATATGTTCAGTCATTTTTCTATGTTTTTCAGGTATATCCATTTTTATCATTTTTGTCATTATTTTAATTTACTGTTTCAGTTTATAATCTAGTTTCACAATCGTTGTGATAGGGTCTTACATGGTTGAACCTGCTTTTTTTTATCGTTCTTGCCTCAAAATCACATAAACAAGCTAGTCATAAATACAATTTGTAATTCTATTTGTGCCAGCTATTTTAAAGAAGAAGTTGAGATGATCACTTTCTCTTATTTTTGTAGGTTTAGGAAGCGAGTGTGACAATGATGGCATGACAATGCTTACAGAGGTCTTAAGTTATCATACAGGAGAGAAAGGATTCTGCATGTGTGTATTATTTTTACTTGCAAAAATGAAAGGCATCTAGAGCCATAGTTTCATTGATTGGTCTTGGCGTATTGTAGAGAGGTTGGAAATGGAATGAAGGACTCGTGGTACAAGTCAACGACAAAGCAAGTAAGACCCTTTCTTCTGATTGAACAATATTTGAGGAGTTTAGATTTTTGGGTTTTTATTTTATTATATGAGCCTCTTATGTATACATCATTGAATCGAATTTAATGAGGCTGTAAAAGGTTGCTTGCCAATACAAAGTATAATACCATGTTAATGAATCAAAGTACCTGCTTCAGCTTACTAAAGATGTGATTTCTCAAATGTTTTCATGCAGGCAGATTCAGTTTGTCAGACGGTACTCTGATTCCACTTATCCTATTATCAACAAATTGAGCAAGTTCTCAATGCTTTTGTCTTCAATTTTCTAAAACTAGGTAAAATCATTGTCAGCACTCAAGTCTGGATATAATATCGTCTCTCTTTCTCAGGTAACTCATGCAGAATGTATCAGAGCTTGCTCTGTTGAACTTTTTGACAATACCTATTTATTATTTCTTTGGGTGCGGTAAGATGGAACCAATGATGTCCTTGTATGAATTTCTTCCATTTCGTATGAAAATAGGCTCTTGATAGCCATCAAAGACAGTTGAGGTGTTCTGGCATGATTTGGAGTTTATTCTTTTTCTCCTTAAAAGCTCGCTCCCTTCTGGATCTATCAGTAAATTTTTGACAATCATCTTTGATAAATGACTTTCCTCACCTGAGAGCTGAATCAATTAATATTTTTGCAGTCATCAAGCACCAAAAGTTCTTTTGTGTGTGGTCACAGTTTTAATCTATCATGTCTTTCTTGTTCTATCCAGGGAAGTCTACTCGCTCGTGCTCTTATACAATGGTGTGATGATGCACCCCCGGTAAGCCTTTTGTCATTTTTCCTATGTGATACCTTCAAACGAACTGAAATCTAAGAATGATCATATTTATTTGAGGAATCAGAATTATTGCAGGCATGATCTTATGTTAATAATGGAAAAGATTTTATAGAATGAATGTTCGGTTTCTTTGTCCATCTGTTGAAGCATAAGTAAATTAGCTGGTTCTATGGTAAAAAAACCTTTGCACGTGCTTTTGCATTTAGGTGAACTTGTAGAGACTTCGTGCTGCTATACCATCCTACTATTGTAGAGTTTCATAAAGAAGATGATTGAATGCATAAGTTCATTGTATAGAAGGTTTAGTTGTGACCACCAAACTCTTTCAATGTTTACAGTTCGTTCATCTTGAAAACATTTTTTTACCCAATTGGAAGGAGTAAGGGGGTAGATTAAGCTATTAAGACTCCCCTTAACTGCACGCATAAGGATGGCCATCTTGTGTGCTTGTGTATGTGTGTCTTTGTATACGATCTTCCTCTTTAAGAGCCACCTCAGTAAGTAGAAATACTAAAAGTGGAAAATTGCCTTTTAAGTGTGCTTAGCTTCATACATGTAACACTATCCTTTTCTCATTACCTCTTTAGGAGGCCCATTAGCAGGTATGACACCTCTTTGCATTACGTTGTATTAAAGATGAGAATGAGCTTCTTATTTAGAGAGAGTCCAAGTCATGGGAGCATAATTAGAAGTGGGAGCTTGTTATGCAAGAAGAGATGAAAGCCTTGCATACTAATGATACTTGGAACTTAGTTGAATTGCCCAAGGGGAGGAAAGCTATTCCTATCAAATGTGTGTACAAGATCAAGATTGTAGCAAGGCTGGTTGCTAAGGGATATGCCCAAAAACAGGGCTTAGAATTCAAAAAAGTCTATTCCCCTGCGGTAAAATTGACCACATTATGTATAATGTTTACTCTCACTGCTGCCTTGGACTTAGAGCTCTACCAAACTGTTGTAAAAACAACTTTTTCGGTAATGATGATTTGATGAAGAGCTGCACATGAAGCAGCCTGAAGGTTATGCCATTCTTGGGAAAGAGCATTTAGTATGTAAGCTGGAAGAAGCTTGTATGTGTGGAAACAAGCTTTTAGGCAATGGTATAAGAAGTTGGATGCGTTAATGCTCAAACTTGGGTTTAAAAGTTGCCATGCAAATCATTCTTCGTACACCAAAAAGGATGTTGATGGCAGCTTGGTCATTCTTGTGCTTTATGTAGATGAGGTGTGCAGGCTGATAAGAAAAGAGCACATTGAGTGCTCTAAAACAGTTGGGTCTAAAAGTTGCCATGCAAATCATTCTTCGTACACCAAAAAGGATGTTGATGGCAGCTTGGTCATTCTTGTGCTTTATGTAGATGAGGTGTGCAGGCTGAGAAGAAAAGAGCACATTGAGTGCTCTAAAACAGAAGCTGCATGGTGCATTCTCAGAGAAGCTGAGTACGTTCTTGGAATGAGATAAGAAGAGCTAGGCAGCAGCATATATTGCACTTATCTCAAGAAAAATACATAGAAAAAGTGTTTGACAAGTTTAACATGGCTGATGAAAGGCCTCTTTAAGTGCCATTGCAGAGCTTTACAAGGGAGATCTCCCAAAGAATGATGAAGCATTCAAGTATATGAAAGGTTTTCCATATGCTTGAGTTTGTGGTTTGCTTATGTATGCTATGGTTGCTACTAGGCCTAACATAGCTCATTCAGTGGGAGCAAGGTTGTTAGCAACATTTTTGCAATCAAGGCAACACGTTGCTAACACGTTAGCAACATAGCAACGTTTTGTCCTAGGTGTTGCGAAAATGTTGCTAACGGTTTTCTTTTTTCTCTTTCTTTTTTTTTATAAATAAATTTTGGTACCTTAGGCTACTTATGGCTAATATATGATGATTTAGATGCACACATACACACACAAATATATATATAAATAAATAAATAAATAAATAAATAAATAAATATATATATATATATATATATATATATATATATATATATATATATATATATATATATATATATATATATATATATATATATATATATATATATATATATATATATATATATATATATATATATATCATAGTTGGTATTCGTACCCGTACGGATATATCCGTACGATTTCGTACCAATTTTTTTTTTTTTAACTTTCAAAACCTGACCAGGCCTCAATGGATTCTCATTTCCCTAATTTTCACATGCAGAGAGCTTCCAATCTCATAAACATTTTGATGCATTTTACTCATAAACATGATGTTTATCATGTTAAAGAGGAAATATATAATTTTTTAGCCCAAAAAAAAACTTGTACCTTATGAACGTACGAATCCCATACGGGAAGCCCCAAATCTTAGGGTACGTATGTAGTAACGTACTAATACGTACCGTACTAATCGTGCGGATCGTACCTTACTAACTATGATATATATATATATATATATATGTATATATATATGTGTATGTATGTATGTATGTATGTATGTGTATGTGTTATGTTATTTTATGTTATGTTATGTTATGTTATTTTATGTTATGTTAAGTTATGTTATGTTATGTTATCTTATGTTATGTTATGTTATGTTATGTTACGTTATGTTATGTTATATTATATTATATTATCTAGTGTACACTGATCACCGGTGACTGGCCTATGTAGTATATACACAATGCACATGTCAAAATTGCCACTTCAAAGTTCAAACCTGCACAAATAATCATTACCATTCTAAAATTTAAATTCAGATTGGACACTCAATCAATTAAAATTTAAAGATTTAGTTTATGAATCGTGAGTCATGACTCAGTGCTCACTTTAATTTTGAAATAGCAACTAGTTACTTGTAATTTTATTCATGAATCACAAATCACAAATTACAATCACATCGCACATTGCACAAGTGACAATCATCAATGACAATTGACTCAAAAATCTAAACCCACAATCCAATGTCGATCAAGATTCAAGATTCAAAGCATGACAAATATAATGAATTATGAACAAGTCAGTGAGTCACAAATCATATATAAAATATGTCAAAGAGTCAACTCAAAATTGTTTCACTGTTATAAATGATACATGCAACATCTTACAACTAAATAGTTAAACAGTAAGTTGTCAATAATACAATCAATATCAAATAAACCATGAATCATGATCAATCATCAACCCTCAAAATCCTCTGACTCATCATCATCATCATTATCATCATCATCATCGTCATGATGTGGTGCCCGACTAGTAGATGCCTCCATCTGACTAGTAGATGGGCCTTATATAGTACGTGCACTATGACTAGCACGAGTTTGAGATGTCCTCGTATCATGCTATGGCACGGTCAACTCCTAATAAAGCATGTCATATAGATCAAGGTCCTATGTCCGAATGGTAGGCATGTCATGGACCCTCTCAATGTCAAGCTCATTGACATTGACCTACTGCACTTTCGTTGAGTGGCCACCAAGCTCCAATAAATGCAAGTTGCAGTGGCAATATACAAGCCGTTCCAATTGCAGTGTAGATAGCCTATTCTTCTTCTTTGTGTGGAAGAGGGCCCATGTACTCCAATTCCTTTCACAAGGACTGGCACTACGGTTCTATGAAAGTATGTGAATGGCTAAGTGTCTCTGCAAAATAAAAAAGAAGAAAGAGAAATCTTTAATCAATTAAAGAGTTCATTAAAAAAGGGACTCAAGAGAAATGAATTATTAGTTAATAGTGAGTATGAGTCATGAATTACTAGCTTTGGTATACCAACATCGTATCTCTCCCACCATGTCACATGCATCAATGGCATGCTTCTCAACCATGCAATGCCTCTACCAAAAAGTCCTTCCTTATTTTGGAACTAAGTGAGCTGAATCTCTAACTTCCCCGTAGCTCCATATGAGAAGCTCTGTACAATTGATCTACATGGTCATCCTAAGCTTTTACAAGCTCCATATCCAATGATTGTTTTGTAGATCTCCATAAAGGGTGTAGTAGATTGGCCATCCCATGTATAGAGAGATGGAACCAATCCCACCTCTTCCTCCATGCTCCTTTTAGTTCCTCTGTCCTATGGATAGAAAACAAATTAAGCTAGAAAAGAAAACAATAAGAATGTTGAAAACGTGAATGCTCATGTGGCATGCCACTTACACATGTCACATACACAAATGTGACATACACAATGCACATATGTCATACACACATGTGACATAGTACATACATATTACATATATGATATATTATATTACATACACTATAATAACACATGTGACATACACATAGTACATACACACATGTCACATACATAATGCATATACACATGTGATATGTCGCATGGCACATACACAAATGTATTATGTGACATACACATGTGACATATGTCATGACTGATGACTCATACACACATGTGACATACACTATTACACAATTCACACACATGTGACATGTGACATACCATAGTGGAAAGCAACGTTTTAGCAATGGCAACGGCAATAAGTCAGCAATGAGGCAACGTTTGGAGCTAGGAGTTGCGATAAAGTTATTTATTTCTCAAAACTTATATATATATATATATATATATATATATATATATATATATATATATATATATATCTATCTATCTATCTATCTATCTATCTATCTATCTATCTATCTATCTATCTATCTATCTATCTATCTATCTATCTATCTATCTATCTATCTATCTATCTATCTATCTATCTATCTATCTATCTATCTATCTATCTATCTATCTATCTATCTATCTATCTATCTATCTATCTATCTATCTATCTATCTATCTATCTATCTATCTATCTATCTATCTATCTATCTATCTATCTATCTATCTATATATATATATATATATATATATATATATATATATATATATATATATATATATATATATATATATATATATATATATATATATATATATATATATATATAAGGTATTTTGGGTCTCATGATATATAATGTGGTGGGATTTGACTATATAGACCATAAAATACAATGTAATATATATATATATATATATATATATATATATATATATATATATATATATATATATATATATATATATATATATATATATATATATATATATATATATATATATATAGATAGATAGATAGATAGATAGATAGATAGATAGATAGATAGATAGAGGCTGATAACAACAAGATGTAATATAACATTTAACTTAACAATGTAAAATCATGATTCATAATATAACATTTAACATAACAATGTAAAATCATGATTCATAACATAACATTTAACAATGTTACTGAGCTGGAATTGTGAGCTAGTGTATGACAAATCTAGGTAGGGCACATTGGGATGGAGTCAAGACCATTCTGAGATATTTGGAAGGGACAAAAAGAAAATGCCTATGTTATGGGAAGGGTCCATTGGAAGTGAAAGGGTTTTGTGATTCGAACATGGCAAGTGACATGGATACATGTTAAGTGGAAATGTCTATACACTTGTACACTTGTAGGCACTGTTGGTTGATGGTCCTTTAGACTTTTGAGGATAGTTGCACTCTACTATAGAGGCTACATATATTTCAGCCACAGAGGCTACTAAGGAAGCCAATGGTTGGGATGCCTATGTAGCAAGTTGGGTTTGCCTGAACGCATGTTCTTGGATGTGATAGCTAGAGTGCCATATGTCTGGCTAAGGTTAAAGGATGTCATGTTTCATGCCCACACAAAACATATTAATGTATGAAAAAATCAATTTGAGGGAGTTCCCTTGCACTTCGAAAACATTAGAGTGGGTTGAGCTAAATGATCAGCAAAGCTTTCTATAGGGGAGTTCCCAACCCCCAAGAAGGTAGAGGAATCATCCATAAATATCTTGAGAAACTTACATAACGAAGTTCCAAATATTAGATATTCAGTGTGATTGAAAGTAGAAAGTGCTAAGGTCGAAAGCCATTGTTGAAATGTTCCCCATTGGGTAATGCAGGAACTCTTAGCCATATCATTTGGGTGGAGTCCAATCTCATTGTTTTCATTGAACCAATCCATGAAGCTATACAAAACATATTTGGCTACATCTTTGGTGACTCGCTTCGAAAAAGAGTGGAGAACGATAAGGGACAATAATGCTTTTTTTTAGAGCCCTAAGTTCTACACAAACTACAATTTTGTTGGATCACTTTTTAAGAGCAATCATCACAACCACTTTGAATGTTGAATAGCAACAATGATGCTTGCTTCTTTCATTTTATCAATTTTCTTCTTTATGCCTTTTGCATATTTGGGATTTAATATGTTTATCTTACGTTGTACTGACCTAACATGTGGCTTGAGATGGATATTGTGAAATCTGAAGGTGGGTGGGATTCCATGACAACCCTACTCTCACTTAACAAGAGCCTCTTCGTTAGCCACCCTTTTTTGAGGTGATCTTCACAATATGCAGGTGTACTCTCCATATTAACTCTTTTGATTGTTTCTTGAAGCCACCCCTTGGGAATCTCTTCTATATATGGCTCATCAATCATTACTTCTTTTGAAGCCTCCATCATACTCTTACTTCCCTAAGCTCCTTTCTTTTCAAGGGGGGACTTCTTACCTCACTTGTGGTCCGTGATAGGCTCACCGAGTCCTAACATTTCAATCTCTTTTATGTGGATCTTGACCTTCTTAGTGAATGAGATGGGTAAGTAGGGAGGGAATCTACTCATGGCGATTGCAATAATTCTTGATATGCTTCCACATGACTAGGAAGAGAACAATCGAGATGGTTACTACAACGGAATACTAAGTCCCTACAGATGTTTTGTCTAAACCTTCTTCCATGTGGACCTATTTCATTTCCTCATTATCCTGCATCCACATGGAAGTATCACATGGAATTCCTTCCCTAGTCATGGATCATGAGCAAAGGTCCACCAATGAGAAGAGAAAAACTTTCGAGAATCTAGGGAAGATGAATTTCAATCAAGTCGACCTCAAAAGTGGAGCCTTGCATCTTGAGGATGACCTTCATTACACGGAGTGGCCTTATCTTGCCGTAGTCTCAAAGAGTCAAGCATGAGGTTGATGCCTAAGCCACCATCGACATTAACCTCCAAGAAACTACACCTGAGGATGGAGACTATAAATGTGGGACTTTGTGTGGTTCGCAACTGGATAGGCAATGCATTAGCAATGGATTGGAGTCATGAACTCTAAGTTGCATACAAATCTTTTTTTTTTTTTTAATTTCAAACATCCCTGGTGTATATATTCTCTTATAAATGCCTAAACATCATAAAAAGTCACATTGAAAGTAAATGTGTTAACATTTACATTATCATATATAGACAATAATAATCCATCAATGATCATCAATTATCTCGATTCCCACATCCATACATCAATCATCATCGAAATGAAAATACAAATGATAAACCATAAATCATCTAAGTAGTAAATATCATGGTCTCTAAAAGCATGAGACCTATCACCTATCCTCCATGAGTCACATATCATGTCCAAATGGCAAATAAATGTACAAGTATCAAATATGAATCAATATGATGTCTAAACTCAAAACTCGAGTCAAGAGTTAATCATCAAAATCTAACTCGGTATGTGATGAAATACTTGACTCAAACTTATCCTCATCCTCATCTTTGATCATCATGAGTCTCTCTACCATGTGTAGCATAACTAGTAGAGGCCACTAGAGTGTAGGCATGAGACTCTACTCGTGGTCGTGCAAGTCTCTGAGTCTGAGTTTGATATTGTGGCTTTGTCAACTCTTGATATAGCATACAGTAAAAGTCAAACTCCTTTGAAGGTAACTTAAACATCTCGCATACCTTTTCTATATCAATATGATCAATGTTCACTTGTCGCACCTCTACTAAGTGACCTCCACTCTTTAGAAGGTGCAAGTTGTAGTGGAAATATAGAAGAGGCTCCACTTGAAGCTGCCGAAAGCTTCAAACTTCTCCCTAGGTAGAGCCTCTATGAAAAGGTATGCATCATTATCTTGTGTGGGCACATATTTCAAACTGATCTCTCTAGTAGAGAACCTCTTGTTGACATAATGATAGTGCACCTCAATGTGCTTATGTGCTTTGTGTGAGCATGCGACACAGGGTTCCTCACAACTGGTAATGTGGTTTGACTATCAATGAAGCTGGTGATGGAAGAAGATTGACCAACATCCATATTTACCAAAAGGAGTCTTAGCCACACACACTTAAAAGTCATTGTGAAAACTGTCCTATACTTAGCCTCACAACTAGAAGTGACCACACTAGGCTGCATCTTGCTCAACCAAGATATGCATGAGCTACCAAGCATGAAGCAAAAACCATTGGTGGACACATAATGTCATAACAACCAACCACATGAGAGTCAGAAAAAGCATGTAAATTTGGCAGTAATGATGTCCCTTGGGATAAAACAATCCAAGTAGCTGGATACCATTCAAGTAGCAAAAGATGCACTTAACTGCCTGCCAATGCTTGACACCTCGGCAATGCATAAGCCTCCTCGTATGAGAGACAACAAACTGAATATCAAGCTGAATTATGCATAAGTAAATCAATCATCCATCAGCTTAAATGCATCTCAAGCATCATGAAGACTCAACCATGAACTTGTTTCCATAGGAGTGGCAATAAGTTTGCGATCTTCAAGACCAAAACACTACAATTATATGTCAATATATTTTGTTTGATACAAAGCTATTTCCCCATCAACTTGCATAAATTGAATGCCCAAATAATGATGCAAATGCCCCAAATCTGACATTTCAAAAGAGGCATGCAATTCAGCCTTAAACTCAGCAATATGCTTCTCATCAGCATACACAACAATGATCAGAAGCACATGTGCACGTTTAATATATAAGGTGCTCTCAGTTGGACTGTTCTCAGAACCATGTGCAATCAAGAAGGCATTTATCTTTTCATACCAAGCTCGTGGTGCTTGCTTCAAACCATATAATGCCTTTTTCAACGTGCACACTTTGTTTTCATGTCCTTTCTGCAAAAAATCACGGGGCTAGCATGTTGGAAAACAATGTCACATTAGTCCAAATCCCTATTAAGGCAGAAACCCTAATTTTGGTACTTAGTCATTTTTGGCACAAAATTTGGGTAAAATTTTTATGATCCTATCTTGTAGAGCTTGATAAGAGCTATCTAATGGTATAGAACATTCAGCCGTCAGACATCATATTTGGGAGAAAACCCTAACCAAAGTTACTCAAAATCAGCGATTAAAAAGCTAAAAATAACGATAAGATAAAAGCTACGTTAAAATTTAGCGATAAAAAATTAAAGCAGCGATCCAGCTTTTTTGGAGATTTTTCGCATGGATTTCAAGTCTATATAAGGAGGTCAATCACCACTTATAACGGCTGATATTTTGAAGGTCTTGCTGATACACACATGGGACAGCCATGGTATATGTATGGTGCAACTATGGAGCAACCTTGAAGAAGATAAGGAGCAGCCATGGAGTTCTTCTTGGAGAAGAGTGTGCTCACACTCTTGTTGATGGAGAAGACTTACTCATCAGAAGATTGATGGTGTGGATCATCCATCTACATGATGTATTTGGAGATTGTCTTCTACATGAAGATTATGGAGTACTTCAAAGACATTGGATGGAGCTTAACATAAGATTGCATCTTATGTTAACTATTCAGGTACTTTTCCAATATTTTTTTGGGCCAACTTTTCTAATATTTTTTTTTGGGTGAAAATGGCTCATTCCGAGCCTTATTCTAAGTGTTTTTAAGTCCCCAGAGAGAGAGAGAGAGAGAGAGAGAGAGAGAGAGAGAGAGAGAGAGAGAGAGAGAGAGAGAGAGAGAGAGAGAGAGAGAGAGAGAGAGAGAGAGAGAGAGAGAGAGAGAGAGAGAGAGAGAGACCCACTTTCATAAAGCCCACTACGGTCTACCTTGAAGTTGGAACTTGGAATTAGGTAACTACTAACTTGTTGCCCATGGTTTACATTATGTGTGTAGTAAGCATCTAATATGTATGCACATTATGTGTGTGTATGTAGTATATATGTGTTGTGTGTGACATGTGTAGTATGTACTATGTACTATGTATGTACATTATTTTTGTGTGCAATAGTGTATGTATGTATTGTGTGTGGTATGTACTATTTATGTACTTATGTGTGTAGTATGCATGTACTATGTGTGTAGTATGTATGTACATTATGTGTGTATGTATGTATGTATTGTGTGTAGTATGCATGTATATTACGTGTAGTATCATGTATGTAATATGTATGATATGTATGTAATATGTGTGTGACATGTGCATGAATGTTCAAAGCATGTATTAGCACTATGTGTGTGTGTGTGTGTGTGTTTCCCCCATTTCTCATTTCCCGCCATTTCCAAATTTTTGGAAACTCCGTTTCCAACCCGTTCGAACCGACTGTTTCCAACCATGCTTGGCACTATGACTTGATGGATGCACGATGGGACACACGGTATCGTCCCATCCATGGATTTTCAACCCTTTTGTATCTCTTTTTCAAGGGACCTACATTAATGAGCATAGGTGAGTCTTCGGATGAGGAAAGTTCAATATATGGATCCAGATGTTGATGCCACATGAGTAGCTTACATTCAACAACTAGTTTACTCGTTACATGAACAATGTTGGTATTGCTTATGGGAAGAGTAGCTTGGTTTGTAAGGTGTCAATGTGACCTCTTGAGTGATGGAAACATTATGACTATCGTCATCTTATAATTGCACCTATTGTGTTGTGAGTCATCTCACATGTATAACATTTAATATCTCTTTTATTTGTAACGTTTTGATGCTGTAAACGTATATGCTATACTACATATATTATAGGATTTTTCTTCGAATGCATGTGAGCATAACTCAAGCTCATATTCTCTTATGCACACCAAAGTACGAAATCGTTTTAGTGTCCTACAATTGGAGTAGATTGTCTTTTGCAAGGCTAACCTATACCTTGTACAGGACTTCAAGAAGTTGGAGGATCTGAAAGAGGTAAAAGAACTTGAAATTTTAATAGCCACTGGAGTTTGATTTTCAATTCTTATCACTTGATTCATTTTTTTTTTTCTCCATTTCATGTTTTCAGTCATATTTGAAGAGAGTATGGAGATTGAGGAAGACATAAAAGCTCGCGTTAGAGATGACAAGAGGATATATTTATCACATGCTACATCTAGAGCTGCAGAGCATTGACAAAAGAGTGACTAGAGCTAGTTCACATGTTCTATTAGAGCTCACAGAGTAAGATGTTGATCTTCCAAGTTCCATCTACGAGTTCTATGGTAGGCCGATGATTGAAGCTATGCTCAAGGTGCAAAGAAGCTTCACTCATAGAAAATGGTGAGATCGGAGAGGCAAAGGCTACTGCTTTGGATATGATTCCTATAAGTCTAAGGCGCATATCTTACGAACCTTAACTCGGAGGTAAGAGTCGGCTCGTGTACCTTACACGTACCAAAACTGTGGACCTAACCACCTTGTTTTGGCTACATCTTTGGGTTTTGAACTACAAAAAAGACTCATGCTTCAAATAACCTTGAAGTATTACATGTGGAGAGATCATTCCACATTGCAAATTTGTTAGAAAGACAAGACAGAAGAAGAATTGTTTGTGTTTTCAAATTCTCTTCCTATCCAAATAAGAATTTAAGAAGGGAATTGTTATAAATTTAGCTTTAGGACTCGTAAAATTCTAATTTATATTATTTTAAGATTTATTCATCATTCATTGCACATATTCATGAACTATATAATTAGATTAGGTAACATACCAAAAGTCTAAATTTGATCAAACTATTTCCCAAAAATGGTTAATGGTCAGAAATCATACTTGAGATAAACACATATTCCTGAAGTACTCAAAGAGAGCATTCTACCCATATATAACACTTGTCCATCACATTATCGTAAGCCTCTCAAATAAAAAATCTTAATTTCAGCTTTTAAAGCATTTTTTATCTTAACACATGGCAACATCCTATTAAAAACCAAATGAAGCAAATGCAAGGGCCCAAATTAAACACACAAATGCATTAAAAAGCTGGGCGCCAAAATTTCAGCTATATCTAAACACTGAAAAAAATACTAACGCTCAAAATAAAACTTGCACAAAAAGCTGGCTTCATTGTGCTTTTTCAGTAGTTTTTTATGTGGCTCATTGCCTACTTAAAGGCATGGACACAACGCACTTATCCTAATCTCTCTGACACACTCCTAGTGTGTGATGCTGTTATAGAATTGCTTCTTTGCTGATTTGCTGCTGTTTGGCTGCTCACTTACACATGGAGGAGTGGTCTGCAACTCATTTATACACATGCTGATTGTGGTGATGGAGCTTGCTTATGGAGGTGTTCTTCAACTCATGGAGGTGCTTTTGAAAGAGTGTATGCTTGTATACTTGGAGATCTCTCTACTCTTGTGAGGGAGGTTGCTTTGGAGATCTTACTTAAACCTCTTCGTGCTATCTCTTACCTTCACTTGTTCTCTTAGGTATTGATGAGTTGTGAGTATTTCATGATATCATGTTATCATGTAGCATATCATAATCTTGTACATGTATTATCTTTAGTCTTGGATTTATCAACAATATTCATACATAGGCCCTTTCCACATAGAGCGGCAGCAGCAGACTTCATCATCCATCAGCCATCATCCGTCAGCCATTCTCTTCGTGCCATTTGGACGCATCAATTCACACAGGTGCAGAGCCCTTATTTTCTATCACTGCCATATCATGGTACTGTTGCTTTCAAAATGTGCCGACCCCCCTGTGCTGCCCCTGCATGGTCTGAGGGATTTCCATGTATACGTGGAAGCGTATCATTTGCTGATAGATTTAAATAATATATGCAGCAAAAGTTTTGTACTATTTTGTAAGCCTACTTCCATTCACACAAGGCGGAGGCATCAAAATAACTTTAGCATCTTCCACCCATATGTGTGAATGCATAAGCGGTGAAATTTCTTTAGTCTTTCCACTTCTGAGTGATATTAACATTTTTTGCATTTGTTTCGGAGCTCCTATGTGAAATGGCCCATAGATACATACAAACATTTGTTATTGGGATTCAGCTAATCTGCATGGCCTATTATGAACTTGAGGATTGGTAGATTGTTTCACCAATCTCATACCCCATGCAATAATAGTACAAAGAGATTACACCCATTTTATTTGTGCGTGCGTGCAAGCACACACACACACACACACACACACACACACACACACACGTGTATTCAACATTTATTTTGACATTGGAGATGTTTGAAAGGGTCATGATAAGTATGCCTTCTTCTTTGCAAATGAAACCCTATAATGAGAAGATACAAAATCAATGTGCAGGTGTGTCTCCTGGACATGAATGCAGACATGCTCACGCACATACAAAATGTTTTTTTGTTTCGGTTTGTATATCATATGACCATTGTGTTTCCTTAATTGTCTATGTGTTTTTTGAAAGCCACAGTAAGGTCGGGAACTTCTGAGCTTCTGAACGCATATTTTAGACACCGCTGAATAAATCATACACTAACATTCTGCAAATGCAGCGGTAATCTAGCTCCCCATCAAGATTTAATATGAATTTACTAATCCACTGTATGATTGCATGCCTTTACCTTGACTATGCTAATTTTGGACGGGCCTTTATTGGTCCAGAATACAAGATACAGGGCAATAACAACTGTAAGCAACTCCAATCATTAGATATGCAGAGGCACAGCCCAGCACATGACATCCCAACAATCTGTTATTTCATTGAAATTGGCTTTAATTTAAGCCCTTATGCTTAGAGTATGGTCAGGTTCGAAATGCAAGGATAGATAGATTCCATCTACAAAGGCAGTTTTAATACAGTTCTTTGACATATTTGCTATCTTTTCCTGGTTCGTACTTTCAAATCCTGTCAGTTATGTTGGAAATCTCACATAACAAGCGTGATGATGCATTGTGGGCAAGATCCTGGATCTAAAAATAGAATGTTTTTTTTTAATTATTTTTTGGGAGTTCAATGAGCTCGAGTCTGGCTGTATGCAAATGTATGCTCTGCAGAATCAGGTGAAATAGCCATTGTATATTTATAATGGGAGATTGATTTTATAGGTCAACAAAATGATCTCCCTGGGTGGTCCTCTTGCAGGCACAGCATCCGTTCCTTATTGTGGGGTAAAGATCTGCCATGCTTTTCTGTCTTGTTGCAAAGAAATCTATGTTCCGGCTTTCACTAAATTCTTGTGATTGTGTTCGAGTCATAGATGTTTTTCCTGAAGGATGATTTTCAAAGAAGCGCTTTTTCATTCAATGAAGGTCTGCGAAGTCAGATTTTATGTTTGCTTGCTGATCTCATCATGGAGCTGGGTATCTATACTTCTTTTGTGCAGGTAATAACTATTACATCTCCTAAGCAAATAGTATTGGCTTTTATTCTTGAAGATGCACTAATGGCCAATTTTACATTCCAGAATCACCTCGCGCCTGCTGGATATATCAAAATCCCAACAGTAAGAACCTTTGTACCAACGTGGTGCCGTGTAGGAATACTGAAAATGCATTAGATTACTCAATCTAAGGCTACTCTGCAATCAGGATCTGGAGGCGTATTACAAAGGCTCCGAATTTTTACCGAAGCTGAATAATGAGCTTGAGGATTCTAGAAATGCTACGTACATTGAGAGGTTCACCAGTCTAAGTCAGCTTGTTCTTATAATGGTGAAGAGCGAATAACTACATATATGCAGAAGCATGCTTTATGTTGAGCAAATAGAACTAATGTTGTTAATTTCCATGTGGCTGCTGTAGTTCGAGAGCGACAATGTGTTGATTCCACGCGAGACTGCCTGGTTTGGTTACTATTCTTCAGGTAGTCTAAGCAATGTGTTGACCTATAATGAGGTGAATACACTGGTCGTTTATCTGTCTCATTAATTATTTTAAACTGAGTTTTATGTGTCCCACTCATTGCATTATCTATTGCAGACCGATCTCTACAAAGAGGACTGGATTGGCCTACGGACACTGGATGAAGCAGGAAAAGTAACATTCCTTTCATTGCCGCGTGGCCATCTTCAGATAAATGAAACAGAGATGCGTACCCATATTGTTCCTTATTTGGTTGATTCAAGTGCAGCACTTTGAAAGCTGCCAGGAAAGCAAACCACAATTCGGGGTTGTGGGGATACTGATTCTTCTTCCCTCCCTTTTGCACATTGACTGAAGGCCCACTCATAGGGCGTGAGACTTGAAGGCTATAAAGTTCCCATATTTCAAATTAATGTACAAAAATTGCTCAAATGAGGATTCGTGTACCTCACAAAAATGCTGTATGTGTGAATATTGCCTGTGTGCTCTTCTTTCACAACCTGTACAGGAGAGTAAGTTCCTCATCCTCATTAGGAGATGAAGCATAGAAGCCCGAAGACTTAAAGTATGAAGTTACCAAGTTACAGGATAAAATTCCTGAAGTCATTAGAGAGAACTGCCGGCAGAGTCAATAATGCAGCCTCTTAAATTTTCTTTCTTTTTCTATTTGAAAACGAAATTCTTTATTAATGAAAATAATGTACTCTCAAGGCGCAAGCTATATTTTGTATGTGCCCATATTCCCCGCATCGATAGCATATAAGAGGCATTGTATACCTCGGCTAGTTTGTGCAGTTTTGATCCCTATTTTGCTAATTTGACATGCTAGCATAAAAGGTATCGGACACGTGAGAGTTATCTCATTGTTGCACTCCCTTGACAAAGTAGCAATCACGGGCCTCATGATTGTTCTTGTCAAAAAATTGGCAACTTATCTTATTTGGACAATCCATACTTGAATATGGTTATTATCATATTTGCATTCGGGTGCATACGAAACCTTTTTCTAGACTACATTTCGGACTTATTGGATGTCTGAGTCTGAAATACATTTAGGACTTGACTTTTTGAGCTGTGCCTTGGGGGGCAAAAGACCCTAGATCGAAGGTCATTTCAAGCAATATTCCCAACATTTTTTGGTCCTCTATAGCTCCTCAACTGCAAGGCTACCGAAGGGAGGATCTTTGTTTTCTTGAGCTACCAAGGGGGAGTTCTCTAGCTCTTAAGCTACCAATGGGGGGTATAAGCATCTTATTGGAGTTCTTCAGGAGGTGTTAGCATATACTTTAAAGTGAGGAGCTGTTTTGAGCTTTATTCAAAGGCATGATGATGAAGATCGTTAATCATACATGATTATCTGCATATGTTGACATGATCTTGCACTCATGTTTTCAGATTTTTGGTCGTTCTTGTCATGTAGTATGAGCTCGTTGTCTAATTTTAACATCATAATCTTTGTTTTTATTGAATTTATGTTTCTAATCTCATCTACAATGTTTATCATAATTTGTATAATTATTGCCAGTTGCATAGTTTGATGCATCAATATCCACATGGAAGATTTATTCCAATGTGGCACTTTTAAATATAGGAGATGTGACAAGCTTGTGCTTTAGCTCTTTGAACGCTTTGTCACACTCTTTGGTTCATTCAAATTGCATAATAAAGGCATAGAGTGGCCTAGCTATAATAGAATACATATGGAAAAACCTATAATAATATCCACAATGGCCCATGAAAGCCTCAACTTCCTTGAAGTTCCTAGGCTTTGGTAGATTCACTATCACATAGATCTTATTTTCATTTTTGGAAATTCCATTCTAGGAGAAAATACATCCCAAGATTTTCCCTTGTCTCAAATTAAGCCACAATTGAAGTAGAGGGCTTATGAATGATATATGAAGTCAAGAAATTTAGGCATTATTTGCTAGCAAATAATTTTAAGTTTTTATCGATCATCGGGCCCTTATCTACCTAGCTAATAACCCCTATAATATTCTTGCCCATCATGACTGCATAGCCACTTATACTCTTAACTTTTTTGGAACCAGACCAATCATCATATGTGTATGTTTTTACCTTCAAATTATCTCCAAATGGATAGAATAAAACTTCATTCAATGTGCCTTTGAGATGTTTAGGTCCTCTTTTAGCTACCTGCAAGTGTGGAACTTTAGGTGTGTGCATGAATTGAGACAACACACCAATTGTATATGCCAAATCAAATCTAATAGTTGTGGCATAATATAATGAGTCCACACTAGACCTATATAACAATGCATCTTTTAATAATTACCTTCAATGGAAATCAGCTTGGCATTAACTTCCATTGGGATTTCTCAATGTTTGCAACATGTAAGAGCAAACCTCTTCACTATGTCCAAAATGTACTTCTTTTGCATGAGCCAAATTCCATTGATTTCATAGACTACTACAATACTTAAGAAATATCTTAGATCTCCAAGGTTTGAGATCTAAAACTCTTTCCTAATCCTCCTTCGGATTTCCTTGATCCCTTCTTATAATAATCAAGTCATCTACATAGACATATAAATATATAGATGCATCACCTTCTCTCCTAAAGAACAATGAGGGATGGACCTTGTCTTTTTTTAATCTAGAGATAATCAAGTAGTGCACTGGCCTTTGATTACATGCCCTTGGTTCTTGCATTGGACCATAGAATGTTAGACATAGGTCTACAGGGACCTTCACATGTGTGTGTGGGACAAGGGCTAAGTATAGCCAAGGTCCCTAGCTTGAGGAATATCCTAGGGTACTTAATGTAATGGGAATGAGTGTGCATGATGACCACACCTCCACACTAGATCATTCCAGATCATTGTTATTTTGAGTGCAAGAGGATATAAAGGACGGGAGGTGAGTTTCACACACAACATTCATGTCTTTTATTTTCAAGCATTCTTCTTTGAGAGCTTTGAAGAATTAGTCCTATAATTGGTATCATACCCTGAGATCAAGGAGAGTATGATTTTTTGTGTTTTTTTGTTGCCTTTGCAAATTTGGGAGCAATCATCATCTTCCTCATTTTTGAGAGCCATCAATGTGCAGGATAGCAGATAGAGAGCTTCTTCAAAAATCTGAGAGGAGGAGGCCCCTCAAAGGAAAACAAGGGCCCCCAAGGAGCCAGACAAGCATGCACAACACCCAAGGCCAACAAAGACTAACACAGAACACCTCCATGAATGGACATCTCTCCTCTATGTAGTGCCCACACATGGAGAGAGAGAGAGAGAGAGAGAGAGAGAGAGAGAGAGAGAGAGAGAGAGAGAGATTCACTCTTTCCTTTCCTCCCCTATCTTGGATACCACATGTTGAGGATCAAGCTTAATGTATACACGAAAAATGCACTCATAATCTCCCTTTGGCCACATTTAACCACCTGCATAGAGCTTCAAAGTTGATTGTCCATAGTCAAAGTGCTTTATTATAGGACCTTTTCGAAGCAAGGACAATCGATGTTGTTTTGAAGATTGTAGAGGAGTAATTGGTGATCATTTCAAGCACCTACACTATAGCTACAAGTGGATTTCTTGACACCAAAGATAAGTTTCTTCCTAATACATGCACTTTTGCTATTTTTCACGCATCAAATTGGCATAAATTATAAGCATTGGTAGTATACATGCATGTATATTTGCTCATATGCTTGTCAATCTTAGCACTTTTAGCAAAAGTAGGATGGTAACATAATTTCTTGCAAGTATGATGAGAAGAAAGCAAGCATTCAGTGTTCTTATGAAATTAATTTATGGTGCAAGCATGTTGATTATTGTAAAACACGTGTAGTTCCATTTGGGTATTTTGGTTGTTTATTGGGTGCCCGCTAGCACATGTTTAAGTGCATGTAGAGAACTTGTTTTTTTTTTTTAATTGTCAATTTATTGCCAAAATGTTGCCAAGATATTTAAAATTTGAATGCATAGTTGATTGATGCATAAAGTTAGAGAGCATACTTATGGTGTTTATGGATTTTTTCTATTCTTTTATGAAAAGCTATTTGCTACTTTCCACTACCATGGTTTATACTAGGTGTACATAAATAAATAAATAAATAAATGTAAATATATATATATATATATATGTGTGTGTGTGTGTATGTATGTGTGTTTGTATAGAGAGAGAGAGACAAAGAGAGAGAGAGAGAACAAATAAAACATAAAAAAGGGACCTTATACTTTCATAATCATGGACTCAGGACCTTCATCACCTCATAGGGAAGGCATGCACATGGTTGAACATGCGGTAGACACTATAGAGACCGTAAGCACAAAAATATCCCACTTAGAGAGTATGCTTCAAACTATCTTGGAGCACATTCGTAGCTCTAAGAAAGAT
This sequence comes from Ceratopteris richardii, assembly GCA_020310875.1. Taxonomy (NCBI): domain Eukaryota; kingdom Viridiplantae; phylum Streptophyta; class Polypodiopsida; order Polypodiales; family Pteridaceae; genus Ceratopteris; species Ceratopteris richardii. The sequence continues at coordinate 12,453,195 of CM035408.1, read as the reverse complement.
GAAGTGATGCCCAAGAGTGAGATTCCAGGAATGGATTTGAAGCTCTACATGAGCATCAAACTCTAGAATTGTCTAGTGAGGGTGTCCCAGTGGGAGAAGCTAGATGGAAGCTTAAGTTCCTTAAGTCATCACGATATCATGGCTCGACTAGTGCACGTACTACTTACGTTGTTGAGTAGTGGCTTAACAAGGGAGAGGAGTGCTTCCACTTATGCCATATCATGGAAGATAGGAATAAGATACAATAGACTACTTACAATCTCATGGATGTTTCCCATAGGTGGTGGCATGAAATTGAATAGGATAAGAAGGAGCCTACTACTTGAAAAAAAATCTAAGATCTTGTTCTATAATAATTTTGTGCGGATTGCCACAGGCCATAGAGCTGGCTCTAGTCTTTGAGAATGGTTGAAGGGGCATATGCTCCTAGGGCCAAAGATCCTCATGGACTAAGATGAGTTGGCCCTTTGCCTTTACTACTCCTATTTTGAACCGTGCATAGCTTTAGAAAGAGGCTAAGCAGGTGCACATGACCAAGATAGTTTCAAGAGCTAAAAGAAAAGTTTCTACTCTAGATGAGAAGGCTTATGATAAGTCTATTCTTAACCCTCAATAGAAAGAGAAGGAAATGAGAGAAGGATTTTGCCATGGATGCTTAGGACAACATCAATCTAAAGACAATCCTAAGAAGAAAAAGATATCCGCAACCATAGTAATAAACCTCGCATAGATAGTGAGTGAGGCAAATGAGGATCTTGGAGATTCCCCATCTCAGATATCATCTCCCATAGTGGCCATGATGGTCACTAAGAAGGTGCCTTCTATGCCAGATGATGTGCTTTTACCAATGGCACAGAAAGGTTACCTGTTTCTAGACATGGAACTCATTGTTATGAGAGGAGTCATGGAAGGACAACCTATCAAGGTCCTCTTTGACACTCTTATTTTCTAGAAAACTTTACATGTCTAAATATCTATATCCAAGAGATGTTTACTTTCCCTTGCCTAGCCAATTAGGCTTAATGATTCAATCCTTTTTTCTAGAAAGTATACTTGAAAAGAAATGGAAGCTTCCATCATGTGATAGCTCCTATCATTAGAATATTTTTCAAAATGACATCACCATGTACTTTTCCTAACATAATTATGAACTTATGTGTTGTTTTGGGAAAATTTCATGGGTCAATGGAGATGCATTTCTTGGATCTTCTTGTATTCCTAAAAGATAAGTTCACCTTGAATATGATAGGAAAATTATGTGACTCATGAAATAGAAGACTAGACTATTTTATTTAAGTTCTTATCTTTAGGAACTATCTCATTTCCTAAAGATCACTTGTCTAAGTTTCATCTTGAAATTCCAAGTTTTTGAGATGAAATCACAAATTAACTATCTAACTCAAGCGACGAGAAGGCATCATTTAAATTTTCCATGTTTCTTAGCACAGAGATCATGGTATCATGGAATGGAACATCCAAGTACTGAACTTTCAAAGTTCAATTACTTTTCTTTGATTTCCATCACTTATTTGGATGGAATCAAGTGAGAAAATCCACTTTCGAAGTGTTCATGGAACATTAAAAACTTTCTTAAGCTATCATCCTAATCAGATGCACGAGAAGTTATACAAGACTGTGAAAAATCTTGCATAAGTTTGCAAGTAGTTATTTATTCTTGCTTATCAAGATGGCAAGAAAGCTTAATGTGTGACTTTTTTTGTATGCCTACTTTTACTAAGAAAGACATCGAGCATATTTAATGTAACTTTTCATTAAGTATGTGATACCTAAGTATCACCTTTGGGAAAGAATTTATTAGTTTCTTGAGTTGCAAGGTGGGAGCTAGCATGACTTTGTAACTAACTAGTTTTAAGTCTTTCAAATGTCCAAATTGAGCTTTTAAAGAGTAAGCTTATGACTATGAAAGTACATTCTTTTATCTACTTCGCAAACAATTACTTTTATATATGAAAATGCATGTGCTAGCATGCAAATACATATGCTCACATGCAAATGCATATGCTTGCATGCATGCATTGACATACTTTTTAATGCCCTAAACTAATTGAAGCACTTCTTGAACTTGCAATGCATGCGTTTCATGCATCTTTGCACAAACATACTAACTTTACTTGCTTTAAACATATGAACATACTTGTGCATATGCTTGAGTGCATCAAGAAACTTTTCTAATAGTAAGGAAGCTTGTGTTGTGCATTGAAAACATTGTTTTGGAAGGATAGATGGGCAAACATTCATCAATTTCTATGCATGAGCTTTTGGATGCATGCCATGTTTCTTAGTGCTTTATGTGTTTTCCAATACAACTATGCTTGCCCATTTAGCTTTCATTGATGTTCATAAATTTCACATAAACATTATCAAAGGTGCAGATGTATAGCATGCTTCAATGATAATTAAAGGAAATCTACATGAAAGCAAAGATGAAAGCAAGTAGTGAAATGAAAACAACAACTTGGGAAATTACTTATCTCAAGGTCAAGCTACATCCTTCCATTGTCCAGTTGGAAATGTCACATCCTCCAACATGTTCTTCAATTACATCTCTTGAGATCCTTCCCAATCAATCCTTTTTCCTTGCTCCTCTTGATCTAACATCTTTACTCGATGATGTGGCTAGCTCAACTGACCAAGCATTAGACTGAAGACATAAAGGCCGCATGTTCATTCCATGCTTGTAGTCATCCAAAACCAATTAGAATACTAATTTAAATTGAGTGTTAGAGTCTTCCCCGTATGATGCACGTAGTGGATAGAATATCACTCTTGATCTTGCATCATTCAATATCAATTATGAAACATATAAACATATGCTAAAGATAGGTTTAGATCAAATGCATCAATCTAAAGGCATATGTTTAGCAGTACGTGGTTAACTCAGATGCTTCAACTTCATAAGGTCTCAGGATCAATGCTTGTTCGCAAGTATAGGGAATGTTGTTTTTACTGCTATGTAGTTACACATGTATGTTGTGCTGTGCCAAATCCACAATACAATAGCTAGAAAAATAAGAACGTGAAGAGTTGGCAAAATGACTGAGACTATTCTCTCTAATCACTAGGTTGTGGGTTCGATTTTGCCATCTCCACAAGGTTGCCATAATTAAAGATAATGTTATGCACATGGTTATCACACTTAAAGATAATGTAACTCAACTGTCCATCATCCCATATGTAACAACAAGTTGTCCTTGTCGTAGGCCAAGCTATTTCTAGTGGGAAGACTAGAGTTGGATTCCCATATTGTTGCTAACTTCTAGGTTATGGTTTGCATGCAGGGCATCCCACATCAATTTCTATGAGTACTAGAAACTATAGTGATGTTTACAAATAATGGACGGTTGTCTATGTTGGAGTTCGAGCTCTACAAAAGCACGAATAGCACAAGGAAGAAGAAGATTGGAGAACACACAATATTGAATGTATTACCACTAGAATGTACAAAGATAAGTAACACATTAGGGCAATAGGCGTATATACAAGCCAAGGGAAAGAAACCTCCTAAGGAGGGAAAAAAGTGCCTCGACAATACTAGTGTGTTCACACACATCACTACCTAAACATATCAACAAATTCCCCCTGGGAGTGATGCGGTGAACAAGTAGCTAGCACTCATGTATAAGGAAGTGCCAAGCTATGTGGAATCAATCCACAAAAGGAAGTAAGCCCAAAGCTTTGCAGAAAGCTTCAAACTTCTCCCTAGGCAAAGCCTTTGTGAAAAGGTCTGCAATGTTCTCTTGCATGGGCACATATGCCAAACTAATCTCTCCAGCGGAGAACCTCTGCCTGACATAATGATAATGTACATCAATGTGCTTAGTGCAAGCATGGAACACAGGGTTCCTCACAATTGCCAATGCATTGTTTCTGTTAGTGAAGATGGTGGTGATACAAGACTGATCAACACCCAAATCAACCATAAGATGTCTGAGCCACACACACTCAACAATCGTTGTGAAAGTTGTCCTATACTCAGCCTCACAACTAGAAGTGGTTGTAGTAGGTTGCTTCTTGCTCAACCTAGATATACATGAGCTACCAAGCGTGAAGCAAAAGCCACTAGTGGACACAGGAGTGTCATAGCAACCAACCCAGTCAGAGTGGCCATCATGCAACACTCACCCCCATTACCATTGAATACCTTAGTATATCCCTCGAGCTTGGGACCTTGGCCAAGGTTGGTCCTTGTCCCACACACACATGGAGTGGTCTTTGTAGACCAATGTCTGACACTCTCTTCCCCTTTTAAAGATAATTATCCTCAATTATCAATGAGGGAAAGTACTTGCTAACCACAACTTCTAATTTCCAAGTAGAGTTTGCAAGCGATAATCCTCTCTAGGTTACTAGATACTCTTGGACGATTTGGTTTCTCAACCACTTTTGTCTTCGATCTAGTATCCTATCTAGAGAATGATCTGTGCTACCACTTTCCTACAAAGAAACAATACCCTCTATTAGATTATCCTCCCTGTAAATATACTTTCTAAATCTACTAACATGAAACACTGGATGGATTCTGCAATGAAGAGGAAGCTCTAATCGGTATGCAACATCACTAAGCTTCTTAACTATCTTCCAAGGTCCACAAAACCTAGGTGAAAGCTTAGTATACTACCCTATGGATAATGAAGTAGATCTAGTTGGAACTTGAAGAAAAAACTCTATCTCATTCCTTAAAGACTCTAAGAGATCTCTTCTTGTCAACATATTCTTTTGCCCTATCAACGGCTTGGTGCATCTTGGCTTTAGCTATTTCTAAATTTGCTTGGAGGTTCACGAAGGACTCCGAAGCACTAGAATATTTCTTTTGGCATTTACAATGGTTCTGGGAGCAGTGAGATTCATGCCATAGTTCATCTCAAAAGATTCATGTCACTATATGAGGTCTATTGTTATAACCAAACTCTAGTAGTGGTAAGTAACTATGCCAATCTATCTGCTTCTCAGACACATGCCCTCAACATGTCCTCTAGAATCTAATTGACCCTCTTGGTTTACCATCTATCTGTGGATGATCGCCACTACTTATTTTCAATGACACTTTCAGTTTGCCCAATATGAACTTCTAGAAGTGTCTTGTGAATGTGACATCCCTATTTGAAACTATGGATGTTGGTAACCCATGCAATCTAAAGACATGTTGGATAAACAACTCCACTATCTGTAGAGTGTTGCATGGGTATGAAATGAGCCATCTTGCTCAATCTATCTACCACAAGTAGGATAGTATCCCGTTTCCTTTGGGTCCATGGTAATCCCACTATGAAGTCCATGGATACACTATCCCAATTGTGCTTTAGAATTTCTAAAGGATGTAAAAGACCTAGTGTTTTTACCCTTTCTGCCTTGATAACTTGACACATTAAGAATTCTTGAACATAAGTGTGGACATATCTAGCTAATCCAGACCACCAAAATGTTCTTCTAACAAGCTGAATTGTCTTATCAACACTAGGATGCCTTGCACAAGAAACATTATGGTTATCATGCATGACTTCTCTTCCCCAATCCTAGGAATCTAGTACGCAAACCTTTCCTATCCGTTTGACTATTGGATTCTCCTTTGAGAAATTGGAATACGGACTGGACTTGTTTGCTTTACTAGCGAAGGAAACAACTGGAACTGCCTCATCTCCTATGATATATTCATCACTGATGACTTTAATGATCTATAACAAATGTGAATCTTCTGCATGTGCTTCCTTCATTTCTTGAAGCAATGAGCTTTCTAGAAGTATAAAGCTCATTTGATACACTATTCATGATTATGCATCAGCTACTATTTTCTCTTTGCCTCTTCTATACAGGATTTCCATGTGAAACTCCTGCATGAGCTCTCAGCCCAACCAGCATGTCTGCCTCGAGGATCAGGCTGACTACAAAAGTACTTGAGTGTATGATGATCTGTGTATATCTTAAAGACTGCACCATAAAGATAGTGTCTCCAGACTTTAAGTGCATACACCAAGCATTGTGTACTACTCAAATTCTTACTTTCAAAAGCTATCGTCCTATCATCTTGGCTCAAGATTGCCCCTATGGCTCTGCCACTAGCATTTTTCTCTAACTCAAATGGTTTCTGTAGATCTATGACTTTGAGTATAGCAGCCTCTGAAATAGCTTGTTTCATAGTATCAAAACTTTCTTGTTGCTCTTGATTCCATGCAAATGACACTTTACCTTGAAGCAGTTTCTTCATAGGTGTTGCTATCGATGAATAAGAAGTGATGAATTTTCGATAGAAATAAAAAAGTCCTAGAAATGACCATAACTGCCCCTCATCTTGAGAAGTAGGCCACGCTAGAATAGCTCGACCTGCTTGGGATCCATTTGGACCCCATTGATTGATACCACATGCCGTAAATACTCTATCCCTAGAAGAAATAAATGAGTCTTTTCTAGATTTACAAACATTGCAGGGTATTTGATTGTTTAGCTTCTGTTCATGTACCTTCATAAATTAGAGATAAGCTAGATGAAAGGGAAACAAAGGCACTATTTATTGGATATGATTTAGCTTAGATGGGTTAAAGGTTCTATAATCCTTCAACCAAGCAATTCACTACAAGTAGGGATGTTGTGTTTGAAGAACACAGGTCTTGGTATGATGAAGACAAACAAAAAGTAACTCTACCATATGATCTTCATTATGATTTCCATCAATTAGGAAGCAAGCATGATACACAAGTCCATGATCTAAGAATTCATACAGATGAAAGGGAAAAGGATTACAAGCTATGGAAGTCAAGAGGCAAAGCAAAAATGGAAGAGTGTAGAGAATGCTCCAAGCGAGCACCTAGACGGCCAACAAGGGAGAAGAGACAACCTGAGAGGTATGGATATGATTCCACATTTGTTACAAAACATTCAATCTACTTGGCAATGGAATCAATTTCAAAATAGCCCTCAACCTATGTAGAGGAAAATGGAAACCCTATTTAGGAAAAGGTTATGAAAGAAAAATAAATGCATTGAAGGAGATGGACACATACATATTATGTTTGGAGATTTAAGAAAGCATTGTATGGATTGAAACAAGCTCCAAGAGCTTGGAATTATAGGTTGGCTAATACCTATAAGATCAAGGGTTAAGACTTAGCAACTTAGATCCTTCTATATTCATCAAAAGGGATCACAATGAGGTTATCTATCTCTATGTATATGTAGATGACATTATTGTGACAGGAGATGACTTGAATGGCATACAAAGGATCAAAAGGCATATGCAAGAGGAATTCAAAATCAATGATTTAGGTGAGCTCACACTCTTCCTAGATATGCACATCATATATACATATGAAGGAATGTATTTGACTCACAAGATATACATTCAAGATCTACTTCTTAAGTTCAAAATGGAGAACACTAAACCTACAGGTACACCTTTGGAGATGATTCATAAACTTAGTGTTTATGAAGGTGAGGAAATTGATGACATTAAAGAGTGCCAAAGCTTTGTAGATAGCTTGATTTATGCTACTCATACAAGGACAAATATCTCATAGAGTGTAGGAGTGCTAAACCAATTCATGCACTCACCAAGAAGACCACACATGGATGAAGCTAGGAAAGTACTTAAGTACCTCAAAGGTACAATCAATGAAGGTGTATTCTATGCTTATTCTTCAGATTTGGATATCAAAATCTTTTCAGATGCATATTGGGCAAGAGCTAAGGATGATAGAAGAGGTATGTCTGGTTACTTAGCATTTAGAGGTTCAAAGTTAGTGTCATGGAGTTCCAAGAAGCAACCAACAGTTGCTTTATCCTCAATGTATAGATGTTTTACCATAGCAACTTAAGAGGAAATATGGTTAAAAGCATTGTACGTAGATTTGGGACTTCGGAGTTCCAAACATCATATATTTGGAGATAATGTAAGTTCCATGCATCTAGCAGCAAACCCTATTCTCCATGCAAGAACCAAGCATATAGAGGTTCATTACCACTTCATCAGGGAGAAGCTCATGGCAAAGGAGATTGACATTTCTTTTGTTCCAACTGAAAAGTGAGTAGGAGATATGATGGTAAGGACACTTGATGGAATAAAGCTTTGTAGATTTAAATCGATGGCAAGTATTCAACCTATTAGAGAATGAAGACTTAAGCATACTTTAGCTTGAGGGGGGAGGGTTTTGGTGGATTAGCTCTACATAAAAAATTCATCATTTGAATTGTGTCAAAGTTTCCCATTGAAGATACTTTTATTTCTTCTCATTTTTGATATTTTCATAAGGCTTTTTTATGGGTAATTTACCAATGTGAAAGCCCAGAGTTTTATACTTTAAAAGGAGAGCTTACATTCCACAAATTTGAGGTGATTGAGCTTGATAATCAATCAGTCATGAAAAAAGTAGATCATGTTAGATCTTCACTTTTCCTAGATTGTAGGAAAGTGAATTGATTCTCTTCAACAAACTATCCCACCTTGATTTGAATTCAAGATCCACTTTTCGAAGCCCTCAAAAACTTCAAGAGTCTATATAAAGACTTAAAAACCATTGTAGAATACATTAAAGCAATACCCATACAATTTGGGTCATCATTATGTTGCTCCTTCATTTCTCTACCTCATCTTCTTCAACAATAGTGCACTTGGAGAGGCTACTGCTCTCTCTACAGAGCTCTCTCTACAGATCTTTAAATGGATTGAGTGAGTATTTATTGAAAAGCTATTAGTGTCTAGTCTATGTGTACAAAATTTCAAAGCATTGGAGTCAGTAGATTTGTCAAGTCATAATTTTACTATCTCGGGGTGGTCTATCTCTGCGCAGCTGTGAAAAATAGGGGGTATCTTTGTTGAGTATTAAGTTCATTTCAGATGCATAACTTGCTTATTTCTTGTACTCTTGTTTTTCAATTGTAATAATGTTGATGAGCATTTGAAGTTGATTGTTTCATCCAAAGATAGCAAGTTTTTGAGCTAGTCAATGTGCAAATATATGTGTTTTATATCAACTCTTTCTCCTTGATGCTCCAAAGTACATACTGGATTTTAATGCACTAATCACATGCCCATAAGGTCTATATAACTCCCCATAAGTTCAAGGGCTAGTCCTGTGCTGGTTGGCTAGAGAAAAAATTTTCATTTCACAACTCACTTTTCTACCTCCTACACGCTTCTCCAAGTTTTCTCAGTTGCTACCCGTGCTCTTTGCTTATGTGGTAACTATAGATTTTGTTTCTGTTGATATATTTAGGTAGTGATGTATGTGAACACACTAGGACCGTCGGGACACTTTTTTCCCTCTTTAGGAGGTTTTTTTCCCCCGGCTTGTATATACGCCTATTGCCCTAATGGGCTACTTATCTTAGTACATTCTCTAGTAATACATTCACTATTGTGTGTTTTGCTCCAAGCTTCTTCTCCTTCCTTGTGTTGTTTGTGTGCTTCCGTAGACGTCTATCTCCAACAACTGGTATCAAAGCAGGTAATCGCTTCATCTAGGGTGTCGTCGACACTCCTCAGTTGCAGTCTCAGAATCGCATGAATTTTGGTGAGCATACTCAGCGTGTTTTCGAGATCAAAATAGCTTCGCTGTGTGGTGCCGAAATCGCGAATCTAAGCTCGTTTTGGCCTCCGAATGCACTATCACAACGCTTGTGCAGGCTATTTCGTCTTTTTTTTGTGCCAAAGGTATATGCCAGTTTCTGTTCGCCAGTATAAGCGTCTCGAAGTCTGCTACAGGTCTAGCGAATTTCATCTGGATAGTTTTTTTCAACTTTTTGAGATACAGTCAATTTTCTGCATCAAGGTATTTTTGTCACTAGCCATGGTTGAAAGCAGTGATGTATTCCGTATGTTGGTTGTTGAGGACAAGTTGGATGGTACCAACTACCCATTATGGGCTTATATGATGCGACATGTATTGGTTGCAAAAGGACTGTGGAACATTGTGCATGGTGTTGAAAAATGTCGTATCACACCTGCAACTGTTACAACTGCAGGTACAGCAAGCTGAGGTAGAAGGTGTCGAAGATGATGATATTCTGCATATTCCTGTTTGTGTTGCGGTTTTTGCTGCACCTACTGCAGAGAAAATTCGTTGGGATGGCAGAGATGCCCAAGCAGATGCATTGATAGCTTTGTCTATCAAACGTGCCATTATTCCTCACATTCGCTCTTGCAGAACAGATAAGGATGCCTCAAAGCTCAATCCCTGACAACGGTGCCAAAATTTGGTGTAGCTCAATGATGAGTAGCACCTCCTTTAATGTCAATCTGGGAAGACATGAGGATGATATGAAGACATCGAACAAGTGATGGCACAAGTGTGTGAGTGAGAAGCACACAAACATGCACACACATACACACACGCGCACACACGACAAGAACAAAGAGAGAGAGAGACAATGGAATCACTTCTATTGCCCAAGCGTTCTCATACAAGTTCAAATCTACAACAAGCTAGCCCCCAAAAATGAGCTCTCTAGATCTTTTGTTAGTTTTTGACTAGCTTTGGCCCTGTTCACACCTAGTGACTGGCCTAGTGAAAAACTAGGTTCTAGGGCCTATTTGAGGACTCGAATGGAGTCTAAAAAATATGAATATTGATACGTAGGTGCTTCTAATGCTCTTCAAGCTCAAGGACTCCTTGGCTTGTACAAAATGGAGCTACAAAAACTGAAAATGGTATTTACAATGGTTTCTAGTGATGAGAATCACTTTTAAACTAATTTGAGGATTGAAAAAATTTAATTGGTTGCCTCCGTGCTAGATCTGCATGTATTCTTGTACTTGCCTCTTCCAAGATGATGCGAACACATGCTGAAGCACATGAACACTTCGGACTTTGCCTTCAATGGATATACCCATGCATGCTTGGAAAAATCATCAATGAAAGTCACAAAGTAAAGATAATCTCCAAAAGAAGATGTTTGCATAGGACCACATATATCACTATGTACAACCTGCAATTTTTGAGTGGCCCGAACTGAACCATCTTTTGGAAATGAGGAATGTTGCATTTTTCCCAAAATACAGCCTTCACAAACATGTTTTCCAAGTGCCTCAAGTTTGGGCAAAGAGGACACCATTTCATATTTTTACAGGCATAGAAAACTAGCAAAATGCAGATGACCAAGTGCACCACGACACAGCACAGGCTAAGAGCTTCCAGGATCACTAGCTTGATCATTAGAATTCGCCGTATTATAGTCTATCGCTACACACTAAGCTTTCGTGACACAATGATCTATCGCGACACACCGAGCTATCGTGACACACCGAGCTATGGCAACACACTAATCTATCGCGACACACCGACCTATCGTGACACACTGATCTATCGTGACACACTGATCTATCGCGACACACTGAGCTATCACGACACACTGACCTATCGCGACACACCGACCTATCACGACACACCAAGCTATTGCGACACAACGACCTATTGCGACACACTGATCTATCGTGACACACTGAGCTATCATGACACACCGACCCATCATGACATACCGACCTATCGCGACACATCGACCTATCACGACACACCGAGCTGAGCTATCGGGATACACCGATTTTATGCATAATTTTTTGGGGGTGTAATTGTAATTGTGGTAAATTTTGGGCTTGATTTTTGACAAATTGGGACTACCTTAGAGTCTTATAATTGGGAAAAACAACTAGAAAACCTTAGATAAATTCCTGAACCCTGAGAACCTGTTTTGACCCCCAAGTGCCTGAATGGTCCTAACTTCACCATACGAACTCCGACTGATGAGATTTTGGTCTCGTTGGAAAGCTCGTTGAGAATCCTACGTGGATCTTGACTAGTTTTTACAAGAATCATGTGGAGTCTTAGAACATGTATTTTCAAGTTGGCCATTAGGTGGGGACAGGTGGTCATAGGAATTTTGGGGGCACAGTGAGCTGTTCAAAAAGGGGGCTATACTTCTTAATGTGTGTCTATCAATTCATTGTGATAAAGGGCCATATTAACTTGTGAACCTTTGCAGGAACATTGTGAGCAATCAAGGCATCCAAAGCAAGCTAGCAAGGGTGGATACCAAGCTAGGGAGAAGGCTTCTTGGGCTTGTGTAGAGACCGGAGCAACAAGTGATTGGAGGTTGGAAGTTCTCTCTACCCCCTTTGTCAATTCCTAGCTTAGGCTAAAAGCGACTTAGGTGTGGTGAGTAATTAGAGCGACGCTAGGCACGAATCAAGTCCAAGAGAACTAATCAACTAAGTACAAGCATTAAGCAGGTCTTAAGTGCAAAAACTCTAAGGGACAAAAGTGAACTTGAATCGATCAATTATCAAGTGCAAAATTCACTTAAGTATTCTTGACGACGTAGTTTCAAACAAGGTCTTAACACAATAATCAACTAAAAAGAACAAAGTGATTGATACGAACTAACCTGCAACGAGATTCTACTTGGGGCTAGAGGGTAGAAAACCTAGGCATATGAACCTAAGGTCAGGAAGACACTTAGGCCGAGATAGACAAAGCCTTAGGTCTTCTGAAGCTAGTGTCAATCATACTGCTAGGTCTTGGGCCCAACAATTGAGTGATTATCCATACACTCTAAGTTTAGAAACAAGCAATTCTAAGATGTCCTATAACCTGGAGAGACCAGTAGGTAGTTCAGGAGTGGCGTACGTGGAAAAGCTAGAAGGACCTTACAAGACTCAATTGGAATATATCAGGACCAATCATCTAGGTGCTCACATCTACGAAGACGGCCTGAGAAGATCTGTGGTCCAGATTAAAAACTCAGATCAACCCCATGGACTAGAACATCCGATAGTCAAGTTCGAAAATGGCGCATATCTAGATAAAGAAGGAATGATTTATGTGGTCACCACCCTTCCAGATAGGACAGACGATTTCGGCAATGTGATCGTAGAGGCTGACATGGGCGACATAGAGCAAGGAAACTTAGGAAGAGAGTCGAGAACTCCCCGAGGCAAATCGATCTTGACCAGAATCATTACTCCAGAGTGGGTTTCCCAAGACAACAGGAGCTTAGATTTGCTCGTGAATCAAGAGACAGATGAGGCTTTTTACAAACTGTCAGACAAAATTACCCTTAGCCATATCCATAACAGCGCACATTCCAGACCCAGTACCCACCACAGCAGTATGGTAGGCACCAGCAATCCTACCAACCACCCTATCAAGGGCAAGCACTGAGGAAACCAATCAAATTTTCTCAATCCTTAAATTAGTTTAAAAGTGATTCTCATCACTAGAAACCATTGTAAATACCATTTTCAGTTTTTGTAGGTCCATTTTGTACAAGCCAAGGAGTCCTTGAGCTTGAGGAGCATTAGAAGCACCTACGTACCAATTTTCATATTTTTTAGGCTCCATTCGAGCCCTCAAATAGGCCCTAGAACCTAATTTTTGACTAGGCCAGACACTAGGTGTGAAAAGGGCCAAAGCTAGTCAAAAACTATAAAAAGAGCTAGAGAGCTCATTTTTGGGGGCTAGCTTGTTGTAGATTTGAACTTGCATGAGAACTCTTGGGCAATAGAAGTGATTCCATTGTCTCTCTCTCTTTGTTCTTGTTGTATGTGCATGTGTGTGTGCATGTGTGTGCATGTTTGTGTGCTTCTCACTCACACACTTGTGTCATCACTTGTTTGAGGTCTTCATACCATCCTCATGTCTTTCTGGATTGACATTAAAGGAGGTGCTACTCATCACTGAGCTACACCATGTAAAATAGGCACCCTCCGTTCAGATCGAGGGGGGGAATATATGTCTTCTGATTTTAATGCATTTCTGGCTGAACGTGGGATAAAACACTAGTGTACAATGCCGTATACACCTCAGCAGAATGGAGTTGCTTAATGAAAGAATAGATCACTCATGCACATGGCGAGGTGTATGGTCAAGAGTCAGGCTTTAACACATAGCTTCTGGCTTGAGGTTGTCATGTGTGCAACATATGTACTTAACATGTGTCCCACTAAAGCGCTGCAGTCTATCACTCCATATGAGGCTTGGTAAGATCGCAAGCCATCTGTTGCTCATCTGCATGTTTTTGGTTGTTTGGCATATGCATTAGTGCCTCAACATCACAGAAAATTGGATGATAAAGAAGTAAAATGTATTTTTGTTGGGTACAGTTCTGAAAGTAAAGGCTATCATCTGTATCATCCACAGACTAAATGCATTCTGGTTAGCCGTGATGTTGTTTTTGTGGAAGATGCTATTAACCCATTGCTTTCACGTACTAAGGAGACATATGTTAGCTCCAAAGACATGTATGATACTTTGCTGCCTCTTTTTACAGGTGGACAGTCTAGTGCTGGTCCCAATGAGGCAACTTCTCAACCTTTCCAGGTTTCATGTGATGATGTAGATCATTCCATTTCTGATGCAGATTTACATGATGCACTAGTTGATGAGAGAGCTGATATTGTGCACGCAAAAACTATACCAAAATGGCTGGTGCAGACTTTACGTGATAGCAAATTAGATGCACCTCTATCATATCGTACTCGTTTAGGCTCTCATAGTGCCTCTTTTGCATCAGATTTCTATGCTATGGCTGCGTCTAGTCTCTGTGATGAGAATGAGCTTGTTTTGTTTGATGAAGCACAAAATTCAGAAAATTGGATGGCTGCTATGCAATATGAATATGATGCTATAATGAAGAATGGTACTTGGTCTTTATGTGACTTGTCCCTTGGCAAGAAGGCCATTGGGACTAAGTGGGTATACAAGCTGAAGCGTAAGCTTGATGGTACAATTGACAGGTATAAGGCTAGACTTGTTGCAAAGGGTTATGCACAGGAAAGAGGCATTGATTTTGATGAGACCTTTGCACCTACTTGCCGAATGACTATAGTTCGTAGCATCTGTGCACTTGCAACTCATCATGGTTGGAATGTACATCAGTTGGACATTAAAATAACATTTTTGAATGGTGACTTGCATGAAGAAGTGTATGTTTTACAGCCCCATGGCTTTGTGCAAAAAGAGCATGAAAACCAGGTGTGCAGGTTAAAGAAGGCATTATATGGTTTGAAGCAAGCACCACGTGCTTGGTATGAGAAGAAACATGCCTATCTTATTGCACATGGTTTTGAGAACAGTCCAACTGAAAGCACCTTATATGTTAAGCGTGCTAATGATGTGCTTCCAATCATTGTTGTCTATGTTGATGACATGCTGCTCACTGGTCGTATTGAGAAGCATATTGCTGATTTTAAGGCTGATTTGCATGCCTCATTTGAGATGTCTGATTTGGGGCATTTGCATCCCTATTTGGGCATTCAGTTTATGCAAGTTGATGGTGGACTGGCTTTGTGTCAAATGAAATATATTGACACATTATTGTAGCATTTTGGCCTTGACGACTATAAGCCTATTGCCACTCCTGTGGAGACAGGTTTAGGATTGAGTCTTCATGATTCTAGATATGATTTTGATGTTGTTCTCTATCAGCACGTTGTTGGATGCTTGCTTTACTTATGCATTACTCGGCTAGAAAGTCACTTTGCTGTCTCACATATGAGCAGGTTTATGCATTGCCTAGGAGTTAAGCATTGGCAGGCGGTTAAGCCCATCTTTTGCTACTTGAGTGGTACTCGGCTACTTGGGTTGTTTTATCCATAGGGGGATCACTTCAGCCAGATTTGCATGCTTTTTCTGACTCTGATTGGGTTGGTTTCTATGACACTCGTGTGTCCACTAGTGGCTTTTGCTTCATGCTTGGTAGCTCATGTATATCTTGCTTGAGCAAGAAGCAGCCTACTGTGGCCACTTCCAGTTGTGAGGTTGAGTATAGGGAAGCTTTCAAAGCGATTGTTGAGTGTGTGTGGCTCAAACGCCTTATGGCGGATTTGGGTGTTGATCAGTCTTCTGCCATCACCATCTTCATTGACAGTCAGAGTGCATTGGCAGTTGTGAGGAACCCTCTGCTCCATGCTCGCACTAAGCACATTGAGGTGCATTATCACTATGTCAGGGAGAGGTTGTCTGCTGGGGAGATCAGCTTGGCATATGTGCCCACGTAGGAGAACATTGTAGACCTTTTGACAAAGGCTCTGCCCAGGGAGAAATTTGAAGCTTTCCACAAAGCTTTGGGCTTACTTCCTTTCGTGGAGTGATTTCCACATAGCGTGGCACTTCCTTATACATGAGTGCAAGCTCCTTGTTCACCCTATCACTCCCAGGGGGGATTTGTTGATATATTTAGGTAGTCATGTGTGTGAACACACTAGGACTGCCCCGACACTTTTTTCCCTCTTTAGGAGGTTTTTTTTTCCCTGGCTTGTATATACGCCTATTGCCCTAATGGGCTACTTATCTTTGTACATTCTCTAGTAATACATTCAGTATTGTGTGCTTTGATCCAAGCTTCTTCTACTTCCTTGTGCTATTCGCGTGCTTCCACAGACGTCTATCTCCAACAATTTCTTCAAAGAAAATATCTTTTGTACCATATGCATGTGTTTGCATTTATTAGCTTCCTCTAGATGCCAATAATCTTGCTTTTATTTGTACAAGATTTTTGAATTCCCCCATAAAACTGAGTGAAATCCCAAAGTGCCAAATTAATACCCTCAATGACATATAACTCCATATGCTTTCTATCTTGAGCAATCTTGTCAGCTATCTTGATTCACATCAAAGGTTTGATATTAGATACTCTTTCTTCTTTTTAAATACCACTAGGTCATCATTGAAAAACTTCATCAAATTTATTGGTCTTGTTTGGGTAATCACATACTATACATAACTTTCAATTTATCTAGGTAGAAACCCTCCTAAAATTTATTGATGTTCTAAAGAAAATTGGCACCACCTTGATCACTTCTTATCTTAACGACTGATGTGTTGAGCCCATCAAAATATATGGTGACTCCTAAGGTATTTAGATATGTGAATCAAAGAGAGGTGTAGTACCCTCCCTCAATCATGGACATTATCTATTTTTTCATGGTAGGAATGTGCAAACATTTTGAATTATACATGTCTTCCTCTTGTCCATTAGATTCATGCAAAGCTATGCCACTCAAAGGCTTGGGGTGTGTAGCTATACATTTCTTGGATACTTTGCTTCTAATAGACCTTCTTCAGCTTATCTATCTCCTTGATGTTGTGTACATACATCATGTGTAATGTACTTTCCTCTCTCAAATTCTTCTTTGTGACCTCTCTCTTATCAACAATTAACACAATGATACCCAAAACCATTTGAACTAAAAGCGTTAGAGTTTGGAGTCCAAGGGATCTCAAAAGAGTGCATGGACAAGTTTTTTGAAATATAATTTTGATTATAATATCACTCAATGAGGGGAAAAATACAAGAATATATGATTGGTGCTAAGGAGTCCCACAACTCAGGATAGGTATGGATAACTCAACTAGATACAATACAAGAGATTCCACAACCCAGGATCATAGGGATGAAACAAGATACCTAAATTACAAGAAATCCCTTGTGCTAGAGAGGGTCGCATACTACAATATTACAAGAGGAGGAGATAAGATGTCTAGAATACTAGACTAGAAAAGACTAGAACAAGGGAAAGAACTGGAACTCGATTAGTGATTATGGCTCCTTGAGCTCCCAAGACTAGCATTTCCAAGAGTGAGAATGTATGTGGCCAAGCCCTGCTTATATAGGTGTTTAAGGGTGGTTACAATGGATGATGTCAACAATTCAAAAAAAGAACTTAGCATGTGAGAATCAAGCAAGTACACATCTGAACTTAACATTTTGGACATTTTGGATGTGATGGTAGCATTAGTTTCTTTGAATTCTGAACAAATCATGATAAAGAGACATGAAATATGAGATTCAAGATGGTTTTCTTTGTCTCATGACATTATCTTCCTCTCGAGTGATTATTTCCATGAGGAGTGGCCATGACCTTAAGATATTTTAGGACTTGAATCTCCATAGATCTTGGTCTTTTTAAAGTTCCTGGTATGCGGTACTCCAAGAAGATGATAATGGATATCCATGATGAAATTGGAAAGGGTTTGTAGTATATCTAGGTGTATAATCAACTCCACGATTCCCATGATGGAATCTATTGATCGTTTGACTCTGATGATGATTCTTTTGGCATGGGATGGTGATTGTGAAAGTCCTGATTTCAACTTGTTTCTTCTTCATAGGACATTTGAATACCATATGATCATGATCTAGGTGAAGAATCAACTACATGATTCTCATGATGGGATGTGTTAATCTTTTGACTTTGATGATAATTCTTTTGACATGGGATGGTGATTGTGGAAGTGTTAGTTCCAACTTGTTTCTTCTTCATCTGACATTTGAATGTCATAATCTATTGTCTTTTTTATGCTTTCTTTCCATTGATATAAGTTGCCTAACCTGGATGTTATCCAATTGCATGGGCTCTGCTTGCGATTCTTCCAACTTATGTCATTGCAAAATGGAGATAAACTTGTCTTTTTTGGGTGTGTGTAAATGTGTGAGAGACACACAAGAACCACACACAAGGAGCACAAACACAACAATACCCATGGAGAAGACGGATGACTAGAATAGCTCTCTCTATTGATGGTGAGCATAATTGAAGTAAGAGGTGAAGAATATCCCTAAGTACAAAGTACCGCCACATATGAGAGAATCACTTATGTGGTAACATGGGAAAAACACCTATAGCTAGCCCTAGAGTAAAAAGTGCCCATGTATAGGGAAAATCACATCAAAGCTACATGAGGAACACATAGTGTAACAAACCCCCCTAGAGCAAATGATGTGAGCACATACAAGGAGTGACAGATTAGGCCCTACTAGGAAATAAGCCTAAAGCTTTGGAAAAACCTTGAAACTTTTCTCATGGAAGAGCTTTGGTGAATATGCCTGCCACACTATCTTGTGTAGGCACATATACCAAATCAATAACGCTTGCATGAAGGTACTCTCTCACATAGTGATAATGCACCACAATATGTTTGGTCCATGCATAAAACAATGGGTTTGTGCAAGAGCGAATGCACTCTGAGTATAAGTATGAATATGCATAGCATCACCATGCAAAGATCCATCAATAGGCATCTCAACAATATACACTCCATTGTAGCTATGAAAATTTCCCTACACTCAACTTCACAATTCGATGTCACCATTATAAGTTGCTTCTTACTCAACCAAGTTATGCATGAGCCTCCAAGTAAAAAATAATTATCACTAGTGGACACTCATGTATCATAACAACCAGCCCAATCACTATCTGTAAAAGCATGCAAGCATGACTTAATATCTCTACCATAAAAGAGATCTAAGCTCAAAGTTCCATTGCAATATCTAAACAAAAGTTTCATTACTTGCAAATGCTTAGTGTTAGGGCTATGCATGAATCGACTCAACTGGGAAATTGCATACTGTATATCCGGCCTTGTGTTGCATGCATATATAAGACATCCTACAACTTGTTGATAAAGAGAAGTGTCAAATGCATCACTCGAATCCTCAATTGAGAACCTAAATCTTGTCTTCATTGGTGTGGAAACTGATTTGCAATCGTCAAAGTCAAAACCTTGAAGTAGTTTTTCAACATACTTTGCTTGATGCATAACAATTCCCCCCCTCAAGAGATGCAAATTGGATGAAAAGATATTAGCTCAAAAGACCAACATAAGTGACATCAAAAGCATGTTGCAAATCAGCCATATGTCAAGTTTTGCATCACATGAACAAGTCAAGGGTATGTCATTAACATAAAGAACAAGCATTGTAAGATCAACCCCATCTTTGCATATAACGAGTGTGCTTTCAATTGGACTACATGTGAAGCCAAGAGTAATCAAGTGCTTATGGATTTTGTCATAACATGCACGTGGAGCTTGTTTGAGACCATACAAGGCTTTATGCAAGCGACAAACCATATTCTCTTTCCCTTTCATGGCAAATCTAAGAGATTGCTTCACATGAAAATCTTCTTGCAAATCATCATTCAAGAATGCTATTTTTATCTCCAAATGATGTGCTTTCCAACCTCATTGGACAACCAATGCAACCACAGTGTGAATGGTATTCATGCAAGAAGTAGCTGCAAAAGGTTCCTCATAGTCAATGCCATATTGTTGTGCATATCCTTTGGCAATCAATCTAGCTTTACAACGATCAATGCTACCATATGAATTTCCTTAATTTTGTAAATCCACTTTATACCAATGGCATTTTTTCCTTTTGGCAATTTGCATAACTCCCAAGTACCATTCCTATGTATGGAATCCATTTTTGACTGCATATCACTCATCCATTGTGGATCATCACATGCATCTTCAAAAGTAAGTGGCTCTTCTACATGTTGTTGCAATAAAAGTATAATCCATAAAATTACTTGATGCATGGCGGAAGCTTGATCTTGTTCTATCAAGTGAAGCTGCATTCAATTTTTGATCTTTCAAAGTTTGTTTCAGGCATTTTGGCATACTTTGTGCACTCTTGATAGACATGCGTTCATTATGTAATACATCATCAAAATGTATATCATGCGTGGGTTGAATTTCATGCTCATTTTCAGCCATATTTTGATGCAAATGTTCAGGCAAATGTGGATGGAAATTTCCAATAGTTCTGACCATTTTTTGTTGGAAAATTTTGGCCATGTTTGGCTAGAAATTATTTGCATTTTCATCTCTATTTTTCTAGAATTTTTTAGCCCTTTGAACCTCAGTAGGCTGGTCTATATGGCCATAGTCAAGCACAACATTTTGGAACAAAGGCAAGAGTGTATCAAACACATCTTGCGAGGTGATTATTGGTTGTTTCTTGCATTCAAATAAGAGGGAAAACTAAATTTTTAGAAAATACCACATCGCATCTCACAATAATTCTATTTTTCATCCTTACTTTTAGTGTTGTAACCAACAAATATACACTTCTTTGCCTTGTCATCAAGTTTGTGACATTGTTGTGATGGCACAAGAGCATATGCCAAACACCCAAACACACACATATGACTAACCATAGACTTATGTCCATTCCAAGCCTCATAAAGAGTGATGACTCTCAATGATTGTGTAGGGTAGCGATTCAACACATAGTTTGCACACATCACTACTTCCACCCAAAACTTATGAAGAAGGTGCTTTCCTTTAACGATACATCATCCCATTTCAAGGAGTGTTCTATTTTTATGCTCGACAACACCATATTTTTGAGGTGTATATGGCACCATACATTGGTGTGAAATTCCTCTTTCATGAAGAAAAACATTAAACTCATGTGACATGTATTGACTGCCATGATCTCTGCACAGAGTCAAAAGCTTATTTTGAGAAATATTTTCAGCCATATAGAAAAATGATTTGAAACAAGAAAATACCTTATTCTTTGCTTTTATAGGATACACCCATGTATGGAGAGTAGCATCATCAATGAAGGTAACAAAATATACATGCTTCCCAAAATATGGAGTCCTGACGGGACCACATACATCACTATAAACAAATTGCAATTTTCTTGTAGTGTGTGTATGACTATCTTTTGGAAAAGAAGCACAATGTGTGTGTATGTAGGTAGGTGGGTATGTATGTATATATGTATGTATGTATATATGTATGTATGTATGTATGTATGTATGTATATATGTATGTATGTATGTATATATGTATGTATGTATATATGTATGTGTGTATGTATATATGTATGCATGTATGTATTTGTGTGTATACATGTATGTATGTATTTATTTATGCATGCATGTATGTATGTCGGTATATGTATGTACGTGTACATACATGTATGCATACAAGTATCAATATATGCACACACACACACACACACACACACACACACACACACACACACATATATATATATATATATATATATATATATATATATATATATATATATATATATATATATATATATATATATATATATATATATATATATATATATATATATATATATATATATATATATATATATACATATACATACATCTATGCATATATTTATGTAAATATGCATGCATGTATGCATTCATGTACATATGCATTTGTGGTTGTGTATATGTATGTACATGCATTTTTGAATGTCAAGCTCAAAGCATGACTCATCTAGATGATAAGTCACATTGAATTCGCCATATTAGTGTGGTGCATCAATTTAATAGTGATTCACTTTTATGGTTTCACTTACTTTCTTTACTAAAGCTTCAATTTTCGTATATAATTATCCATTCTAATTAAACATTGTATGTTTATCTCTTGTGTCATGAAAAAGGGACATATATTATGTATTGCGCAAAATTTATTGTATGTTATTTTATTTTAAGAATGAAAATTGATTAAGAAAGTTTTTTATCCTCTATTTAATGTGTGAAAGAGGAGAGTTGTTTGATAGAAAGTAGCTTGTGTGCACAATGGGAGCAAGAACGTGTGAGCATGCACATACCCTCATCTTATTTCAATTTGGCAAAGCCCATGAAAGGATCTCTCAAAAACGCTTATAATGAATAGACTAAGAAAAGCAAGATAGAATCTAGGTATGCTGATAGTTTTACATCACTACAAGGCCGTTTTGATCCGTGTATATGTTTGTAAGGATGGATTCCACAATTTGAATTAATATAATCACTATATAATAAGATATATGTTTGCACTTTTATTAGGGCGTTCATCATATCAATTACAATCAGATCTATGCACTACCAAATGAAGATTGAGTTCAAAGGATGCACTACCAAATGGGCATACTAATGAACAATGCTAAAGGAAAGATAAACCATTACACAACAGACTTCGACTTTTCTACATGCTACTCAAGTGGTGATGAAAATATGGATAAGCTTGAAATACCAAGAGTAAGATAATTTGATGTTAAACGAATAAATGATGAAAATGATGAACCAAATAGTGACCCAAGAATCAAGATATCATCACAAATATGATATCCTATTCAAGGATTAGGGTGTAATAATTATATTACTAAATGTTATGCATATATCATAAAGATGCTACAATCAATGAACTAAGTTGTCTCAAAGAAGCTATCGGAAAGAAAAGATGACAAGCTACAATCGATGAGGGAATGCTTGTTTCAAATAGAAATGGTACTTGGGAACTAATACCTTTGTAGGATGGAAAGAAGGCAATTGATTAGAAGTGGATCTATAAAGTAAAGATATGATACAATGGTGCAAGTTAACCACATACATGGCAATGATAGTACATGATAATGGCACATCACAATTCAATTTGTAGGTACAAGGAATGACAAGTTTCAAAACATTTTTAAAACCAATTACATATATTTTCAACAAGGATGTCAACCCTGAATTATGACTCATAATGGAAACTATATGTTATCATTGATATCTGTTTGAATCCAAATAACCTTTAGAAACTTATGCACATGTATGTTCTATTAAAAATTACAATGATCTAATCAACTACACATTGTTGTTAGTGTGGACATGTGAAACATGTAAATTGTGTGCTTTGAACTCTATTATATGAATGTCCATTGGGTTAGTCCATGTTGCTAAAAGAGGTCATTCATAAAAAGAGTTAACCCTCCATGTAAGGAGCTCCAAAGCTTGGCATGAATTTACATGGATCTAGATGATCAAAATCATGTTTGAAAAAAAAAACATTATTTGGGCTAAACCATTTAGTTCTTGTGCAAAAATGCTCAAGTTAGTTTTATAGAATAGTGGTTTTGAAGTTCAAAATGTAGAACATTCTTTACATGTGAAGAAAAACATCAACAATATGGCTACTAGATGTTGTTTAAATGGATTATGTAATTCTTAATCGCAAAAGTATGCCTATGTTTTGAAAACATGGAGAATGATAGCTTGCTAGAGGTATTGTAATACCCATAGAGAAAAATATAAAAATGAGGTATAATTTGGATTACATCATAGAGGATCCAAAGATATTAAAAATTAGATGAATAGTCCCATCTGTTGTACACTTACAACATGCAAGACTGCACTTGCATGCTACAAACTAGATTGTTTCAATACTTGAAAGAAGCATTAAGTTATATGATATTTTATGCACATGGAACTCATATAGAAGTACACATGTAAATTGTGTATGGTCACCATATAATAGTTAATGCACATGTGGTTGTACTTTGTCTTTCAAGTGATGTGCTATGTTGGGGATACAAAAAGCAACCTATAGTTGCATTAGAGAGGACAAGAGCAAAATATAAAGAAGCAAAGGATAGTTGCATAGGAGATAACTTATTCAAAAAGCTTTATTAGACATGATCCCAGCCCGATCATTTATCAATGTGTGTTGGAACAAGATCATGCATTACTAAGGTTCCTAGCTCGGGGATTATCATGAGGTTCCACCTTAGAAAGTAGAGTGTGTGTGATGGCCACATGTCACACTAGACTTTATAAGCTTTCCAATCCAGGTGCAAGAGGATAATTATTATTGCTTTAACCATAAGTTTTTTGTGGGGGGGGGGGGGATAGATATTAAGCAAGAAATACCTAAGATTGGCTAGAGCACTTGCTGCCTACCAAAAGATGAAGGAGGACTAGGTATTTTGGACCCCACCAAAATGGATGATTATTTGTCTAACATGGATCCTAATATGTCATAACTCCCAAGATATTTGGGCCATTTTATTAAAAAGAAATTCTTACATTTTTTACGTTCATAACTACAGGGCTTGGACCAATAACCATTTATAGGACCTGATTGTCTCTCCCCAACACTTTTGTCTTGTGGGCAGCACTCCCTCTTGTAGATTTTGGGATGCTTGGATGATAGTCAAGCGGTTATACATGCCTAAAATCTCTTTCATTTGTAATACTAACTTATATGCAGGAATCACCCTAGCATGGGTGGCTTGCACTCTGGAATAATTGTGCCCCTAGCATCAAGGACCACAAGTGTTTCAAAGCTGGAATAAAACACTAGAATGGTTTCTCTATGAAAGTGAGATTACATCTGATCAAGTGTGTAGAGAAAATATTAATTTGTCCCTTTCTTGTTTACAAGTCATCTTTGATAGAAAACTTATGTTGCAGATCAAGATTAAAGATACTAAATGTGCCCCTATTAGCATTGGTAAAGTGGCTCAAGAAATGTGGAAAAGATTCAAAGCTGCCAAAGGTTCTGTCTCAAAAATTGCCCACAAACTTAACATGAGATGGAACATTCAGTGGTCAATGGAGATATAGATTCATAGCCATCTCAACTTTTTCCTTCAATATAAAGCACTCATATTTCCAATGGCTTCTAATACACAATGGCATCTGGACAGGTAACAGATCAAAGACAATTAATAGGACTTATGGTAGCTATACATTGTGTGGCTTGGAGGAGGATTTGCCCCATCTCTTTATTTATTGCTGGCATGTCAAGTTGTCTTGCAACCCCTCACCCATGTTCTCCAAGTTCTTGGTACTCCTACATTGGGTATTGAAGAAATCATCATTGGAAGTTGTTATAGAATGGATGTTGTCCTCTGGCATATCTGGAGAAGCCAAATCATTTGGCACATTTGGCTCAATAGGAACTAGGTTGTGTTTCAATGTGGTAATAAAAAATTATCTGGTGCCCCTTAAAAGAACTCTGGTTGTTGATGGCCAAAGTAGCCTCATGACTATTTGTGATGCTATCGATAAGGAAGACCTTGTTCAGAACCTGATATACAGTCTCCCTCCTAATAAATGGAGAGACACCCTACTGTCTTTGTACTCACTTGTGAGGTTCATCATGGTGTATAACCTTGACACCAAGTTGTCATGGTCCCTTTGTTTTGGGTTGGATTCTCCCTATGAAGATATGGGATCTTGCCTCCCTCCACACTATGTATCTGCTTCCATAACATAATCTTCTTTTTTCTATTGCCTAAAAAAAAGTTCGATTTTTTACTTTTAGGTGCAATATGCTCTTATTAACTTAACTTGTTGCAATAGTATTATGTAGTATAAGTATATTCGTACAAATGAATTACAAAACTCACAATTGGTTAGTAGTAGCCAATCATTAGTTCCCATAATTGAGCCACCTTACACTATTAATAGAAGCACAATCATGGTACGTAGCAACAAGAAACAAAACATATGCATCTTCTCTAGTTCTTTGAATTCTATATTTTCTTGTAGGGCTATGTGTACAAGTACAAAGAGTGTTTGCATCACCGAGAAAGAAGGATAGTTTGTGTTGGGAGGAGCTTGAAAGCTGCCCTTCAGATCATCATTTCACGTTTGATATGACTTCTTGAGTCCATGGAGCTAGTTTACTCTCACATAACATTGTGTGTTAATTCTATTAGATTAAAAAAAAAAAAGGAAGTTTGATAGAGAGCTAGTCTCCCTTGCTTGAATTTATAACAAAAAATAGTATAGTGAAGGGGCATAGTGCCCTTGGGGTCCCCCATATCTCATAGAGCAAGGGTAGGATGGCCCGAAGGCTCAACTTATAGCAGTCATGCTATGGTAGAAAACCTATGTTTTAGAGAAATTTGTAGAGAAGGTTTATGAGTTCTTCATCACCTTCATGGACGGTCCTTACTTTTGATCTTGTTATTTTCCAAGAAGAAAATTCTATGGTGTCTAAAAACTAATGTTGTAAGTAAAGAATTTACGTTGAGATAAATTAAGGCTACTAAAAGGAAAAGAAAATTGATTGTCAAAAACAAATATTCTCTTATGCTCGTGGGGATTTCAAGGTGGAAGGGGCATGATTTTCTCACTTTTATGTTTTGGAGGGGGCATGATTTTCTCACTTTTATGTTTTTGCCTTTGCATGTGAACACCAAAGGTTCAGACTTAGTCTACTTCTTGAGAAGAGTTGGAACAAAATGAAACCACACATCAAGGTCAATGAGGATTGGAAGTGGCCTATAGGGATTAAACAAAATGGTTCTATTTAGTTTCCAACAAGGGAAATGAATTCCGTTGACTAAAAGAACCTCCAAACGGCAAAGAAGCTATGGAAAAAAGGGTTTTGTATGTGGAAACATCTTTGGAATCAAAAGATAAGACAATGGATTAGGTTTGAGGACATACACCTAGTTAGAAGAGTTGACTATGATGATTGGTCCCTATCAAGACATAGAATCAATTATTGGGGGAACTGCACACCGATTTCTTATGAGAAAGTTATGCCAGTTCAGGGTTCTAGGGTTTAAAACAGGAAAACAGGACCTCTCTGGAATTACTGCAAAACAGGCGATACACGATACTTGGAGTAGATGACCCACGATACTTGGAATTCCCCTACACATGATATCTGAACTAAACGATACATGACACTTGACACAGGAGTAGGTCCACGATACTCAATACTCAGCAGATATCACGGGGAGTAAACTCTCGATACACGATATCTGACAAGTGTCGTGAGAGAATTCTCACGATATATGATATTCAACAGGTGTCGCGAGTAAAATTCAATGATACTCGATATTGGTCAGGTATCGTGATACTCGACACCAAAAATCACGATATTTAGTTATCGCGATACTCAACCGCGGGAGAACACGATACTTGACATTTTTGGAATCCAAATTCAAAAATTTTTTGCAGATATAAGTACCTGGTGTCCTCTTTGTCACTCCTATGTGTCTGTAGATGCAAAATCTCCCTTCATACCCATGATATTGCACTCACGATACTTGGCATAGGTTTCATCATGTTCGGGGCTGTTCACTCTTATTTTCGGCTATTTTGGTACTATTTCTTCAGTGTTTCAGTTCTGCACCCTCTCTAAAGCTCTTTCTCACAACCCAAAGTAAAAAGCGAGGTGAATGTACTCTAAAAAATGGAAAAAACTGAGAAGATGAAGGTGGGTGGAGATGGTGATGATGATGAAGATGAAGGAGAAGAAAAACTCAAAAACTGAACTGAAAATGGTGATTTTTTTGTTGGAGTTAGACGTCTGCGGAAGCACGCGAACAGCACAAGGAAGAAGAAGAAGCTTGGAGCACAACACACAAGACTGAATGTATTACTAGAGAATGTACAAAGATAAGTAGCCCATTAGGGCAATAGGCGTATATACAAGCCGGGGGAAAAAAACCTCCTAAAGAGGGAAAAAAGTGCCCCGACGGTCCTAGAGTGTTCACACACATCACTACCTAAATATATCAACAAATCCCCCCTGGGAGTGATGCGGTGAACAAGGAGCTGGCACTCATGTATAAGGAAGTGCCGAGCTATGTGGAAATCACTCCACAAAAGGAAGTAAGCCCAAAGCTTTGCGGAAAGCTTCAAACTTCTCCCTAGGCAGAGCCTTCGTGAAAAGGTCTGCAATGTTCTCCTGCGTGGGCACATATGCCAAGCTGATCTCCCCAGCAGAGAACCTCTCCCTGACATAGTGATAATGCACCTCAATGTGCTTAGTGCGAGCATGGAACACAGGGTTCCTCGCAACTGCCAATGCGCTCTGACTGTCAGTGAAGATGGTGGTGGCAGAAGACTGGCCAACACCCAAATCAGCCATAAGGCGTCTGAGCCACACACACTCAACAGTCGCTGTGAAAGCTGCCCTATACTCAGCCTCACAACTGGAAGTGGCCACAGTAGGCTGCTTCTTGCTCAACCAAGATATACATGAGCTACCAAGCATGAAGCAAAAACCACTGGTGGACACACGAGTGTCATAGCAACCAGCCCAATCTGAGTCAGAAAAAGCATGCAAATCTGGCGGTAGTGATCCCCCCTTGGGATAAAACAACCCAAGTAGCCGAGTACCACTCAAGTAGCGAAAGATGCGCTTAACCACTTTCCAATGCGTGACTCCTGGGCAATGCATAAACCTGCTCATCTGTGAGACAGCAAACTGAATATCTGGCCGAGTAATGCATAAGTAAATCAAGCATCCAACAGCCTGCTGATAGAGAACAGCATCAAATGCATCTCCAGCATCATGAAGACTCAATCGTAAACCTGTCTCCATAG
The DNA here is from genome assembly GCA_020310875.1 of Ceratopteris richardii. Taxonomy (NCBI): domain Eukaryota; kingdom Viridiplantae; phylum Streptophyta; class Polypodiopsida; order Polypodiales; family Pteridaceae; genus Ceratopteris; species Ceratopteris richardii. Next base: position 12,424,334 of record CM035408.1, on the reverse strand, counting down.
GAGTGGCAATAGGCTTACAGTCTTCAAGGCCAAAACGCTGCAATAATGTGTCAATATATTTCGTTTGACACAAAGCCATTCCACCATCAACTTGCATAAACTGAATGCCCAAATAGTGATGCAAATGCCCCAAATCAGACATCTCAAATGAGGCATGCAAATCAGCCTTGAAATCAGCAATATGCTTCTCAAGAGGACCAGTGAGCAGCATGTCGTCTACATAGACAACAATGATCAGAAGCACATCATTAGCACGCTTAACATATAAGGTGCTTTCAGTTGGACTGTTCTCAAAACCATGTGCAATCAGATAGGCATGTATTTTCTCATACCAAGCACGTGGTGCTTGCTTTAAACCATATAACGCCTTCTTTAACCTGCACACCTGGTTTTCATGCCCTTTCTGCACAAAGCCACGGGGCTGAAAAACATACACTTCTTCATGCAAGTCACCATTCAGAAATGCTGTTTTAATGTCCAACTGATGTACATTCCAACCATGATGGGCTGCAAGTGCACAAATGCTCCGAACAGTAGTCATACGGCATGTAGGTGCAAAGGTCTCATCAAAGTCAATGCCTCTTTCCTATGCATAACCCTTTGCAACAAGCCTAGCCTTATACCTGTCAACTGTACCATCAGGTTTACGCTTCAGCTTGTATACCCACTTAGTGCCAATGGCCTTCTTGCCAGGAGGCAAGTCACATAAAGACCATGTACCATTCTTCATTATAGCATCATATTCAGATTGCATAGCAGCCTTCCAATTTTCTGAATTTTGTGCTTCATCAAAAGAAACAGGCTCATTCTCATCACAGAGACTAGATGCAGCCATAGCATAGCAATCTGATGCAAAGGAGGTACTATGAGAGCCTGAACGAGTACGATATGACAAAGGTGCATCTAATTTGCTGTCACGCAAAGTCTGCACCAGCCATTTTGGCATAGTTTTTGCCTGTTCAATATCAGCTCTCTCATCAACAAGTGCATCATGTAAATCTGCATCAGAAATGGAATGATCTGCATCATCATATGAAACCTGCAAAGGCTGAGAAGTTGCCTCATTGGGACCAGCGCTAGCCTGTCCACCTGTAAAAAGAGGCATCAAAGTATCATACATGTCTTTGGAGCTAACAGATGTCTCCTTAGTACATGAAAGCAATGGCTGAATAGCATCTTCCACAAAGACAACATCACGGCTAACCAGAATGCGTTTAGTCTGTGGATGATACAGACGATAGCCTTTACTTTTAGAACTGTACCCAACAAAAATACATTTTACTGCCTTATCATCCAATTTTCTGCGATGTTGTTCAGGCACTAATGCATATGCCAAACAACCAAAAACACGCAGATGAGCAACAGATGGCTTGCGGTCATGCCAAGCCTCATATGGAGTGATAGACTGCAACGCTTTGGTGGGACACCTGTTCAGTACATATGCTGCACACATGACAGCCTCAAGCCAGAAACTATGTGGTAAAGCCTGACTTTTGACCATGCACCTCGCCATCTCCATGAGTGACCTGTTCTTTCGTTCAGCAACTCCATTCTGTTGAGGTGTATACGGCACTGTACACTGGTGTCTTATCCCACGTTCAGCCAGAAATGCATTAAAATCTGAAGACATATATTCCCCCCCTCGATCAGAACGGAGGGTGCCCATTTTACATGCTGACAGATTTTCAGCCAAAACCAAAAACTGTTTGAAGCACATGAACACTTCGGACTTTGCTTTGAGTGGATATACCCATGCATGCCTGGAAAAATCATCAATGAAAGTCACGAAGTAAAGGTAATTTCCAAAAGAGGGTGTCTGCATAGGACCACAGACATCACTATGTACAAGCTGCAATTTCTGCATAGCCCGAACTGAACCATCTTTTGGAAAGGAAGAACGCTGCATTTTGCCCAAAATACAGCCTTCACAAACATGTTTTCCAGGTGCCTCAAGTTTGGGCAAAGAGGACACCATTTCAGATTTCTGCAGGCGTAACAAGCTAGCAAAATTCAGATGACCAAAGCGTGCATGCCAAAGCTTTGCATCTGACATAGCCTGAGAATCATGAACTGCACATGCCGAATCATTCACAGATCTTTCATAGTCTATGAGCTTATACAGCCCACGACATAAAATGCCAGAAGCAATAATCACATCGCCATTTGAGAGATCATGGACTGTACACCTGTCATCAACGAATTTCACAACCAAGCCAATCTTGGCTAATGCAGAAACTGATAACAGGTTCTTTTTGATCCCTGGCACAAATAAAGCATCTGACAAAGTGAAAGAACTACCATCAGCAGTAGTCAGAATGATCTTACCAACTCCCATAACAGGATAAGAGGAGTTATTGGCGCATGTGACAGTATTCCCTGTAGGGGCAGGCTCGAGTGAAGAGAAGAAACTGCGCTGCGAGGTAATATGTTTGGTCGCCCCACTGTCAAAGTACCAAACATCTGAGTCTACTGCAGACATGCACTGATCATGAGAAGATGGGTCAAAACTGCAGACAGTAGTAAACGCCCATTCTTCTTCCTGCACAAGATTTGCAGACTCTGTTTTTGGTGTAGAGGCCTCTGCAACAACCATTCCAGCCTCTTTCTTCTTTGCCTCTTTAGCAGCCAGTTTTGGACAGTTCTTTATAATATGATCATTTCCTTTACAGTACTTGCAGAACAATTTCTGCTTTTCTGATTTCTTCTCATCTTTATCCTGGTTCTTCGATTGTGCAGCATTTGCAGATTTCTGCTTACTAGTAGAAGAGCTCCATTTTCCTTTGCCCTTCTGACTAGCCAGGAAAGCTTGATCTGCAACACGCATAATGGACCTGTTCTGCCTGGACTGATCTTCCTGCAACAGAACAGAGACTAATTCCTCAAATGACAAGGCATTCGGATTGCCTTTCATCATCAATCGAAGAGTAGAGGCAAAACTCTGATATGAATCAGGAAGGCCATTCAGAACGGTCTGCACAAGTGAGCTATCTGGTATAACCTCATCAGCAGAAATCAATTGTTCCTTCAGGTCTTTGATCTTTGTAAGAAAACTGTCCATCGAATCACCTTCATTCATGTGCTCACTCTCCAACTGTTTTCGGAGGTAAGCAACACGAGCCTCATTCCTAGCCTGGTACAAAGTGGTAAGTGTATCCCAAGCATCCTTTGATGTTCTGCAAGAGCGAATGTGAGGAATAATGGCACGTTTGACAGACAAAGCTATCAATGCATGTGCCTGGGCATCTCTGCCATCCCAACGAATCTGCTCTGCAGTAGGTGCAACAGAAACAGCAGCACGAACAGGAATCTACGGAATATCATCTTCGACACCATCTTCATCAGCTCCAACACCTGTATTTGCAGTACCTGTCGTTACAGGTGTAACAGGACGTCTTTCAACACCCTGCACAATGTTCCACAATCCTTTTGCAACCAGTACATGTCGCATCATATAAGCCCATAATGGGTAGTTGGTACCATCCAACTTATCCTCAACAGCCAACATACGGAATACATCACTGCTTTCAGCCATGGCCGGTGACTAAAATACCTTGATGCAGAAAATTGACTGTATCTCAAAAAGTTGAACAGAACTGCCCACACGAGTTCTGCTAGACCTGTAGCAGACTTCGAGACGCTTAAACTGGCGAACAGAAACTGGTATATACCTTTGGCACAAAAGGACGAAATAGCCTGCACAAGCACTGCGATAGTGCGTTCGGAGGCCGAAACGAGCTCAGATCGCGATTTCGGCACCACACAGCGAAGCTGTTTTGATCTCGGAAACACCCTGAGTATGCTCACCAAATTTTGTGCGAATCTGAGACTGCAAACGGAGGAGTGTCGACGGCGCCCTAGAAGAAGCAACGACCTGCTCTGATACCAATTGTTGGAGTTAGACGTCTGCGGAAGCACGCGAACAGCACAAGGAAGAAGAAGAAGCTTGGAGCACAACACACAAGACTGAATGTATTACTAGAGAATGTACAAAGATAAGTAGCCCATTAGGGCAATAGGCGTATATACAAGCCGGGGGAAAAAAACCTCCTAAAGAGGGAAAAAAGTGCCCCGACGGTCCTAGAGTGTTCACACACATCACTACCTAAATATATCAACATTTTTTACCTTCCAACGTCGCTACTCTACGTCTTACCGTCACACGCTCGTCCTCCAAGCTCTCTCCCCAGCAACGGCGCCAAATTTGGTGTCACTCTAGCACAATGGTGAGTACCAACGTGAGGAGATTCACCTCATAAATGTCAATCCGTGGAGACATGAGGACCAGTATGAAGAACAAGAGCAAGTGAAGTGCACAAGTGCGTGAGTGAAAGCACACAAGCATGCTCGCACATACACACACACGCACAAGGTAAGAGCAAAGAGTGGAACAATGGAAGGACTTCGATTGCAAAAGAACTCTCTTACAAAGCTGAAATCTACAACAAGCTAATGCCTAAAATGAGCTCTCCAGCCCTTTTTATAGTTTTTGAGTAGTTTTGGCCCTGTCCTGACCTAGTGTCCGACCTAGTTAAAAATTAGGTTCCAAGGCTTATTTGGGGACTCAAACGGAATCTAAAAATTATGAAAATTGGTAGGATAATACTTCTAATACTCCTCAAGCTTGAGGACTCCTCGGCTTGAAGAAAATGGAGTTGTAAAAATGGAAAATGGTATTTACAATGGTTTTTAGTGACAAAAGTCACTATTTTTATAGGGATTTCTTTTGAAAATTTAACATGTGCTTCTTGGAGCTCCCTACATGCTCCTTCTTCTTGTGTGTCCACTTCCTTGATGCGCTTCCATGCTTTGTCCTCGACCTTGAGCTTCAACAATTCTCTTGGTAATACATCCAGTATTGTGTGTTGTGCTCCAAGCTTCTTATTCTTCCTTATGTTGTTTGCGTGCTTCTGCAAACATCAAACTCCAACATGTTTGCCGAGTAGAGATGCAGAGACTCAAATCTTTCCATCCATATTTCCCTTGTGGATGAGATCCATTTCTTTTGTTGGAACTTGAAGTTGTCTTAAAGATCTTACTTATATTCATATAACTTGTATAGGGTTGCTTTTCCATATTAGTTTCATTTCTTCTTCACATAATTACTACCTAGATCAGGTTCAAGCAAACCCAAAAATATATATGTAATTCAATCTCCAATTTGTATCTTTATGTCTACTTGTTTTTTTCCTATGTCTGTGAACATTGACTTGCTTACTTGTGAAATTTTACTTCTTATGGCACAATTATAAGTTTGTTTATTTCCTGCATTTAGTTAGATTACTTTTACCACATGCACTCCATAGGCCACTAGTATATACGGAAAAACTTCACTTGGCATTGTTGCCATGTCACACATCCTTAAGAAAAATGATAGACACCCCACATGTAGTCACATAGTGAGACCCATGGAAAGCCAAAATTTATCCACCTGATGGTCTCCATTTGTGCCCCAAAATCGGCTACTTGGATTAATTTATCTCAAGGGGAGATCACTACTACCAGAGTCACATGTTTTTTCTAACTCTGATTGGGTTGGTTGCTATGACACTTGTCTGTCCGCTAGTGGTTTTTGCTTCATGGTTGGTAGCTCATGCATATCTTGGTTGAGCAAGAAGTAGCTTATTGTGGCCACTTCTAGTTGTGAGGCTGAGTATTTGGTAGGTTTCACGGTGATTGTTGAGTGTTTGTGGCTCAGATGCCTGTTGGTTGATTTGAGTGTTGATCAGTCTTCTCCCACCACCATCTTCATTAAGATTCAAAGTGCATTGCCAATTGCGAGGAACCCTATGTTCCATGGTCACACAAAGCACATTGAGGTGCGTTATCATTATGTCAAGAAGAGGTTCTCTACTAGGGACATTAGTTTGGCATATGTACCCACACAAGATAACATGGCTAATCTTTTCACAAATGCTCTGCCTCAAGAGAAGATTGAAGCTTTCTGCAAAGATTTGGGCTTAATTCCTTTTGTGGGTTAAACTCTTTCAACATAGCTTGGTACTTCCTTGTACATGAGTGTACGTCCTTGTTCATTGTATCACTCCTAGGGGGGATTTGTTGATATATTTTGGTACTGATGTGTGTGAACACGCATTGACCATCAGGGGAACTTTCTTCCCTGTTTAGGAGGTGTTTTTCCCTGGCTTCTATATACCCCTTTAACCCTAATGGGTCATTTATCTTTGTACATTCACTTGGTAATACATTTAGTATTGTGCTCCAAGCTTCTTCCTCTTCTTTGTGATGTTCATGTGCTTCCATAGACCTAAAACTCTAATGTTTGTAATAAGTACCACAAGCACTAAATACCTTGACCTTGTAGTATCTCCAAGAAGCAAAGCATTTTGTAATTTTACTCCCTTGTATATTAAAAATTGTCTTTTTCCTAATCTACCTAGTATATTATATCATATAGTGTTTCCATTCGAGAGTTTCCCTTCAATTGGTTGAATTGTAAGCATCAGCAAATGTGTTTGTTTACATAGTATGTGTTTGTTCACACAGTAGTGTGATCCTTAGTGAAGTAAAATGATAGACAAATCCTTCTATGTATAAACAACATTCTATCATGATAAGTAGAAAATATTTACGCTTATAAAGTTATCCCCAATCACCGTGCTTCTCATGTAACATATCACATTACATAATATAATGATTTTATGTAGCATATAACAATGCATAAGTAAGAATTTTCTAAATGATTTTAGTAATGACTTAAATCTTTATTAGTAAAACCATTTAGAAGCTTCATACTTAATGCATATAAACAAAAACAAAAAAGAAATCCTTGTGTGTGTACTAAAAAATGATAAGCAAACACATCAGAGTGCCTACCTTCCCTACAAATTGCACAAGTACAACAATATGTTTTTTTGTTGAAACTTTTCGTGCCACTTGCACACGGCTTTAAATTCAAACGAACTGGGCCTTATCAAAGGCAAGAAACTGTCCCAAGACGCCTGGTCTAGTGGTTGAATCCCTCGCCTCTTGAGGCGGGGGCATGGGTTCAACCCCCCAGTGCTGCGGGACATGTATGCTGCCTTCGGGCGTGTCACTCTGCTATGCCTTCGGGCCGTTTACCCTGTTGTAAGTCCTTCCCGGTCTGTCTAACCCCTGTTCTTGTGGGATAAGGGGGGTCCCATGGGTACTATGCCCTTCCTTGTACAGTTGTAATTTCAAAGTTAAAGCCCGGGGGAGTAGGCCTCGGCCGAACCTCCATTTAAAAAAAAAAAAAAAAAAAAGGCATAAGAAACTATGTAGATTAAGAAATATAAATAGTCACCCAATGACTTTAATATGATTACTTGTACTGATCATTTTAACATAATGATAATGATAATGTCCATTCTATTTAACTCAAATGTACATGGTAGACACAAGGTTAGTTCTATATAAAGGATTTACTCCATGTTTTAGCCTTTTATGTTGAAGGGTTTGCAAGTTAAAAACATACATACATACATATATAAGCACATGCATACTTAAAACTTACATATACACATACGTACATACATGCATACAGACATACAAACGTGCATGCATACATATATATATATATATATATATATATATATATATATATATATATATATATATATATATATATATATATATATATATGTGTGTGTGTGTGTGTGTGTGTGTACGTGCATATGTATGTATGTATGTATGTGTGTGTGTATATATATGAGATTTTATGTCTTTCTTATGAAATTCATTATAAGAAAAAAGTTAAAATATGTAAAATATCTAGATATGTTGTAAAATCACAAACCATGCGATCTTTCATAAATGTTTATACTTAGACAACATTCATAAATATTTTCCTTGTATTTTCCATGTGTAAAGAATTGTATATATGGTTGTATATGAAACAACTTAACATATCTTATACCTCTCTTCTTTGCATCGAATTTACATTCTCAAGTAATGAAAATCATAAAATAGTGTAATGTCAAGGTAAGTCATCATCCTCTTGTACATTTTTCATCATCGCTACTTGAAGTGTTGCCTTCAATTAATCAAGGTTCTTGCTTATGACTGGATGTAACTGCAAAGCAAAAAAAAAAAAAAAATCTCTGATATATAATGCAAAATTTTATACAAAAGTAAACATGAGATTAGCACATGCATAAAACCATGTCTACAAACACGCATCAAAATGTAAGCAGATGTATAGATTAATACAAAAGCTATATGGTAGAGATACATAATGAATACATTCATACATATGTTTATATACTGGAAGCATACAATTACACAAGCATACATAGGTAAGCACAAAAGTATACATGCACAAACATAAGTACATACAAAAACCCAAATATTTATGAATAGATGAATAAAATCATGAATAC
>CM035408.1:12283477-12405977 GCA_020310875.1 Ceratopteris richardii | reverse complement strand
TGATTGCTCTAAATGTAGTTTTCGCATGGTTGATTTTCGAACCTGACGTCGCACAAAAGGTGTCAAGGCACCACCAAAACACCCCAATGCTATTAATATCGTTATGCACAAAGGCATTCATGTCGTCGGCAAAAATTCTCACAATCATTTGGCCGTGATTTAGAGGTAGGGAAAGACCCTTGAGATTGTCAGCATCTATGTGATGCTTTAATAGGCGACTGAGTCCATTCGAGGTGATAGCGAAAAGTAATGGAGCCAGAGGGCAGCCTTGCCTAATTGATCTTTTTAAACGAATGGGCTCAGAGAGTTTACCGATGATATTTACTCTAGTAGAAGCATTTCCAAGAAGAGTGGAAACCATCTTCGTGAACTTTTGGCTGCATCCAAGGTCTTTCAACGATTGAAGAATAAAGTCCCATTCCAATCTGTCATACGCTTTGTCGAAGTCGATCTTAATGAATACCAGATCTTGTGCAGTCTCCTCAGCAAACGCAAGGCCTTCCCAAATATCGACAATTGCTTCAAGTATAGATCTACCTTTGATAAAACCTTTCTGGTCCTCACAAAGCCATGACTTTAAATGACAAGAGATTCTATTGGCGATAACTTTTGCAATTATCTTGTATCCTGTTTGGAGCATGGTAATCGGTTGCCAGTTTTCAATTTTGTTCTTATCTTCCCTTTTGTGGATTAACTTGACGCCATTATTAAGACATTCAGGGAGGGCACCGAAGGAGAGAGCCTCTTGCCACACAAGACGCAGTGGGGTGGCCACTGTGTGTTTGAAGGACTTGAAAAACTCATTGGTGAGGCCATCAGGACTTGGACTTTTCCCATTGGGAAGAGCATCAATAACCTCGATAATTCATTCTCGGAAATGTTAGCATCCAGTAGAGAAATCAAGTTCTGTGGGATTCTAGATTGAGTAACCCTTGAGATGGTTGCCATGGAGTCACGCCTGTGTGGGGAAAGGGGAGCCGAGACCCCGAGAAGATGGGTAAAGTGCTCGACAATGATAGATCTATTCTCGACTTCCGTGCTACATTCGGTTCCATTGTTATTGACCAATAAGGGGATGGATTCCCTAGCTTGTTTCCCTTTGAGGGTGGTACACATCTCTTTCGATGGTTTGTCGGCCTTCCCTGCCCACCAATCTTTGAAGATTTTTGAAGACTTTTCCGTCGAACCTTCTCTTCTTATCTTAGTCTTCCCCTGATCTTCAAAAGACCTTGCTGGCATTGTAAGTTACCTTTGTTCACCTCTTCTTCAAGCCGTGAGAGCCTCCGATATACCGTTTCTCTTCTATTTTTCCGGATATCTCTTATAGCCTTTTGAGTCCTAATCAGAATTTTTCGAGTCCTTTCCACCGCGCTTCTCCAACACTTAGCCGGTTCATAACAGTAGGCAAAGGCTTCCGCCCACACTGTAGAAATTTCTTGGTGGACAAAGGGGAGGGAAAACGATGTCTGACAAGCATGAAACCAAGGGGCTTTTTGGAGCTTGGGAATCGGTTTGAAAGACAGAGTAATCGGGTAGTGGTCTGAGATAGTCAGGTCCATGTGTTGGGAAATTGAAGGAATACCCCACCGGAGGATGGTGTTTTGATCCATGTAACATCTATCAAGTCTTGCTTTCCTCAAAGAGTCCCCCAATTGGAGATTTGACCAGGAGAACCCCTTCATGTCTTTCACCTCTACGAGATCGAGATGGAGCTTGATTTTATCCCATATCTCTTTCTCCTGGCCTTCAATAATTTTTCCTTTGTTATTGCATTGGTCCTCAGGAAACTCAACCATGTTGAAGTCTCCACAAATCAAAACATTATGTGAGAGGGAGTCGAGAGAAGCCAAGTATCAATTATATCCGCTTCTCCATTAGGGGCATACATTGAGACCACAATTAACTGAAAAGGGAACCCGATAGAGGCAGCAATCCAACGATGATTCCGACCTTCAAAAGTTGAGGTCACACTGCCAGACAAGGAGTGACTAATATCGATTGCAGCACCCTCGCCCCCCTAGGGTGATAAGTGGAGAACCAAAGGTGGTTTGGAGAAATGCATTTAAGCCTTTTCTGGAGATCCTCTCCATCGATTTTAACCTCTTGTAAGCAGATAAAGTCAGGGTTGAGGCACTTGTCTTTGAACCACTGGCCAAGAATCGCCGCTCTTAGCGGGTCCGACAAACCCTCTTTCATTGAATTTCATTGTTGATGGTTAGCCTCTTTGAGGGGAAGGACCCGATCTTTTTTCTTCTTGTGATCTTCTTTTTTCCTCCCAACTTCTTGACTTAGGATCCTAATCTTGAGGGGGCTCTTCCATGGCATGCCCGATGGTTGTTTTCCTTTAAGCTCTGACTTTTGTTGCGGTAATCTTGGAATGCATACCGGAAGGGTAGGACCATGGAAGGAGCTTTCACTGTCTAGGTTGTCTTCATTGCTAGTAGTGAAGCCTTCCTCTTTACTCGTGGTGTAACCTTCTTGGTTTTCTTCTTTGCTGGTAGAGCATCCATGGGTATTATCAGTGGGGTCTTCTTCATAATGGTTGTCCCCTGGGAAGTCGACCTCATTAATCTCCTTTTCTAGGTTATAGTACATGTTATTCGAAGGAGCAATTTTCATAGTGTTCCTTGCTGTTGATCTTCGAGGGCTAACTTTCCTCCTACGTCTTACTTCAATGAATCCTTTTGAATCCGTCTTAGCAATGCGAGTTCCCTCTTCTTCCTCCATCGGAGGGGGTTGATCCCGAGTGTCGACTTGAGGGAAAGGATCCAGGGTCCCATCTTGTTTAAGCTTGCTTTTATTGGTACTTTTCTTCAAGGGGCAATCTTTGATCCTATGATCTTGATGCCTGCAACGGAAGCACACGTTTGGCAAATTCTTGTAAGTAACCTCCTATGTCCAAGTCTTACCATCTCCACAGTTTATGAAAATATTCGAGGGAAGGGTCTGATTCAGGTCTGTTTCAACGCAGATCAAAGGGTGCCATCTTGCATTGAGAGAATGTTGAGCACCATCATAGATTAGCCCCCCTACATCCCCTCTTGAGGCCATCGGGCAACCGATCGATGAAACGATTTCTCGAAGAAATCCATACAGAAAGTACGGCAGATTGGGAAGCTCCACCCAAAGCAGGTAACGAAGTGGCTTTGATCTGTTCGGAACAAATTTTGGGGTTCACTTAAAGAGGCAAAGGGTGGACCGGCCCACTTGCCAAGAGCTGGCTTGCAGGGCTTGGAAGGCCATCTCTTCATTCTCAAACACTAGAAGCAGGTGGTTCGTCGGCAAGAATTGACATTTGCACACAATTAGGCCACGCTGGGAACCATTCCTTGCGAAGCCAAGCTCTCACACTTTCTAGAGGGGACCTAGGGCCAAAAACTTGAGTGATCAGACACGTTTTCATCAGTTCTTCTTGCTTTGCCACCACAGATTCTTTACACAAAGATACCACTGGAGGGTCGACGTCCACTGATACAGAATCCATCCCGAGGGGGCGCTGGGGCTATGGTGGGGCCTCGTTGCTCAAGATCAGCAAGGGAATAAGAGTCGACATAAGAGGGAAAGAGAAGACCACGAGCAAGCAACGGGCCAAGTCAACTCACGAACACCCCACAATAAAGGATAGCTCTTTTTTCTTCTTTTTCTTGAAATCTTCTGTCTCTATTCTTTCTTTTCTTTTTTTTTTCTTCTTTTTTCTTTTCCATTTTTTTCTTTTTTCTTCGAATTATGCCAGGCACTCACGACTCACTAGGGAGGGAACAAGATTATTTCGCTGTCCACCATTTTGAAGATGGCGACATGCTGAAGGTATTGACGATTAAAATGTGACACCCACTTCTGCAGTAACCCTCACGCGCTTGATCTCTTTTTTGAATCACTTCGCGATATGAGGCCCCACCCGCCACGAGGCCAACACGACGCACAAGAAAAACGAGGGTCCAGTCGGCAAGGTCGCTGAGAGAGGCACGCGTCTATTTTCTTTTTCTATCTTTTCAATAGCTTTTACTTTCGAAAATGAAGGTACCAAGTTAGAGGATATAATTTCTGAAGTCATTAGAGAGAACTACCGGCATAGGCAATAATGCAGCCTCTTAAATTTTCTTTCTTTTTCTTTTTGAAAACAAAATTATTTATTAATAAAACTAATGTAGGCTATACTTTAATGTGCCCATATTCCCCACATCGATAGCACATAAGAGGCATTGTATACATCAGCTAGTTTGTGCAGTTTTGATCCCTATTTTGCTAATTTGACATGCTAGCATAAAAGGTATCGGACACATGAGAGTTATCTCATTGTTGCGCTCCCTTGCGAAAGTAGCAATCACGGGCCTCATGACTGTTCTTGTCATGCAGCTTTTATCTTATTTGGACAATCCATACTTGAATATGGTTACTATCATATTTGCATTCGGGTGCATACGAAACCTTTTTCTAGACTACATTTCGGGCTTATTGGATGTCTGCGACTGAAATACATTTAGAACTTGACTTTTTGAGCTGTGCCTTGGGGGGCAAAAGACCCTAGATCGAAGGTCATTTTCAAGCAATATTCCCAACGTTTTTTGGTCCTCTATAGCTCCTTAACTCCAAGGATACCGAAGGGAGGATCTTTGTTTTCTTGAGCTATCAAGGGGGAGTTCTCTAGCCCTTAAGCTACCAATGGGGGGTATAAGCATCTTATTGGAGTTCTTCAGGAGGTGTTAGCATATACTTTAAAGTGAGGAGCTGTTTTGAGCTTTATTCAAAAGCATGATGATGAAGATCGTTGATCATACATGATTATCTGCATATTTTGACATGATCTTGCACTCATGTGGATCTTGTCATGCAGTTTGAGCTCGTTGTCTAATTTTAACATCATAATCTTTGTTTTTACTGAATTTATGCTTAATTCTCATTGATTTATGTTTTTAATCTCATCTACAATATCTATCATAATTTGTATAATTTTCTAGCAAAAAAAAGTCACCTCCGGTCTTGTCTTGGGCTTTCCAACCCGACCAAAAAAAATTTCAATTCCTATCCGAATCAACCATGGCCACTATTGTTGCATATTGAGCATCATCGTGTCTGCGGATCTCTTCAACATTGTGCAGCTCTTCCCATTGAATTTGTGCATGTACCTCGTTATTGTGTAGTATGGATGGAGAGTGAACCTTTTCTTTATGGTGACTATGTTGCACCTTCAATGCTTCTAGCCCCCTCCTAAGTTGCTTGATTGGATCCATGGTGCTAGACTAGATAGGTTGGCTACCACCTTCCAAGTGTACTCTTGCCTCCTCTATGCTTGAGGCTACTGCCATGAATGCTTCCAAGGTAACATCAAGCCTTGAGGACTCTACAAGTTCTTTTGAGATCGTTGGCAATGCTTTCTCAATCCACTTCTTCACCAAAAAGTCACAAGGGGCATGTGGAAAGCGAGAATCAAGCGTGTTTGCACATGTATATAGTTCATGGAAGGATTACATGGTTGAAGCCTTAAATTCTTGTGTTGATCAAAGGCCCTCTCTAAAGAATTATTCGCATCAAAGGTTTGATAGAAAGCAGTCTTCAGAGCTTTCAAAGTGACAAAGTCTCCATATCCATGCCAACTATACCACTTGTTTGCAACTCGATGGAGGTGAATGGAAATAAGTTGAGCATGAAGTCCTCTTGATTTTGCAATTTACATCCTCGACATAAGGAGATAAACCTACTTATGTGGTCATCTCTTATGCTTTGTACCCTTGAAAGTATATTTATTCTTGGCAAAAGATTTGTAAAATCTTCCATTGATAATTAGTTACTTTTGAAGTATCGCATATAGATTTTGATGGTCTTTTTGCCTTCCCTTTAGAAGTGGGTATCTTGGCTAATTCTTGGGTGAAGTCAGTAGGAAGGGTTATGGGTATAGGGGTAATTGGTCTTCAAAAAGTGTGATGAGATTATCTTTCACTATGGTAGGTCTCTATAGGATTCTTGAGATGTCAAAGAGATTCCCTAGCTCACCAGGTGTGGGGCATGTGTCCATCCGCACTTTACTAGGTAGAAGCCTAGAAAGGTTTGAATCCCAAAGCAAAATAGAATAAAATTAGAAATCTTAGATTCAGAAGCGTGAATTGCAGAGAGCATGCAAAGGTCCCACTGGTCATGCCATACTATATATGCCCTCATTGGATGGCTACTTTAATGTGATGTGCAATTAAGAACATGATAACAAAGATTTGAAACAACTCAAACTACAACAAAACAAGAAAATGACACTCGAGTGGAAGCCAAAATACAACCAAAACTTGTTCCAATAGGCTTTGAATTCATAAGGTACACACTCCGACTTGATCAAACAATAAGGATTAATTCCCAAAAAAATTAGGCCTAAATTGGTCACTCCACCTAGGCGACCACTAGTTTGGCATGGCAAATTGGGCGACCACCCATGATGACATTTGGATGCCCGCCATCTCCTTAGTCTACCTAGTGCATGCCACCCCAACCACTTGGGGTTGGGTGACCATCCACTTGATGGCTACACTTCTTGGATTTTTGGGCCGGTCTTGGGGAACTTATCTCTTGAAATTACTTGGAGTGCAACTAAGTACAACATAAATAGTTTTAGAGTGATTCAAATTATAAATCTTTAAGGGAAAATCTTTTCACGATAATGTTGGAGAGAAGAATGATTCACTAGAGGAATTGGAGCATCTTCCAAGGCACTTAGCCATCAAACCCCTTGGGGAAATACTTCTTCTACCTTGTAAGACCCTTCCATCTAGTAGATAGCTTCTTCTGTTTCTTGTTGTAGATACTAGGCTGGTATAAAAAAACTGAAGAACATTATTTTATCATTGTTTCGACAAGTATCGTCATGCCAAGCCTTTCGTTTTGTTTGCTCCTTCTCTAGAGTTGAGCTTGTAAGAATTCTCCTTTCCTCGAGTTTAGGCAATCTATTAATGTCCATACCACTACTACTTTGTAAATTTTCATTTCTTGCATGCTCCACTCGATGTGATCCATTGTTGAATTCGAATGGGGCTACAACTTCAAGATCATATACAAATTGGAATGGACCATGTTTAGTGGCTACCTAAAAAGCTATTCTATTTACCTATATCATGCCTAAAAATATATTGCACCAAGTAGAAGGGTGTGTGTGGCGCTTGTTTTTAGAATCGAGATGAGTACCTTATTGGTGTTGTTTGCTTGACCATTAGCCCTTAGGTAGTACACACATGGTATTTTTTGGGAGACTTTGTATCTTGTAAATATTTGCGTTAAAGGATCCTTGGTCGTTGGTCACTTTTATTGGGCAGCCATACCTACAAAAAATGTTTTCATAAGCTTTTCCATGATTGTCCTGGCAATGGCACTAAACATTGTTGATTCGTAGTGTAGGAAGTGCTCACATACTTCTAAATCATCAATCCATGAAGAGTAGACATCAACCTATTTGTAGTCGAGTGTTTAAGCAGTCAAGATGAAAGGGTTTCAAATGTCCACACTATCCAATGGTATCAAGTCCACACTATTCAATGGTGTCACAAGGGTTGAATCACCAAAATGCGTGTATCTCCCTTGTTATTGACCGATGAAAATCCCCAAGACTACAATAAAAAAACAAATGAAAATGCAAAAGAAGTAGGTTGATGGGCTTGTACAAAGCTTACAAACCTACAAGAAACCCTCCTTCACTCGCCTCAATCTCCTAAACAAGTGTTTAATTACCCAAGAACACTTCGAAATATGCAACAATCTTAAATAATACTCATATAACTCTAAAACAAGTGTCACATATTTGCAACCAATCAAATACCTCGCTCAAAATGCACAGGAAAACATAAAGATGAATTTTGCAAGTAAAAAGGGTTCACAATTATACTTGATCAAAAGATCTTTTACAAATGAGATCTTGGTCTTTTTGTAGGAGTTTCCGCAAAACCACTCCTTTTCTATCTCAAAAGTATAGAAAACTAAAAGATCCTACTCTAAATTACTTCCTCTCTTTGCAAATTTTAAGGGAAGTCTCTTTCCTCTTACAAAGAAACTATTCTACAACTATGTACAAATCTCTTATCAACAAAAACGCTTTGGACAAACTTAAAAAGAATTATGTGACTTCCATATATGTGACTATCACACTGTGTAGCAACCACAACCTATCGTGTTAGCCACTTGATTGTGGAATCATCTTGCACTTCTCAATCAAGTAACCACATTCACAATGTTGCGAATGTGTATTTTAATTAATTACGATGATTTAAAAGTTATTTTAATATAGCTTGGTGAGAGTTCCATTCCTTTTATCAATGATGTTAAACCACTAAGAGGATGGATATACTAACTCAACCCCTATTACACTTAAGTGGTCAAAAGGCATCTCACATGTGTATGAATACCATTTTAAGTGATGGTATCACTTATCTTTCATTGCTCTATTTGATACATGGAGGAGTGGCATTTAAGGGTTTCTTCACTTTAGTTTTTATGATAACATTGGTGGAACTCAAGACTTGATTGCATCATGACTTCAAAGGGAGACATCAACTAAAAAGTATGTTTAAGTGATTCATCAACTAAAGGTAACCAAGCATCACACACTTAGTTGTCTACATTACATAGAGCTCCATCGAGTAACTTGAGGGATCATCTAGCGGATGGTTGCATCGAATAGCGAAAGGCATCACTTAAAGCAAGATCTTGGAACATTTATCAAAAGAAGGGTTGGGAAATTAGTTCAAAGGCATCATATAAATAGGAGATTGCATTGATTATGTATCTCCATTGACTAGTTTGGGTTATCACTTATGAATTTGAGAGGATCATATGGCTGCTTTAGAAGCCACGCATATGCATCCCATTAATCCCAATGAGGCAAGAACATCTAATAAATACTATAGTACCATCTTGAAGCTCTAAAAATCGAATGCCCATTCTATTGGCATTTACCTAGATGGCCTCAACTACCAAGTGGTTTGGCTTAAAATTGTAACTGCTTAACAATTCATCCATATTTGATAGTCAATTTTGTAATGAACACTATGAGGTTAAAGAGGGCATTGTATACCTTCTCACATCAGATCCTCAACATGTGAATGAGAAAGGTGAAGTAATTTTGGTTGGCAAGGGTGATGAGGATTTATCTGAGTATTTGCCCACACTACCAGAAGGAATGACTATATCAAGCAGATGTATATTTTACGTTTTGAATTCGAAACTTTCATGGATGGCCATCTACTTGGAAAGGAGTACTCAAAAGAGATATTAGATCACTAACGCTATGACTTCTCTTGCCAAGAGAATGGTTGTGTATGTGTTCAAAAACAAGTATATTTTCACTTTTTTGCTTGAAATCTGTGATAAAGAAGGAACTCCTATTGGGAAATTACAAAACTTGAGTGGTCTTTTGATAGTCCTAATCCTGAGTCTTTTGGTGGTAATTTGGTTCCTGAGAAATAAACTCGATAATTCCAAGGGCACCTACAAATAATAGATTCCAAGCAAGACCATTGCAAGAGGAGTGTGCTCATGCAACTCCTGTTTATGGATAAGCAAATGAGTAGGCTAATCTTCAACCAATCAACCTTGTGATTAGAATGCAAAACCCAAATATGAAACCTTCAAACATCCCAAGTGGTGAAGTATTTAAAAAATTATTATGATAGGTCTTTGAATCCCTATGATCACGTAGCTTACTTAAAACAAGTCCTATGAGTGAGACAAGTCACAAACATTTTCGTGATATAATGTAGCAAGGGAAGAGAATCGAAACAAAGCCCCATTGAGACTAAATTGGTGTCATATCCAATTCAATCTATTGGATGAGAGCCTTGCTGATGTGGCAAAACACCCAAATGATGAAGAGCTAGAGATTAACTCAAGGATATGTGAAATCGAAGGAAAGTGTCCATAATGCTTGTGGGATGATCAAAGGCCCTCTCTCAAGAATTATTCGGAACAAAGGTTTGATAGAAAGCAATCTTCAGAGCTTTCAAAGTGAAAAAGTCTCCATATCCATGCTAACTATACCACTTGTTTGCAAGTCGATGGAGGTGAATGGAAATAGGCTGAGCATGAAGTCCTCTTGATTCTGCAATTTATATCCTCGACATAAGGAAATAAACCTACTTATGTCGTCATCTCTTATGCTTTGTACCCTTGAAAGTAAGAAATTTAATATTTATTCCTGGCAAAAGATTTGTAAGATCTTCCATTGATAATTAGTTATCTTTTGAAGTACCACATATAGATTTTGATGGTCTTTTTGGCTTCCCTTTAGAAGTAGGTATCTTGGCTAATTCTTGGGTGAAGTCAGTAGGAAGGTTTATTGCAAGAGAACAAGGATTACAACCACCACATGCTAGTGAGATGACTCTCCTCCCAACCAAATGCCTCTATATATAGCTCTCCAGGGGACTGCCTTCTTGGGTAGGTGGATACTAACCATCCATGTGTCGGCCATGTAACTTCATGTGCGCCAAGTGTCCCAGTTAACTCAAGTTAACTCAAGTGGATGCTTCTAGAATGATCTAGATCTCTTTGGGCAAAATACTCTCCCCATGTCCCCCATGGGATTGAACCCAAGACCTCCTCCTTCACATCCTTAAGATTTAACCACTAAGCTAAGTGGATCACTTGTTCACAAGAGCACAAGACCTCCTAGTAAGTCTAAACTCGAGATCTTTGGTCATACACACGGATGACCAAATGGTGTTCGATTTCAGATTTGTCTGAACCGATTGGACCCTTGGATCGTAGACTTACTTTATTACATTCTTCCCCCCTTGGAAAAATATTTTTGTCCTCGAAAATAGAGCTATATATCTACTGTAGGCAACCCCCAAGCCTCATGTTCTAAAACTGGAAGAACATGGTCATGTTCTAGAATTGGAAGAACATGTCTCATCTATTTGGTGGCATCCTTGCCCAAATGATTCAAAACACTATCTTGCTTTGCACTTTGATAAACTTGTCAAAGTACAAAGTAGTGAATGGATAATAAGGTTGGATTAAAAAACATCCTTGGCAAATTCACAGTTTCTCGATGTGCGATCTAGGCACAAACATGTGAACTGGGTGGATTCAAATTACTAGTCCATTTCTGGGCATAACTGGTGCATGGACTCGCAAGACTTTGAGAACTCTTGATTCATTTGAATTTGTTTTGGAGCACTAAAAGTTTAGTTTTCCCCAAACATGTAACTTAGATGTTTGTACAATGGTTTACTCCTATCTAATAGTTACTTGATTTTTTCACTCGACTAGAGGACTACTTTGTCCTAATGAGTTTAAAATCGGACCATTGAATAGTCAACCATTGGACAACTCCAACCATCTAATATCATAGCAAGGTTGAGAACATCGGACAATAGAGTATGGGAGCATCGAAGGAGCATCATGTAGGGTTTTCATCAAGGAGCAATGCTTAATAAAGCAATGCTTAACAAGTGCATCGGGAATTATAACCTTCATACACATTAAAAAAAGTGGTTCAAAATGAACACCAAAATATCAAATAAAAGGCAATAGGAACTTGCATTATTTCACATGAGAGATTATTGGAAGGGATATTAATAACATTCTTTGAGTGTCTAAGTTCATTGATTGATTATGTTATCCTTGCATAAACACTAAAAAGAAGCACATCATACATGACATCACATTTTCTTTTAAGTAAGCATTGTTATAATCGTTAGATTCAGAAACAATGAACACACATGCACACTATCCCTCTTGAAGGCTTGTAATTTGTTTGATTTTCATCATTTATACATGCATTTGAGACCAAAGAAAATGTTAGTCCAATGAAAGTATGTTAAAAGTCATCTTTCTTAAGTGGGAGTAGTCATGTTTCCCCTAGCCACACATGAGAACTCTCTTCGAGTAGTTAGTCTGCACTGAACTGGGATCATATGGCTGCTTCAGAAGCCATGCATATGCATCCCATGAATCCCAATGAGGCAAGAACATCTAAGAAAGACTATGGTACCATCTTGAAGTTCTAAAAATTGAATGCCCATTCTATTGGCATTTACCTAGATGGCCTCAACTACCAAGCAGTTAGGCTTAAAATTCGTAATTGCTTAACAGTTCATCCATATCTGATGTGGCAAAAAACCCAAATGATGACGAGCTAGAGATTAACTCAAGGATATGTGAAATCGAAGGAAAGTGTCCATAATGCTTGTGGGATGAGGTGTAGTTGAGGTAGATGGAAGAAAGAGAGAAAAGATGGAGGAAAACCATCATTGAAAGAGGTTCAAGATCTTGAGGAATCTGAATTCTATGATTACCTTTCGAATGAGAGTGCACCATTGATTGTTCTCTGAATTGAAGAAGAAGAGGATGGAGATCTCGTGGAATTGCCACAATTCTCATGAGAACATGAAAACAAGTCCATAGTGAAAAAGACAACTTCGATTAGATTTTCCATGAGCAAAACGACTAAGAACATACCAAGCATGGAGCCATTAAACAATAAAGATGACCAAACGTGTGGATCCAAACACCATTCAAACCAAACCTTTAGAGTCCAATCTAGTTTTACTAAATAGGTGCCAATTGATAACATAGGAGAATATAAAAAAAGAGATGAGGCCAATACTTACCTACTAATCTCCTTCAACGGGCACACTACAACGTGCAGGAACAACCACTAAAAGCCTTATGGGACAAAATGGAAAAACTTGACCTACACCCCACTTGTCGAAAACAACAATTGGCTGATGGACATATTGAGCAACCCATGGGTTCTCTAGAGAATGTAAAATTGAATAATTGTGGAGTGGACCACACTCTAGCCATTTGTAATTTCAGCCAAGCGAGCAATTATGAGATGATTCTAGGAAGAACATTTATGCATCAATTGAAACTAGTGTAGATTGGGATAACAATGCTCTTTGTAGCAATACACGAGGATAATGACCAGAATCAATCTCCTTACATTTCACGTATACAAATATCCATCCCATCCAATGGAATAATGTACATAAAGATGCAAATGATTTTCCCTCAAACGAATCATCACAATCTAAGTCTTGGATATGTAAAGATGCAAATTTGGATAGGTAAAGATGCTCATAAAGAAGACTAATAATTGGCATGAAGAGATCATGTGTATTTAGTAATTCAAGACATATCTTTTGAAGATCCAACTTATATTCCTCAACACTTCAATGACCAAGAGTTTGAATCTCATGGTTAGATGCAAATACGACTCACCATAAATATTTTTGTTAATGAGAATACTTTAACAAAACATTGTGATGGTGAAGGATATGATATTAATGGATTGTTCATTATATGGGTTCTTGAGGGAATTATATTGGTTTAAATGAGTTTGGATGATGATGACTTGGTTTTTGTTCATATGGAATCTGAGTTTGATTCTAAAAAGGAGTTGCGAAAAGAAGTTCATGTTGATGATTGCATTAGGGACCATATGAACTACATGTATCCCCTATACAAAGTTGAGGAACCTTATGAAGAAAGTATTATCTCACTAGAGAGAAAGTTAGATGAATTTGAGCCTCCAAAACTTTTTAAGAAATATGAGGTACAAAGTCAAAAAGTGGAAGCTTTGAGATCTACGAGAGAGACCGAGTCTTATGGAAACCAAGAAATGGAGTAGGAGGTGGTTATCAAGAGAGAAGAAGGAGAAAGGACGTGCACATACATTGGAAATGGAATATCCGAAATAGAAGAGGCTTAATTGAAGGAATTGTTGCAAAGTATTGAGATATATTTGCTTGCTCATATAGGGACTTAAAAGGTGTTGAACCTCATTATGGAAAGTGGATAAATGTCACTTATTTCAGCCACATTAATCTTTTTCAGATTAATGCAGACTCTTAGCTTTCCATTTTTTCTTAGGTAGGACCACTGTTGGGGACACCCCATTTAGTGTGTTCAATCACATAAACGAAACCTACTTCTAAGATTTTATCAATGACATTGTCCTCTAAGTTTAATCTTGATTGAATATAGATTGTTTTAAGTGTAAGGCCTTTGTTTCAATGGTTTTGCTGAGATAAGGGAAAATCTTGGCATGTATTTTCTCCTAGAATGGAATTTCCACAAATGAAAATAAGATCTATGTGATAGTGAATCTACGAAAGCCTAGGAACTTCAAGGAAGTTGAGGCTTTCATGGGCCATTATGGATATTATTATAGGTTTATCCATATGCATTCTATTATAGCTAGACCACTCTATGCCTTGATTATGCAATTTGAATGAACCGAAGAGTGTGACAAAGCGTTCAAAGAGCTAAAGCACAAGCTTGTCACATCTCCTATATTTAAAAGTGCCACATTGGGATAAATCTTCCATGTGCATATTGATGCATCAAACTATGCAACTGGCTTTATATTAATGTAGCATGCTAATGAAGCTAGGCTTGATTTTCCTATTGCATATGCTAGTCCACATCTCAATAGTGCATAATGAAATTAAGCCACAATTGAAGTAGAGGGCTTATGAATGATATATGAAGTCAAGAAATTTAGGCATTATTTGCTAGCAAATAACGTTAAGTTTTTGTCGATCATCGGGCCCTTATCTACCTAGCTAATAACCCCTATAATATTCTTTTCCATCATGACTGCATAGCCACTTATACACCTCCTAAATTTTTTGGAACCAGACCAATCGTCATATGTGTATGTTTTACCTTCAAATTATCTCCAAATGGATAGAATAAAACTTCATTCAATGTGCCTTTGAGATGTTTACGTCCTCTTTTAGCTACCTGCAAGTGTGGAACTTTAGGTGTGTGCATGAATCGAGACAGCACACCAATTGTATATGCCAAATCAAATCTAATAGTTGTGGCATAATATAATGAGTCCACACTAGACCTATATAACAATGCATCTTTTAATAATTACCTTCAATGGAATTCAGCTTGGCATTAACTTCCATTGGGATTTCTCAATGTTTGCAACATGTAAGAGCCAACCTCTTCACTATGTCCAAAATTAACTTCTTTTGCATGAATTCCATTGATTTCATAGACTACTACAATACTTAAGAAATATCTTAGATCTCCAAGGTTTGAGATCTAAAACTCTTTCCTAATCCTCCTTTTGATGTCCTTGATCCCTTCTTATAATAATCAAGTCATCTACATAAACATATAAATATATAGATGCATCACCTTCTCTCCTAAAGAACAATGAGGGATGGACCTTCTCTTTTTTTAATCTAGAGATAATCAAGTAGTGCACTGGCCTTTGATTACATGCCCTTGGTTCTTGCTTGACGAATATCCTAGGGTACTAAATGTAATGGGAATGAGTGTGCATGATGAACACACCTCCCCACTAGAGCATTCCAGATCATTGTTATTTTGAGTGCAAGAGGATATAAAGGACGGGAGGTGAGTTTCACACACAACAATCATGTCTTTTATTTTCAAGCATTCTTCTTTGAGAGCTTTGAAGAATTAGTCCTATAATTGGTATCATACCCTGAGATCAAGGAGAGGATGATTTTTTGTGTTTTTTGTTGCCTTTGCAAATTTGGAAGCGATCATCGTCTTCCTCATTTTTGAGAGCCATCAATGTGCAGGATAGCAGATAGAGAGCTTCTTCAAAAAATATGAGAAGAGGAGGCCCCTCAAAGGAAACCAAGGGCCCCCAAGGAGCCTGACAAGCATGCACAACACCCAAGGCCAACAAAGACTAACACAGAACACCTCCATGAATGGCCATCTCTCCTCTATATAATGCCCACACATGGAGAGAGAGAGAGAGAGAGATTCAGTCTTTCCTTTCCTCCCCTATCTTGGATACCACATGCTGAGGATCAAGCTTAATGTATAACGAAAAATGCACTCATAATCTCCCTTTGGCCACATTTAACCACCTGCATAGAGCTTCAAAGTTGATTGTCCATAGTCAAAGTGCTTTATTATAGGACCTTTTTGATGCAAGGACAATCGATGTTGATTTGAAGACTCTAGAGGAGTAATTGGTGATCATTTCAAGCATCTACACTATAGCTACAAGTGGATTTCTTGACACCAAAGATAAGTTTCTTCCTAATACATGCACTTTTGCTATTTTTCACGCATCAAATTGTCATTCATTATAAGCATTGGTACCTTATACATGCATGTATATTTGCTCATATTCTTGTCAATCTTAGCACTTTTAGCAAAAGTAGGATGCTAACATAATTTCTTGCAAGTATGATGAGGAGAAAGCAAACATTCAGTGTTCTTATGAAATTAATTTATGGTGCAAGCATGTTGATTATTGTAAAACACGTGTAGTTCCATTTGGGTATTTTGGTTGTTTATTGTGTGCCCGTTAGCACACATGTTTAAGTGCATGTAGAGAACTTGGTTTTTTTTTTTAATTGTCAATTTACTGCCAAAATGTTGCCAAGATATTTAAAATTTGAATGCATAGTTGATTGATGCATAAAGTTAGAGAGCATACTAATGGTGTTTATGGATTTTTTGTTTTCTTTTATGAAAAGCTATTTGCTACTTTCCACTACCACAGTTTATACTAGGTGTACATAAATAAATAAATGTAAATATATATATATATATATATATATATGTGTGTGTGTGTGTGTATGTATGTATGTGTGTGTGTATAGAGAGAGAGAGAGAACAAATAACACATAAAAAAGGGATCTTATAATTTCATAATCATGGACTCAGGACCTTCATCACCTCATAGGGAAGACATGCACATGGTTGAACATGCGGTAGACACTATAGAGACCGTAAGCACTAAAATATCCTAGTTAGAGAGTATGCTTCAAACTATCTTGGAGCACGTTCGTAGCTCTAAGAAAGATGAAGTGATGCCCAAGAGTGAGATTCTAGGAATGGAGTTGAAGCTCTACATGAGCATCAAACTCTAGAATTGTCTAGTGAGGGTGTCCTAGTGGGAGAAGCCAGATGGAAGCTTAAGTTCCTTAAGTCATCACGATATCATGGCTCGACTAGTGCACATACTACTTACGATGTTGAGTAGTGGCTTAACAAGTGAGAGCAGTGCTTCCACTTATGCCATATCATGGAAGATAGGAATAAGATACAATAGACTACTTACAATCTCATGGATGTTTCCCATAGGTGGTGGCATGAAATTATAAGAAGGAGCCTACTACTTGAAAAAAATCTAAGATCTTGTTCTATAATAATTTTGTGCCGATTGCCACAGGCCATGGAGATGGCTCTAGTCTTTGAGAATGGTTGAAGGGGCATAGGCTCCTAGGGCCAAAGATCCTCATGGACTAAGATGAGTTGGCCCTTTGCCTTTACTACTCCTATTTTGACCCGTGCATAGCTTTAGAAAGAGGCTAAGCAGGTGCACATGACCAAGATAGTTTCAAGAGCTAAAAGAAAAGTTTCTACTCTAGATGAGAAGGCTTATGATAAGTCTATTCTTAAACCTGAATAGAAAGAGAAGGCAATGAGAGAAGGATTTTGCCATGGATGCTTAGGACAACATCAATCTAAAGACAATCCTAAGAAGAAAAAGATATCCGCAACCATAGTAATAAACCTCACATAGATAGTGAGTGATGCAAATGAGGATCTTGGAGATTCCCCATCTCAGATATCATCTCCCATAGTGGCCATGACGGTCACTAAGAAGGTGCCTTCTATGTCAGATGATGTGCTTTTACCAATGGCACAAAAAGGTTACCTGTTTCTAGACATGGAACTCATTGTTATGAGAGGAGTCATGGAAGGACAACCTATCAAGGTCCTCTTTGACACTCTTATTTTCTAGAAAACTTTACATGTCTAAATATCTATATCCAAGAGATGTTTACTTTCCCTTGCCTAGCCAATTAGGCTTATTGATTCAATCCTTTTTTCTAAAAAGTATACTTGAAAAGAAATGGAAGCTTCCATCATGTGATAGCTCCTATCATTAGAATATTTTTCAAAAGGACATCACCATGTACTTTTCCTGACATAATTATAAACTTATGTGTTGTTTTGGGAAAATTTCATGGGTCAATGGAGATGCATTTCTTGGATCTTCTTGTATTCCTAAAAGATAAGTTCACCTTGAATATGATAGGAAAATGATGTGACTCATGAAATAGAAGACTCGACTATTTTATTTAAGTTCTTATCTTTAGGAACTATCTCATTTCCTAAAGATCACTTGTCTAAGTTTCATCTTGAAATTCCAAGTTTCTGAGATGAAATCACAAATTTACTTTTCTTTGATTTCCATCACTTATTTGGATGGAATCAAGTGAGAACAGTCACTTTCAAAGTGTTCATGGAACATTAAAAACTTTCTTAAGCTATCATCCTAATTAGATGCGCGAGAAGTTATACAAGAACATGTAAAATCTTGCATAAGTTTGCAAGTAGTTATTTATTCTTGCTTATCAAGATGGCAAGAAAGCTTAATGTGTGACTTTTTTTGTATGCCTACTTTTACTAAGAAAGACATCGATCATATTTAATGTAACTTTTCATTAAGTATGTGATACCTAAGTATCACCTTGGGAAAGAATTTGTTAGTTACTTGAGTTGCAAGGTGGGAGCTAGCATGACTTTGTAACTAACTAGTTTTAAGTCTTTCAAATGTCCAAATTGAGCTTTTAAAGAGTAAGCTTATGACTATGAAAGTACATTCTTTTATCTACTTCGCAAACAATTACTTTTATATATGAAAATACATGTGCTAGCATGCAAATACATATGCTCACATGCAAATGCATATGCTTGCATGCATGCATTGACATACTTTTTAATGCCCTAAACTAATTGAAGCACTTCTTGAACTTGCAATGCATGCGTTTCATGCATCTTTGCACAAACATACTAACTTTACTTGCTTTAAACATATGAACATACTTGTGCACATGCTTGAGTGCATCAAGAAACTTTTCTAATAGTAAGGAAGCTTGTGTTGTGCATTGAAAACATTGTTTTTGGATGCATGCCATGTTTCTCAGTGCTTTATGTGTTTTCCAATACAACTATGGTTGCCCATTTAGCTTTCATTGATGTTCATAAATTTCACATAAACATTATCAAAGGTGAAGATGTATAGCATGCTTCAATGATAATTAAAGGCAATCTACATGAAAGCAAAGAGCAAAGCAAGTAGTGAAATGAAAACAACAACTTGGGAAATTACTTATCTCAAGGTCATCCTTGTTCCTTGCTCCTCTTGATCTAACATCTTTACTCGATGATGTGGCTAGCTCAACTGACCGAGCATTAGATTGAAGACATGAAGGCCGCATGTTCATTCCATGCTTGTAGTCATCCAAGACCAATTAGAATACTAATTTAAATTGAGTGTTAGAGTCTTCCCCGTATGATGCACGTAGTGGATAGAATGTCACTCTTGATCTTGCATCACTCAATATCAATTATTGTATCTAGATGTCTTATGAAACTTCTTTTTGAGGATTGTGGCATGACATGTAAACATATGCTAAAGATAGGTTTAAGTCAAATGCATATTGATCGAAAGGCATATGTCTAGCAGTACATGGTTAACTCAGATGCTTCAACTTCATAAGATCTCAGGATCAATGCTTGTTCGCAAGTATAGAGAATGTTGTTTTTACTGCTATGTAGTTACACATGTATGATGTGTTGTGCCAAATCCACAATACAATAGCTAGAAAAATAAGAACGTGAAGAGTTGGCAAAATGACTGAGACTATTCTCTATAATCACTAGGTCGTGGGTTCGATTTTTCCATCTCCACAAGATTGCCATAATTTAAGATAATGTTATGCACATGGTTATCACACTTAAAGATAATGTAACTCAACTGTCCATCATCCCATATCTAACAACAAGTTGTCCTTGTAGTAGGCCAAGCTATTTCTAGTGGGAAGACTAGAGTTGGATTCCCATATTGTTGCTAACTTCTAGGTTGGTTTGCATGCAAGGCATCCCACATCAATTTCTATGAGTACTAGAAACTATAGTGATGTTCACAAATAATGGACGGTTGTCTATGTTGGAGTTCGAGCTCTGCAAAAGCACGAACAGCACAAGGAAGAGAAGAAGATTGGAGAACGACACACAATATTAAATGTATTACCACTAGAATGTACAAAGATAAGTAACACATTAGAGCAATAGGCATATATACAAGCCAAGGGAAAGAAACCTCCTAAGGAGGGAAAAAAGTGCCTCGACAATACTAGTGTGTTCACACACATCACTACCTAAATATATCAACAAATCCCCCCTGGGAGTGGTGCGGTGAACAATTAGATGGCACTCATGTATAAGGAAGTGCCAAGCTATGTGGAATAAATCCACAAAAGGAAGTAAGCCCAAAGATTTGTAGAAAGCTTCAAACTTCTCCCTAGGTAGAGCCTTTGTGAAAAGGTCTGCAATGTTCTCTTGCATGGGCACATATGCCAAACTAATCTCTCCAGCAGAGAACCTCTACCTCACATAATGATAATGTACCTCAATGTGCTTAGTGCAAGCATGGAACATAGGGTTCCTCACAATTGCCAATGCACTGTGACTGTTAGTGAAGATGGTGGTGATAGAAGACTGATCAACACCCAAATCAACCATAAGATGTCTTAGCCACACACACTCAACAATCGCTATGAAAGTTGCCCTATACTTAGCCTCACAACTAGAAGTGGTTGTAGTAGGCTACTTGCTCAACCTAGATATACATGAGCTACCAAGCGTGAAGCAAAAGACACTAGTGGACACAGGAGTGTCATAGCAACCAGCCTAGTCAGAGTAAAAAAAAGCATGGAAAACTTGCGGAAGTGATCTCCCCTTGGGATAAAACAACCCAAGTAGCTGGGTACCAATCAAGTAGTGAAAGATGCACTTAACCGCTTGCCAATGTTTGAAACCTAGGCAATGCTTGAACGTGCTCATCTGTGAGATAGTAAACTAAATATCTGGTCGAGTAATGCATAAGTAAATCAAGCATCCAACAACGTGCTGATAGAGAACAACATCAAATGCATCTTCGGCATCATGAAGACTCAATCGTAAACCTATCTCCATAGGAGTGGCAATAGGTTTGTAGTCTTCAAGGCCAAAATGTTGCAATAATGTCTCAATATATTTCATTTGACACAAAGTTATTCTGCCATCAAATTGCATAAATTGAATGCCCAAATAATGATGCAAATGCCCCAAATCAGACATCTCAAATGAGGCATGCAAATCAGCCTTAAAATCAGAAATATGCTTCTTATGAGGACCAGTGAGCAGCATGTCATCAACATACACAACAATGATCAGAAGTACATCATTAACACGCTTAACATATAAGGTGCTCTCAGTTGGACTGCTCTCAAAACCATGTGCAATCAGATATGCATGTATCTTTTCATGCCAAGCACGTGGTGCTTGCCTTAAACCATATAATGCCTTCTTAAACTTGCACACCTAGTTTTCATGTGCTTTTTGCACAAAGCCACGGGGCTCAAAAACATACACTCCGTCATGCAAGTCACCATTCAAAAATGCAGTTTTAATGTCCAATTGATGTACATTCCAACCATGATGAGCACTAGATTGTCCACCAATAAAGAGAGGCAGCAATGTATCATACATGTCTTTGGAGCTAACATATGTCTCCTTAGTACATGAAAGTAATGGCTAAATAACACCTTCCACAAAAACAACATCATAGCTAACCAAAATACATTTAGTCTATGGATGATACAGATGACAACCTATAGATAGATAGGTAGATAGATAGATAGATAAATACTAGAGAGAGAGATATAGAGAGAGATATAGAGAGAGATATATATATATATAGAGAGAGAGAATTTATACTCTTTGGATTCTAATGATAGGAGAGGCACTATTCTATTATAGGTATTAGGGAGATTAGATATTCAATGTGTTTAGACTATTGAGTCTCACCGAAAGACTTTAGGAGAGTTGTTAATCCTAGTAAGGTTCTTCAACTAGATAGGAGTTCTAATTGCTGGTGTTGGAGAGCCTATGAGTTGATTGATGATTTTTTGTTTAGCATTTTTTAGAGACGGCGATAGATCTGATCCATAGGAGCATAAATCTTCTACTTTGGTGTGAGGATGATGGACGAACAACAATTTGCAAGATTGATACTTATGGATAGTTGACTCTCAAATAAGGATTCTTATGCGTTCATTCATATGGTAAACTAAAGGTAATAGAAATGCTATAGAGTTTGCATCATAGTGCCATTAAAAGCTCTTCCCAACATAATTTAGTCCAAACTATATGGATGATAGACTAAGAATTTCTTGGTTAATGGTGATGGAAAGATTTCATTTGCTACCTAGAGTTCCTATATGTGAACCAAGATGGATTTGCATAAGACACAAGGATATTTTAGGTCAAAATTATTGTTTCTTAGTACACTCAAGGTTAGGAAAAACTAGAGTGGATTGAGGGCCGGACTATCATGTTAGTTCTAGAGGGATTTCCCAATCATCTTCTTTATGGTACTTTGTTCTATCTCTTCGAGGATTAGATGGTCTATTATCTCCACAACACAATCAACTTTAGCTAACTTGGCATTCCACACTTATCTTTCACATCATTACTCCAAAGAGGAAGCATCATATGGACTTAGGTCACTTTGATGATGGTAGATATTATGGGAGTAATAATTTGGAAGTTAAGTGTACATGAGAGATAATAGACACTTTGTAGATGGTTTTCCACCTTTGCGTTCTTCATATGTGAGGCTTCTTAAGGAGAAGGACATGGGTACACAACACACAGGGATGACCATGTACATAAGGTACATGGGGTCCAATAGGAGACATCATCCAATTCTCTCCGTTTTGTGCATGCCTTCCAATACCATTTTTCTATATAGAAATGGACTTAAGAGGAAGGAAATGTTACAACCTCCACTACATTTAGGGTAAGCACATGAGTGCCAAGTAGCACTCACTTGGACATCCATGTGGATGTCTCTCATGGGAGGGAGGGAGGGAGAGAGAGAGAGAGAGAGAGAGAGAGAGAGAGAATTTGGAGGAGAGATTCATGGAAGGAAGGAGCATTCAGATGCATGTCTCTTAGTGTGCCTTTGGCGACATCATGTGGAAAATCTCATGAAGTTATGGCAAAATGACCTTTTTTTATAACGTTTTACCTATTTTTGTTGTTATTTATTTTTTGGAGCTATGTCTACGTATATGAATCTCCGTCCGTGAGATCCATGACATGCTTTTTTTTCAAACTCTCACGATTAAATTGAATATATCTATGTACATCATAATCACATATTCCTTCTTTTTCATACATTTTGATATTGCATGAGCTCATGGTTTTTTATGTAAAAAAATATAACATATAATAAAGGAAACAAGACATCACTATTTTTCTTAAAAACTTTTCCACATCAAATAAGCGACCATCTCCATCTTCCTATGTGAACAAAGAAATGATGGAACTTCCTTGGTTGCTGTTGTTCCACCCAGAAATAATGACTTTCCTTTGTGAGCTCTCCTCTTTACAGGAACCCAACCTAGCTAGGTGCACTATATCAAAGTTAGCGGCATCTGACTCCATGTCAGCATGAAATTCCACACTTTTGCTCCACCTCAACACAGAGAGTTCTGCACTTTCTCTCCATGTCTACACTTTTGTGAATCAACACACAGTAGTACATTATTCATGTCCGAGCCCGTGCATGTTAGTGGCTGATGCCTTGAAGCTGTGGGAGAAAATCTTGAGTTCAATTCTTGGTTGGACATGTCCATGAGTCTCTCATGATGGGTGCCTCTACCTTACAAGGTTGGGTGTGTGAGTGTGTATTTCTAATTCATTGTAATCTCAAAAAAAAAAATCATCATTCATGACTCATGAGCATGGTTGTGCCCTCTCAATGAAATGCAATGTTTAGCTCTATAATTTCAAACACGGTCTCTCCTAAGATGTGTGTAACTTCGTTCAAAAGGGCCGATTCACTTATGCTCTTACCCCTTGAAATAGTTTAAGCTCTATATATTAAGCCCTTTTGAGGTTTGAAATTTTTGATTGCTTATGTTAGTGCCTAGTTTTGCGTGTGGCTTTTGATGAATTAACGCTTAGTTTTAAGAATATGATGTATGTTTCTAGGGGAATGTCGTGCATGGAGAATTACTACATCATATTTACAAGAACATTTACTCGCAATCCAACCTAAGAGTATAACAACACATTTACAAACACTACAAGGAATACGGGCACATAACGACAGTTAAGGTGACACAATTTCGTCGCTATAAAATTACAAAATGCATCGCAATAAGCGTCACGCGTGAACCCTCGATTAAATAACGAGCCAAACGACGTTTTTTTCGACGTATGGCATGACGGGGTATGCGAGCGTCGCAAATGCGACGGTTTTAAAAAGCGATGCATAAGTGACGCTTTTTGCATCGCATAAGCGATGCCAAAAATGTGGCTTATGCGATGTCAATTTCAGTGGTTTTTATGATGCGTTTCCATTGCTTACACGATGGTCTGTTGACGAAAAAAATTAAAACATTGGAGGCTCTTCGATCACCATTTTCACGCATCTGATCGAAGAGCTCTCCAACATTCACAATTGCGCTGCACTTACGAACTGAAACAAGTATATGCAGAATTGTTGTTTTGCCTAAGCTCTATCTTATTGTCTCTCTCTAACTCTATTTCTCTCTTTCTATGTCTTTCTCTCTTTGAATTCTCTCTCTCTTTCTCTCTCTCTCTCTCTCTTTCTCTCTCTCTTTCTCTCTTCTTTCTCTCTTTATTGCAGGTTATTCAAGAAGCTAACCAAGCAAAAAGTATGGCTAACTATTGTAAGTACAATTTCTATTCTTTGTATATCATTTGAATTGTGTTATTTTCATTAGATAGCATACTCACACTTATTGATATGCACATATACACTTATACATGATGAAGATGCACGTTCACACATATACACATATACACATGCACATACACACACATATATACACACAGATACATGTGCACATACACTTAGACATACACACATACACATGCATATGCACAAACATTTCTACAACCACATAAAAAGACTTACATGCATGCATTATTGCATATATATATATATATATATATATATATATATATATATATATATATATATATATATATATATATATATATATATATATATATATATATATATATATATATATATATATATATATATACATACATACACACATTAACATATATGTAAATACATGTATATGCACATGCATGCACATTCACATGCATGAAGATGGATGCAAATGGAAATGCATCCACATACACATGCATGTTTCATACATATACACATGCATATACATACATTATACACATATTTACACATATATACACAAATATATGCACATACGTACACACACATATACACATCGAGTTACACATATACATGCACATACATATACACACACATACACATGCACATGCACATACTCATATACACACATATACACTTACACATGCACATGCACATACATACATATACACACACATACACATGCACATACATACATATACACACACATACATATACACTTACGTACACACATATGAATGAATTATATAATTAAAGTATTAAAACACATGCTTAATATGAAAAATAATGACAATCAATAGAACAAAACTCTTCATTACTTAATACCATACACATAATTCAAAACATAACTGAAATATATATATATATATATATATATATATATATATATATATATATATATATATATATATATATATATATATATATATATATATATATATATATATATATATATATCAATGTAAATCCATATAATCCAATGCCATAATCAACTAGAATCCTAATCATCATCATCATGATCATCATCATCATCAGCAGCATCATGATCATCCTGATCGTCCTCATCCTCATTATCATGATCACCCTATGACGATCGAGATTGTCCCTCCTGTGTCTGTCTCTCCACCTCATCCATATCTTCCTCTCCATAATACTCTTGTATTACATATAACAAACA
Source organism: Ceratopteris richardii (assembly GCA_020310875.1). Classification (NCBI taxonomy): domain Eukaryota; kingdom Viridiplantae; phylum Streptophyta; class Polypodiopsida; order Polypodiales; family Pteridaceae; genus Ceratopteris; species Ceratopteris richardii. Next base: position 12,380,025 of record CM035408.1, on the reverse strand, counting down.
TAAATAAGTAAAACAATTAAACAATTCATAAAAATAAAATAATTATATAAAATTTAATAATACTCACAAAGGCATCCGGATGATCTCGCATATACTCACTCAAACACCGATATCCAAAATGTGTAGCATACTCGATCTCATGTTTCATAGGATATCGGCCATAATCCTTTCGCTGCATTGAAACAAATAAAAAAGATTAGTTGCTTGCACTTTAACTAAAATAAAAAATATACTCACAATAACCCACATACTTACAAATGTAGCTACAAAACCATGATGGCCCATTTGGCCTAGGTGCGAAGTGTGGCTCGACTCCACTCTCTTTTTTGCAGCAGCCTATTTATTTAAGCAAAAAGAAATACATAAATTAAATGTAAAAAATTAATAAAATATATGAAAATTATAAATACAAACTATTAATTTGTATACCTTCTACTGAGGAAATGACTCCTGAAGACATAGATGTCTACGAAAAAACTGCCACGTCTCAGGTGGTATGTTAGGTTGCCTCTTATTTTTTTCCACCATACAATATCTCCTGTTAATTTAGTCTCAAACAAAAAAAAAATCAGAATACATACACATATATACACACACATACACATACCCACATACACATATACATGCAAACATATCCGCATACATATATGCATACATATACACATATACATACATATTACATAAACACACATATACATATCCACATATATATGTACACACACATGCATGCATATACACTCACTCATAAAAAATACATGCATTTATCCCACAATAATGTGTATTTGTGTATATGTGAATATGTGTGTATGTGTTAATGTGTGTATGTGTAAATATGTATATGTGAATTTTTTGTGTATGTAAATAATCAGATTATTAATATGAAATACCATTATTTGTAGATTCTAATCAATCAGATGGAGCTCCACCACCGTCTCCTCATCGTGCAACGACTATATACTATAAGTATATCAAAAATTTAATTTTAAATATTTTTGATGGATACATAACTTATATATTTTTTTTGTTTCTTATTATAATTAGATTTTGATCAGTCAGAGGGTACTCCACCACCTCCTACCCATGCAATGACTTCACATGTGTCCTCCGATAGGAATTATGATGAATTTTACTATCAAGAGCATATTATATGTTGGTGTAACTCTTGTTATGGCACGTATCGAAGACCACGATTGGAATGTATTGAACATGAGGCAGAGTATGGTACTTTTGAGCGTGCACCATCACCTGGTCAACGTGATAATGCTTGGGTATGTATTTTTTATATAAATTAGTGTCATTATTTTATTTAAAAACCATATACAAAATCAAATTACTGTTGATATACAGGAATACTTGCTCGATGATGATGATGATGATAATTTTTCTCATAATGTTACTATACCACATACACATCATGGACTTGTTGTTCATCAATTACAAGTAGAGGTTTCTAGAAATCCTCTACCTCTTGGTTTAGAGACTGAAACGGCTCGAGATTATCCATTGCCAGCTCGTGATCATTCTCTAGTACAAACATATGATAGAAGAAGATATGGAAGATGGAATGGAGGACCACTTCCTTAAGATGGAGAGGTTTTCAACTTTTGGGGTAATTGCTATATGATTGCTCCATCCACTATTACTAATGCTGGTTGTGGTCTCTTTATTGTAGAGGATTTGTATGTGCCTCTGAACTCTGAAGTCACTCTTATGTCATTTTGTGGTCCTATATATGGATGGGGAGATTGGCATCGACTTTCACGTTACGTTCAAAGCATGAGTACTTATAAAATATGTTTGAACGCAGCATCCCTTACTAGTAGAAGGATTTCACATGCAGAAAATAAAAGATTATATATTGATGGAAAACCTTACACACATGGAAATATAGCAGGTTTAATAAATAGTAGTCGAGGGTTACATAATAGTTCAAGGACTAATTGCACATTTGAGGAGTGTGAAAATAGTCATGAATCACCATACATGAGTAGAGATATATCAAGATACATAGTTGTCAATGCTATTACTACATTACATGCAGGTGATGAACTATTAGTGAATTATGGATGGCGTAGACCTCCAAGAGCAACTTTTAGCTAGAGAGAATAAAAATTTTATATCCATATTTAAATAGCTTATATACTTAATTTTATGTTTAAAGTTTACTTTTTATCCATTTATGGAATACTAATGAATTTTATTTATATGTGTAGATTCCAACGTATGATGTTGATGATATTCCTCCACACCATTCACAATTGCCAGTAAGACCTCATTTATCAAAAGCTTCTATGAGGAGGCTATGCAAAAGTGATCCTGTGGAATATGCAAGGTTGAAAGATCTATATTCAAAAGAAGATAAAGTACAAGATTTGTGCAACAATGATGAAGATGATGGCATGGCAGATTTTATTGAGGATTGGTATCAAAATGACAGTGAGAGCAGTGATATTTCTACAAATGAGAAATATCTTCGAGAGGAATCTCTAAAGCATGTATATGAAGGAAGTCGTTTGACACGACTAAGTACGAGCTTACTTATTCTCAATCTTCAAAATCATTTTGGATGGAGTAATGTATCTGTTTCGACATTGTATGTTTTTATATGCATATATAAATACATGCATATATAAACATACACATACACATGTTATGAGAGTAAGGTCAAATTATACATACCTATATCAAATGGAGATGTTTTGTCCATCTAGCCTTTAGAATTGTCCTTTAGAATCTTCTTGACACATATGTTTCTCCTATTTTAGTCGACCTAATACATGTGCTGTTAATTCTTTTTAATACAAATATTAAGTAGCAGTTACCAAGGAAGGTATCAAGTCACATGTAAAATGGGAGGAGCAAATTTATCTTGAAGATTTTGAAGGATGGAAAAATAATTTTAAAGGATGGGCGAACAAAAAATGTCCATTCAATGCAGGTTTTTGTTGTTACTTTAGATAAGGTAAGAACAAGAACTTGAATTGAATGGAAACTTTTTGTCTGCCCATCTTTTAAAACTATTAATGCATCTTTCAAAATATTCACGAAAAATTTGATCCTTCCATTTTACATATGACTTAATACCTTCCTTGGTAACGGCTATTTAATATCTATAAATAGCTTAGCAAGACAGGTAATAGATTGACTATCAAATGGGAAACTCCCAGACGATTCAATGGTCTAGATATGAAAATCTGCAAACCACAATATACAAAAAACAATTAAAAATGAAATCAAATATACACAACTACACATGCATACATCATATACATACATATATACACATTCATACATACACATACATACATACATACATACACATGTATACACACATACATATACATATATGCATACATATACGCATATGTATATATACATACATATACACCTATAAAACACATATACATACATATATACACATACACATACACATATGTATATGCATGCACATGCATATTCACATCCGCATACATGTACACATACACATAAGCATACACATATATAAAATTATATGCATATATATATGTATATTTATTTATTTACTTTTTTTAATATATCTTTTTTTGATGAACTTATAGGTTATTATCTGAAAAGTTTTTACCAAGTCAGAATATTCTTCCTACCTCACATGATGAAATGAAGAAGATTCAACAATCTTGGTATAGATTATCAATGTATACATGCATGTCCTAATGATTGTATTTTATATAGAGGTGAATATGCAGACTCTTTGAGATGTCCCAAATGTCAATCTCCTCGATATAAGGGCGAAGAAGGTAAAATCCCTAAAAAGGTATTGGGACATTTTCCATTGGCTCCACCGATTAGACATATGTTTCAAAGCCCCCAATTATCAAAGCTTTTGACATGGGGACATGATCATAAAAGTACTGATGGAATAATCAGAATTCCTCATGATAGTGTTGCTTGTCAGCATATTGATTCTACATGGCATGAATTTGCACAAAATCCACAGAATCTAAAGTTAGGAGTTGCATTAGATGGGGTTAATCCATTCTCCATGAAATCCAGTAAATGGTCAACATGGCCAGTGGTAATCATAAACTACAATCTTCTGCCATATCTTAGCATTAAAAAGGAACATTTAATGCTTTCACTTTTAATCACAGGCAAAAGACAAGTTAAAGATATGAATATATATCTTGCTCCTCTCATTGACAATCTTCAAGAGTTATGGAGAGGTATTAATGTCATTGATGTATCAAAAAGCATCAATGAAAGACATATTACGGTTCGTGGTATTGTGGCTTGGACTATTCACGACTTTCCAAGATATGGTGTTTGTTCAGCTATTGATGTAATTTTTTTATTCAATATGCATGTAAATAAATATGATTTAATCTAATTATATTTTTATCATTTTCATGATGCAGGAATATCTACTAAGGGTTAAGCTTTTCCATATTGTGGTGATTGGTTGAGATCAATCTATAGTAAGAATCTCAACAAAGATATTTATCTTCGACATCGACGATTCTTGCTTGATGATCATCCATTAAGATCTAAAAGAGAAGCGATACATTTTAATGGAAAGCTTGAAACAGGTCAGTGTCCAAAACCTATGATGCCTATGGATTGGTATAAAAAATGGACAGATGGACCTCTGATAGATCTAGAATCAGAAATCTTTAATGATGATGAAGATAATGAGTATGTGAAGAGAGGTAAAGGAAAATTGGCACTTGCAGAGAACATATCAATGTGGTATTCTTTGGAGTATTGGAAAGAGTTAAAAGTATGTCATCTTCTTGATCCTATGCATATATTCAAGAATATTGGTTATTCACTATGGCAGTATCTTCTTGGACTAAAAGATACCATAGCATCAAGGAATGATTTGAAAGATAAAAAATCAAAACCAAATTTATGGCCAGTTTTTCATAGACATCGACAGGAAACGACTTATGCACCTGCTCCTTGGGTACTTACAACAAAAGAGATACAGACTATCAACAATAGAATTCAATTGATTAAGACTCCTACAGGATATGGAGCATCTTTTTAAAACATGTTTACTATGGATGATAAGAGCTTATCTGGGTTAAAGACCCATGACTGGCATAACTTTTTGAAACATATTTTATCTTTGGTTATCGATGGATGTACAACGAAAGGAGTATGAGATGTGATCTATCATCTTGGATCACTTATAAGGTAATTATGATACTTTTATATTTAATATGTATGAATATTGGATATCTTTTATTTTTGAATTAACTTCTTTATAATTTTTTGTATGATATGTATAGGTGGATTATATCCAAAGAGATTGACAAAAACTCGATCCCACAAAAAAACGTGAATGCAAAGAGCTACTATGTTTGATGGAGAAAGAACTTCCTACTTCATTTTTTGATATTCAGGTTCATTTATTAGTCCATCTTGTAGATGAAATAGAGATTGCAAGTGTTTTCAACACTCGATGGATGTTTTGGGTCAAGCGATTTATGGGAATATTAAAAGGTTATGTGCGACAAAGAGCGAAACCAGAAGGATCCATGGTAAAGGGTTGGATGCTTGAAGAGTGCATGTATTACATTAGTGAGTACCTTGAAAGAGTTCATGAAGAAGCTCCACATGCATGGACCAACGAGTCTTCTTCAAAAATAACAGATGAGGTATTATCAGGTAAGGGAGTTCCATTCTTATTTACATTTCAAGAAAAAAATGATGTTTCTACTTTTATAGCATATAATAGCGAATGCATGCAAGCATTCCTTAGCGAGTATGAACAGGAACTTCAAAATCTCTAAAGTAAAAGGCAAAAAAACAAAAGATATAGACGTAATCTCGATAATAATGAGATTATAGATATATCTTCTTTCACGTATTGACTATATAGTCGTTTGCAATGCGCCAACGCAAATAATGAAGAAATCTTAGATGAGCAGAGAGAGTTAATGATAGGTTGTGAACGAAACATAATTTTATTTTAATAATATTTTATTTTTTTCATATATGTATATTAGTTTCTATTTACTAATTGAATTTCTTTTGCAGGTTCGAATGTTCACTAATTTGTGGCCTTTTGGACAGCATATTAGAATGAAAGCCATTGATTCTTTACGTAAAACAAAGGATTCTAGTATTGTTGCTTCTTTCAAGCAACTATCACGTGCTAGCTCAAAAGACACGAACCTTATAGATGGCGAACTTGGTTACGTAGGAACTATTGTTGGTATCTACGAAATTTCATTTCGTACATTCAAACAGGTAGAAGAAAGTCTATATTTTTTATGATAAAGTTAGTTATTTTTTTAAGCACCTAATAATGAGTTTTTGTTTTTATATATTTTGATAGGTCATTTTGAATGTTGATTGGTTTCGAGCCGAGTATAAGGTAGTAATTCCACATTAAGAAAGAAATTATCTAGGTTTTGGGCAATTGATTCTTCCAAGGTAATGCGATCTACTAAAGAACCATATATTCTTCCTAGGCATATTGAACAAGCATTTTTTTATAAAAACCCAGATGCTCACGCTTGGTGGCAAGTCATTCATGTTCAACCTAGAGGTAGGTCATTGTTTGAATAGTTTATTGTTAGAGAGATCAAAGAAAGTCCTCTTGATGATTCAATATCAGATACTAATACATCAACATCTGAAAGAGAAATTAGAATCATCATACGTGATAATGATACTAATCTTTTTGATGAAGAGGATAATTCTCTACATGCTGATTCTACTGATGAGGAAGTGGAATTACTAGAAATCGATATTAATCCATCAATAGATGATGTGACTCATGAGAACACAGATTTAACAATAGAAGAAATAAATGAAATCAATAAGGATAATGAAGATGAGACTATATTGATGTCTTACCAAAATGACGGCAATAATGAAAACATATGAGCAGATTAGATAGTAAATTCTACTCTAGTTATCGATCAATATTTTGAAGCTTATGAATGGATATCAGATATAGATTTTTTATTCAACTTGAATAATGATGAATCCTACTAGAGAGATGAAATCATATTCTTTTAAGTTAGCACATGAAGCTCGGGGGTATGCCTAATTATTTTAATATAGCTTTATCTTCGAAGAGCAAATTTTTATCATGTTGTGTGTGATATATGTATACATGTGTCAGTATGCATATGTGTATATATGTGTGGAAGACTCCAATGATTCCGCTCATTTTGCACACATCCCGAGACAGATGAAGCGTTGACAAACACACAGAGCTTTGAGATTCTCTGCCGCCCAGCCGCATAGTGTCTTTTTCTTCTTAATCCCTCTCTAGAAATCCTCAATGAGTAGGACTCATGGTCCCTCACATGAGTGCCACTTGGCACTCAAGTGAGTACTCTACTCTAAAAGGCTAAGAGGTGGTTCACACCTCTTACTAAGGACCATGAGCAATGCTCATGTTACATTTCCTTCCCCTTAACATCAATTTTTGTCCTCAAAAATGGTATTGGAAGGTCTGACAGAAGGAGAGGAATAATAGGACACCACTCCCACTATATCCCCATGTATAACAATACATGGTCATATCTCTGTGTTGTTTCCCCATATCCTCCCCCTTAAGAAGACTCTTGGGAAGGTAGTCTAAAGTTGGGAAACCGTCTCTGAAGGGTGCTAACCTGCTCCCATGTGGCACTATCTTCTGAACTATCTTTCCACTTTACTAGACACTCTTTATATAAGTGACTTCTCGTCCGTTTCTCTCGAGTGCATAGTATGCTCTCAAGCTCATGTGGAATAGATTGAACAGAAATAGGCTCTACTACCTCACTATCTGGAATGAGGCTGTCAGATTCACCCAGCCTTTTCGTAAGCCAGCTAACATGAAAAACTGGATGGATTTGAATATTCTCCGGAAGTTGGAGCTGTTAAGCCATCTTTCCTATTCTCTTAAGTATTTGGAAAGGTCCACAATACCTAGGAGATAGTTTTGGACAAGGTCATGTCTTCATGGTTTCAGACCTAGATGGAACTCTAAGATAGACCTGCTCTCCTAACTCAAAGTTAATATCGCTCCTTTGAGGGTCAGCATAGGCTCTAGCTCTATCCTGAGCTCTCCTAGTGCTGTCCTTAGCAAGTCTAAGCATATCATTCATCTCTTCCAAGAAGTCCTTTGTAGCTTGAACCTTTTCATTCTGCAAGCCTACTACATAAGGAGCTCTTGGCTGAAACCCATACATAAGCATACATGGACTATGTCTAGTGGAAGAGTGCTTGGCACTATTATATGCAAACTCTACTATAGGTAAGTACTCTTCCCAATTAGTTTGCCTTTCATTTACATATGCTCGAAGCATATCCTCTAGGATTTGGTTAACCCTCTCTGTTTGCCCATCCGATTGTGGATGCTCGGTCGTACTCATGCTAAGTTTTGTGTCCAACCTTTTGAAGACCGCTCTCCAAAAGTGGCTAGTAAACTTCCTATCCCGATCGGAAACTATGTCTAAAGGAAGACCGTATAACCCGTATAGGTTCTCTACAAAGAGTCTAGCCAACTCTGGTGTCTTCACTGTAGTACATGTTGGAATAAACCTAGCCATTTTGGTTAGCCTATCCACAATTACCCAGACCGAGTCGTGCCCTGTCTGTGTCTTAGATAATCCGACTATAAAGTCCATGGAGATACTCTCCCACTTCCCATTAGGAATATCCAATGGGTGGAGTAGTCCTCCAATCCTCAATCTCTCAGCTTTGTTGACCTGGCATTTTTTGCACTTAAGCACATACTCTAGGATGTCCTTATGAAGTCCAGGCCAATAAAACTGCCTCTTAACAAGATCATAAGTCTTGTTAACTCCTGGGTGTCCTGCACTAGGTGTGTCATGACACTCATACAAAATATGTTGTCTCATCTCAAGATCTCTAGAAATCATCTGGAGAAGAGCTCTCCTCTGATCACTGGGTAATCATCTGGATTGTATAATCCAGCTCATCATCAGGCATCTCTTGGTACTCATGCATGATTACCCCTAGAGTATCAGACAGAACTTTTGCTCTCATAAGACTTTTTATGAGAGTGAGTTTCGCCTTTCTCTCTCTACTAAGATCCATAATACCTAACATATAAAACAAAATGGGTTAGAAATCAATATATATACGTGTGCATATGTATGTATGTATGTATATGTGTATGGTGTATATGTGAGTGTGTGTATGCATGTAAACATGTATGTATGCATATGCATGTGCATTATGTATGCAAATGTATGCATGTGTGTATGTGTATGTGTATGCATGTAAGTATGTATGTATGCATATGTATGCATGCATGTGTATGTGTCTCTATGTGTGTGTATGCATATATATGTGTGTATGTCTCTATGTGTCTGTCTATGCATATATATGTGTGTATGTGTCCATGTGTGTGTATGTGTGTATGTGTCTATGTGTGTGTGTGTCTATGTGTATATATGTGTCTATGCATTTGTATGCATATGTATGCATGTGTGTGTATGTGTGTGTATATGTTTGTATGTCTGTGTATGCATGTAAGTATGTATGTATGCATGTGTGTGTGTGTATATGTGTGTATGTCTATGTATGCATGTAAGTATGTATGTATGCATGTGTGTGTGTATATGTGTGTATGTCTATGTATGTATGTATGCATATGCATATGCATTATGTATGCATGTATGTGTATGTGTGTGTATGTCTCTTTACGTGTGTATGTGTGTGTGTGTCTATGTGTGTATATGGATCTGTGTGTATATGTGTATGCATGTAAGCATGTATGTATGCATATGCGTGTGTACGTGTGTGTGTATGTGTGTGTGTGTGTCTATGTGTGTATGTGTGTGTATGCATGTGTATGTGTGTGTAAATCTATGTGTATATGTGTGTGTATGTATCTATGTGTATGTATGTGTCTATGTGTGTATATGTGTATGCATGTGCATTATGTATGCATATGTGTGTGTGTATGTGCGTATATGTGTCTATGTGTGTGTATGTGTATGCATGTATCTATGCATATGCATGTGCATTATGTATGCATATGTGTGTGTGTATGCATGTAAGTATGTATGTATGCATATGTATATGCATTATGTATGCATATGTATGCATGTATGTGTATGTGTGTGTATGTCTCTCTATGTGTGTGTACGCATATATGTGTGTATGTGTGTATGCATGTGTATGTGTGTGTATGCATGTAAGCATGTATGTATGCATATGCATGTATGTGTGTATGTGCATATGTGTGTGTATCTATATATATGTGACTGTATGCATGTGTATGTGTGTGTAAATGTGTGTGGATGTGTGTGTGTAACTGTGTGTGTATATTTGTGTGTATGCGTATGTGTGTGTGTGCCTATGTGTGTATGTGTGTGTGTCTCTATGTGTGTATGTGTGTGTGTCTATGTGTGTATATACATGTGTATCTAAATATATGTGTCGGTGTGCATGTGTATGTGTGTGTGTAAGTGTGTATGTGTCTATGAGTGGGTATGTGTTTATGTGTGTGTATGTGTGTATGTGTGTGTATGTGTCTATGTGTGTATGTGTATGCATGTATGTATGCATATGCATGTGCATTATGTATGCATTAAGTATGTGTATGTATGCATGTGCATTACGTATGCATATGTGTGTGTATGTATGTAAGTATGTATGTATGCATATGTATGCATGTATGTGTATGTGTGTGTATGTCTCTCTATGTGTTTGTATGTGTGTATGCATGTGTATGTGTGTATGCATCATTATGTGTGTATGTGTGTATGTGTGTATGTGTGTGTGTATATATGTGTGTATGTGTGTGTGTCTATGTGTATGTGTGTGCGTCTATGAGTGTGTATGTGTTTATGTGTGTGTATGTGTCTATGTGTGTGTATGTGTGTATGTGTATGCATGTATGTATGCATATGTGTGTGTATGTGTGTGTATGCATTATGTATGCATATGTGTGTGTATGCATTATGTATGTGTATGTATGCATGTAAGTATGTATGTATGCATATGCATATGAATTATGTATGCATATGCATGCATGTATGTGTATGTGTGTGTATGTCTCTCTATGTGTGTGTGTATGCATATATGTGTGTGTATATGTGTGTATGTGTGTGTGTATGCATGTGTATGTGTGTGTATGCATCATTATGTGTGTATCTGTGTGTATATGTGTGTGTGTCTATGTGTATGTGTGTGTGTGTCTATGAGTGTGTATGTGTTTATATGTGTGTGTATGTGTCTATGTGTGTGTATGTGTGTATGTGTATGCATGTACACATGCATATGTGTGTGTATGCATTATGTATGCATATGTGTGTGTATGCATTATGTATGTGTATGTATGCATGTGCATTATGTATGCATATGTGTGTGTATGTATGCATATGCATATGTATGTGTATGTGTGTGCATGTCTCTCTATGTGTGTGTATGCATATATGTGTGTGTATGTGTGTGTGTGTGTATGCGTGTGTGTATGTGTGTATGCATGTGTATGTGTGTGTATGCATCATTATGTGTGTATGTGTCTATGTGTGAATGTGTGTGTGTATATGTGTGTGTGTGTGTGTGTCTATGTGTATGTGTGTGTGTCTATGAGTGTGTATGTGTTTATGTGTGTGTATGTGTCTGTGTGTGTATGTGTCTATGTCTGTATGTGTATGCATGTATATATGCATATGTGTGTGTATGTATGTGTATGCATATGTGTGTGTATGCATTATGTATGTGTATGTATGCATGTGCATTATGTATGCATTATGTATGCATATGTGTGTATATGCATGTATATGTGTGTGTATGCATCATTATATGTGTATGTGTGTATATGTCTGTGTATATGTGTGTGTATGTGTGTGTGTGTCTATGTGTATGTGTGTGTGTGTGTCTATGTGTGTATATGTGTGTGTATGCATATGTATGTGTGTGTGTGCATGCATACCTAGCTTCAACGATAAATCCTTGCTCTCTCTCTCTCTCTCTCACTCTCTCTCGCGTCCAAATCCCGACACAAATGTGCCGGGAGAAATCGATTTTTTTTTTAACATTCAAGAGCGTCGCTTATGCGATGCTCTGAAACACAGGACATCACTTATGCGATGCTAAAGCGTCGTAACTAATTTTCCAATGTCACAAATAATGTCGCTAGTTAGCGACGCTATTTGCAACGCATACTTTTAGCGTCGCATAAGCGATGTTACCATTGCTTGTGGGACGAAGGCTCGTAAAAAAAAAAATCCAAAAATAGGACCGTCGCTTATGCGATGCTAGCATTGCATAAGCGACGAATCCCGTTTTTTTTTCAATTCGGGGGCATCGCTATGCCCCCCTATTTCTTGTAGTGAAACATGTTTAGTATTTTGGTACCTTCCTGTAACATCCATAATTTGTTAACAAGTGAATTATTTTTGTTAGACTCAAGAAATGACGGTCACGAGATGGTTGAACTACACCTTAGGAGGGAGGATTAGCAAGTAATCCTCAACCATGACTTTTGGGGCAAGTGGTTAGCCCATCGTACTCCTGACCGGTAGGTCATGATTTCAATTCCCACAATTAGTATTAGGGCCTAGGATATAGGGCTGGGCAAGTGGATGGACGGTGCGTGTGTCGCTTTCAAAGATGAGTCCAATAAAAATTAGAGTGTATCTCCCAATCTGCAGCTTAGATTTAGACATGTAAGATACCATTGAAAAGCTCTCAAAATATATTTTCTAATGGAACCATTAGATTGAGGATCAAAGATACTTAGCACGGGTGAGAACCAGGTTCAAGATACTAAGGTTGAGAACAAGGGGCTCAAGAGACCAAGGTTGAAAACAAAGCAAATCTACAGGCAAGTGATCAAGACGTGGAAAGGCAAGGTTCAAGAGACCAAGGTTGAGAGCAAGGGTTCAAGAGACCAAGGTTGAGAACAAGAAGGTTCAAGAGACTTTGGGAAGGTGATGACATCAATTCAAGGGGAGATCAAGGATTGATCATTGAGGATAATGATCTCTAGAAGGGGAAGAGAGTGCTAGAGTGAAGAAGTAATGGTCACGAGTTTGTTGAACCACACTCTAGTAGGGAGGATTACACAAAGTAAACCTCAACCATGGCTTTTGGGGCAAGTGGTTAGCCCATCATACTCTTAGTTAGTAGGTCATGAGTTCAATTCCCACATTTTTTGAAGGTGGAATGCACAAAGTTGCCTGTCCATCTAAAACATAGGATACATTTCTTGACCTAAACTTGGATATATTAAAAATACACTCTTTTTTGAAGGCCTTGAATCGATATACTACAATCGATGTTCTGGATGGTGATAATAAATATTTCTACAATAAATGTAGAAAAAAGTGAAAGCCATAAGCAATTGCCACATGTTCTTACGAATCAGTTCAAGGGATTCAATAGATCTAGTCGGTTTGATGGCAAAATAGACAAGAGTGTTTAGTTTGATGGCACTTCGGGTTTTTCCCTTATGTGAATAGAAAGGTAGTTCACAATGTGGACTTCTATATGCATCTTCATGGCATTTTTAACACAATGTCCCTCGTTTGGATTGAATAGGTATGTGCACATTTTTGCATTGATAGTCGATGTGTAGATATTTGTAGATGTGTAGATGGATGTGTGCACATTTTTGCATTGATAAATGTGTAGATATTCTTACAAGAAAGTGCAATGAAATTTGTATGCATCTATTCATTAGTCACCATGTTCGAGGTATATGTGTGCTGAAGTTATATGCATGTATGTGCGTTGGAGTGCATATCTTTGCGAAATTGCAGAAATGTAAGTCTTTAACTATGTGTGCAAGTTTTCATGTGAGTAACATTGTGTATATGCATGTATGTGTACAAAACATGTGTATAGATTTCCATCACTAAGTATGGAGGTTTCCCTAGTGAGAAGGCATACACAAAAGCGTGCGTGCAATGGAGATATGTATGTCTATGTGCGAGCGAGTATGTGTACTATGCAGGTGTGCATATGCGGGTAGAATGTAATTTTAAAATTTGAAGGGTGCTCATTCAATTTAATTTAATTGTAATTTAAATGATTAAAAAAAAAAAAATGAGGTTCAGCCGAAGCCTACTCCCCGGACTTTAACTTTGAAATTACATATTTGATTACTTCATCAAATCAAATCAAGGCACTCTCAACACTGCTCACGAGTCACGAGTTTCCAGACTCCAGCACGAGTCACGATTCACGGCTCACGAGATCCTTCGCTTCTTCTGCATTACTTTGAGTCTCGCGGCTCTCGCCGAGTCGCCGTGTAAGAAGGAGTAACATTCAACACACAGATCTCGTTGTCATTTTAGAAGCATTAACTATTAACGAGCTATAACGCGCGTGCCTCTTCCAGGTACCACGTTTCATCGTGAGCTCAGTTCCCGCTGTTGTTACTAGTTAGAGTTGCAGATAGGATTCTTGCTTAGTGTTACTCGCTCACGCCTTGGATCTCTCTCTCTGAGCAGCCCAAACGTCAAACAATTGCGTGAGTCAGACACTAAGCACCTTACTGGGTTTCTCATCGAAGCGGAGATATGGAGGTGCAGAAGCAGTCTCCAAAAAGTCTGCGTGTGTTGTGTTTTCACGGTTTCCGCACCAGTGCTGCCATCTTCGAGAAGCAAATTCGTCGCTGGGATCCTTCCATCCTCGAACTTCTTGACTTGGTAACCCTCTCTTCTCTCTCTCTCTGTGTCTCCTCCCTCCCCCAAGGATTTACGCATGTCAACCTCTGAGACACATTCTTGCGCGCGTTCTCCTTATTCACTGCCGTCCAGGCGACTCTTTTATCTGAAATTATTATCCACAACACTGATTCGGCTCGGAGTACGACATATTATGTGATTTGTGGGCTTAAGATCAAGCATAGCGAGCTTGGTACCTTATAGTGTTTCTCTTTTAGTAAATTTCTGCCTTTTGTAACAAAACAAGAGTGCAGCGAGTTTGCTTGTAATTATGACAAATATAGAAACGATTGCTAATGCTTTCTCAGCTTCTGTGTGTTTACACGCGCTCATAGATAGCCCATCAGCATTATTTCCAATGACGCAAGCAAAAATCATACCATATAAAGGAACAGTTGAAGGTACTGGTAACCTGCATATCAATGTTCGAAGCTTTCTTGATCTGAATTTTGCTACTTTTAAACATGCAGACCTTCATCGATGGGCCTTTTCCAGCTTCGGGAAAGTCTGATGTGGAGGCTATTTTTCCAGGGCCATACTTCGAATGGTTCCAATTTAACAAGGCAATTTTTACTTATTTTTTGCTAGTGAAAGGCGCTGGCTGCTTTGGATGATTAATATCTCATTTCACGATGATTACTATCTCATTTGGATGATTGATATCTCATTTTCGGATGTGCTTGGTCAGGATTACAGTAAGTTTACGAATCTCGAAGAATGCAAAGAATTTATCACAAATTATATGCAAGAGCACGGCCCTTACGATGGGTTAATGGGGTTTTCCCAGGTCTGGAAATTATGGATTTGGCGTGTATTTTTGATGAAATGGCTCTTATTGTTCCAGAAAATACCGTAATTTTAACGGCTGTGATTTTGTTCGTGCAGGGTGGAGTCCTTGCAGCTGCATTTGCAGGCCTTCAACAGAAGGTATACATACTCTTCGATCCAAAATCCGAGAGGAGCAACTGGCACTTCCCTACAGACATGCACATGTTTTTATAATGCTAGCGCTTCTTTGGTGGCTGAGTTTTGTAAGGTGAGATTTCCTTTTCGTAACTTTGCAGGGTCTTGCTCTTCAGCATCATCCATCTCTTCGGTTCATAGTTCTCGTATCAGGGACTGGATTCAACAACAAGGAATTGATGCATGAATGTTATTCTGAGCTTGTGGACTGTCCATCCGTCCATATTATTGGTGAGAAATACATTAGGACTTTTTTGGTTTTTTGGTTTTAAGAACACAATTTGTTGTC
The DNA here is from genome assembly GCA_020310875.1 of Ceratopteris richardii. Classification (NCBI taxonomy): domain Eukaryota; kingdom Viridiplantae; phylum Streptophyta; class Polypodiopsida; order Polypodiales; family Pteridaceae; genus Ceratopteris; species Ceratopteris richardii. The sequence goes on along the minus strand of CM035408.1, from coordinate 12,364,137 downwards.
AGTGAGTAGTAGGTTTACAGGGTGATCGATTGGTAGGTTTCAGTTGACCCTGTTTTGCTAAGTCGTATTGGTTCTTTTCGTCTGCACTTCAACCTAGAACCTAGGGTTTCCTTCAGATGGGCTCATTAGAATGCGAAATGGGAGTTTTGTAGCAATGCCAAGATATGAGTGTACATAACCCTTTACGTTCAGTGATGGAAGAAGCTCATTTTGTCGTTTTTTCTACGTATTGACTGATATGATACATATGTGGGGCCTCTTTTTCTTTCTTTCGTCTGCAGGCGATCAGGACCACCTGAAGACTGTGAATGAAGAGCTTGTTCAGAAGTTCAAGGATCCACAACTGATTCGCCACCATGGAAAGCACACTGTTCCAAGGCTAGGCAAGTATTCTCTGATCTACATTTCGTAGGAGCGTTTACTAAGGTTCATCTAGAACTGGTGATATCACGCCATTATGCATATATAAGGATGTTTTTGAATTGCGGCTTGTAACTTGTGCTAGGCTTTATCATGGTTGAGTTTGTCCTTAATATCCAGAAGTGACAGATGCTCGGTTTGCAGAGCTTTCTAGGGGTGCATGCTTGAGTATCTCTAGTTATGTGTGTGTGTGTGACCAAGCACTCATTCTTAGCTGTATGTCTGCTATCGGACACTCATGACGTTAGTGGGGCTGTCATAGTATCTAGTTGGTATCACGCATAATGAAGTTGATGACCAGATACCCTTGTTGTTGGCTAACATGAGCTTACAGCTCCGCTTGCTTTTGGGGATAAATTGGGGGTTTGTCCTGATTCATCTTGGTATATACGTTTGTCTCCCATGCAGTTTTCACTCGTGGAATCTCCATACGATTTGCAATTTTGATAGGCGTGTATATACTTTCAACTGTGCACGTGATTTAGGTCTTTCTATCTTTACCAGTCCTACACCCATTTTTTGTGCACTTCTGACGTTAATCCAGATGTCATATAATTGGTACTGGGCATAATGGAGCTGATGGCTTTATAGTCATGTGGTTGATTATCATGGACTTCTAGTTGCACTTATTTGGCGCGTGAATTTTGGGTTTGCCTGGATTCCTGCACGAGCTGTCTGTAATACGTTGACGGTACCATGCTCTTCAATATGCTGCAGGTGAGGATCAGACGAAGCTTCTGAAAGAGTTCCTTCTTCGAATTCAAACCTCATCTCCATCTGCAATAGATGGAGTCGTCAGGAATGATGGTGATGCGAAAATGAGTATTTCCCCAAATGCAACCGTTGATGGATTTCCTAATGGCGACGGGGCAAAGGAAGCTTTTGGTAGCTGCTTGGAAAACTCGAAAGAAGCAGTGAAAGCGTGAACATTCATAAGCGGAACCCTTCCTGACACATTATTCATGCAGTCTACAATCATTATATACACTTCTTTTATAGATCTACGTCCGTTCATCATCTACATACTTTGAATTTGAAACAAGCTGTTCGATTCACGTAATCATTGTCGCTTGGCTTGTTCAAGTCGCGTGGATCTGATCTCGTATTATTGCACCCTGCGGGTAACAAGATTGTGGCTGTTAAACCGTACATGAAAGCACCTGCTGTAACTCTGACTGCATCATATATATATATATATATATATATATATATATATATATATATATATATATATATATATATATATATATATTGTCGATGTATCTTGCCTTCTAATATGCTCCTAGAAATAATAGTTCACTACTTTTGAGAGCCGTTGTTTGACTTTACTGACGGACTCCTCAATGGTAAAATGTGTTTTTGAACAATTTCCTCTCTCATAGGGGTAGCAGCACATGGACATGTTTATGTTTTTGGGTGACCAGAGATCACATTTTGGGTCATCCGAAAAGTGTTCCAGGATTACATGAATGTTCAGTGGCTAGAAGTTGGGTGGTCAGAGTTGGACTTTGGGTCACCAGGTTTACGTGCACGTGTAGGTCCAGTGGCTGGATTTCAGGTGGTTGGAGAAAATGACCCTTAGGTTGCCAGGTTTAGGTGCACATGAAGGTTCGGTGGCTGGTTTTAGGGTGGCCTGAGACAGACTTTGGGTTACCTCATTTAGGTGCACATGGAGGTCCCTTATTCAAATTTTTGATGATAAAAATATAATTCAAATCATCGTATTTAGGCACACAGATTTAGCTCATCATATTTAAGTATCATATTTAAGTGGGCATGATAATAAGATCACCATAGTTACATAATCATAATCTTCTTAGAATTATTGTACTTTATGCTAAGAAACATATATACACACTATGTTGAACTTCAGATCATCAATCAATCATCTACAATACATTATATAATAAACCCATAACTCTTTGTTCAAGTTGCATAAGTTTGAATGGTATAAGAATGATTAACATTATATATAGAACTACAATGTTTATTACAAACCACTAAATGTCTTGAGTTCACTCCCATGCACTAATCTTCGTTCTATAATCTGAAATTACTCCCATAAATGAAAACAAAAAAATGATATTAGTTGAATAAAAGCCATGGAAAGATTATGAAAAAACATATTGTGTATAGATTACCTTCAAAAGAATTCAATAAACTTTGCACATGTCAATCTTTGATTGCAGTTTGCTTGATGGAGTATTGTTTTATTGTTTTAATAATGCGATCCTTACTCTACATGTTAGATCTTGTTTTGAGTAGTTGGGACCTCTTAATTCAATCCCTCCATTATCATTTGGATGTGGATCTTCTTGGTCATTATGCTCACTCTTTCTTTGTAATTGAGAAAAATTATGAAGTAAACAACAAGCACTCATTATCAAGGGTACCATATGTAGATCTACATTGATATTTTATAGAATTCTTCATCGGTTTTTCAAGATCCTAAATGCATTTTCAATTTTGACTCTCCTTTGATAATTACTTGCCAAATGTTCTCTTTTCTCTTAAGTGCTCTCCTCCTTGATTAAGAAATGGTTTTAGTAAGATACTTCTTGCCTTACATGTTGAGTCACCTAAGAGAAAAGGTCTTATTGTCTCACCTTGAACTTCCAATGTTGGTGAGTTAACAATCAATCCTTGTTTCAATTGTTGATACAAAGAAGAATCTTTGAAATGTGTGGAATCATGCATTCCATTTGTACCTCTACATACAATACTGCAACAAAGCTTCTTTGAGTCCACAATGCCTTTGAGTAGAACACTAGGGAAACCATGTCTACATATGTATAATGTGGGATATAAATCATGGTTTGGCTTTCTATACAAGCATATATGTGTGCCATCTATGTCACTTGCTATTTGAGGATTTCGTGTCAAAGACTTATAACTCCTTCATAATGGTTTGTAAATGTTCATCCTTAGAAACATCGATCCCGTCGATCATACATATCCTTACTATTTAAAATACTATGTACTCTCTAATTATGAAGTCATATAACTTCTAGCTTGAGACTATTATGTGTGCAACATATGTACTTAACAAGCATCCTACAAAAGCATTGCATTCTATCACTCCATATGAGGCTTGGCATGGTCGCAAACCATCTATTGTTCATATGTGTTTCTTTGGTTGTTAGGCATATGCATTAGTGCCTAAACAACAACATAGGAAATTGGATGATAAAGCAATGAAATGTATTATTGTTGGGTACAGTTTTGAAAGCGAAGGCTATCGTCTATATCATCCTTAGACTAAACACATTTTGGTTAGCCATGATGTTTTTGTGGAAGATGCAATCTAGCCATTACTTTCATGCATGAAGGAGACATCACTTAGCAAAGATATAATTGAGTTTCCAACATGCCATGAGCCTCCTGTAAGGTGACTGTGTTTGGAAGCTAGCATTATCCTCTTCTAGTGTAGCAAGACGATGTTGTAGGGCTTCAAAGTGCTCTTGTAATCGTTGGTGATGTTCCTATAGTTGATTATATCCTGTCCTTAATTGTGACATACACACAAACATGGTATCAAATGCATTACCTATAGATGAAGGTGTAGTTTGCATAGTGGAGGATGCAAGGGAAGGGAATTGGGGAATGGGAAGTGTGAATGTTGTGTCTAATGGAGATGTGTGTGCAAGTGCAATTGGTGGAGGAGGGATGGGGGATGGTGGAAGTGTAAAGGGCACGGGAGGTGCCATTGGTGGCGAAATGTCCATGCTCTAAACTGTGGACGTGGGAGTGGTGTCTACCATATATATCAGAATGGCAGGTGGTGTGTGTGTGGTCGTGGTGAATTGCTGTGGTGTGGATGTTGGGAATGGGATCGACGAGAAGGGTTGAGCAATGGTTTGAAACATTCTAGAAAGGAAATCATGGACAGGTTGAAGGACAAGTGCGATGGGGGCTAGGAAATGCAAGCCTGGAGGCGGAAAGGTCATGAATGGAGGCGTGGTGATAGAGAATCCGAGAAATGTGGATCTAGTGTCTCGATGGCCGATGATAGAGGTCGTGGAGGTTGGTTGTCCTGTGGCCATCTCCATGAGAGATTCGATTGTGATGGTGGTGGCAAGATATACAGGGTTGTTGAAGGAGGAGAACAAAGTTGAACTGGAAGTGGGACTACAGAAGATGAGGGTTTGCTGTGTGGATTGGGTAGTCGAGGTGATATCTTCAGCTTCTGTTCGAGGAGGTGATAGTGGGGGGTCAGTGGTAGTGGCTCAGTGGACTCTTCATGGGTGCCTATGTGTTCTTGGCTAGGAGTTCTTGCTGCTTGGGAGGTTGTCTCGATTGGTTCAAATGTAATAATAGATTCTTCCATAGTGATAATGGGAATTTGGATGTTTTCACTGGACCGTGGTAGTGTTTGGAATCTTCATGGATCATATTGAATGGGAGGCCTTTGTATCGCTGATCGAACTGCTTCCACTACACCATAAGTTTCTGCCATCAATAGGAGACCTTCGCTATATTCAGAGTCGACTCCAGCTTCTTCCAAGAGTTGATCCATGAGCATTCTACTGTTATGTTCGGTGAGCAATTATTGTGCCCGCACTCGTTCCATGATTTGATACAACCTTGGGAGTTCTGCTGTATATGCTGGGGCACCGGTGGTTTCTTCTTCGTCTTCCTCTTCTTTACCCTCTGGGTGCTAGTTGTTGAGATAACATTCTCTGTTGAGCATCATCCCAATGTACATGGAAGCCTTCTATGGATTTCCTTCATCTTTGGGAAGAGGTGCCCTGTTCTTCTGTCTCGGAAAAGAATTCTACATCAGAGAGTTGTGTATTCTGCAAGAATGATTCAAAGTCGAAGGTAGACATCTGTTGGCAGTAGCCAGAGGCATAGAAGATGCGGAAGCATGTAAAGATAGAGCAGGGAGCCAACATAATCAATTTTTCAAAGATTTATGTTTTATAAATATTCTTCAAAACCTCCAATAGTGATTTTCATCACTATTGTAACATATGTAACATAGAAAAACCCTTTTTGTAATCCATAGCTCCATTTTGTGCAAGCCGAGTCATCCTCGAGCTTGAGGAGCTTAGGTAGAATGAGCGTATCAATTTTGGTCATTTTTAGACATCGTTTACCCCCTCAAATAGCACTTAGGACCTATTTCTTAACTATGCCGGTCATTAGATGTGAAACCGGTCAAAACTAGTCTAGAATCTATAAAAAGAGCTAGAGAGCTCATTTTTGAGGTGACTTAGTGTTAGTTAGTGTGAGCTTAGAGCTATTTTGAGCTTGTAATTGAGATCTTGAGCAATAGAGTTGATTTCTCACCTTCCATTGTGTCTTGCTTGTCTCTTCGTAGTGTGTGTGTATGTGTGTGTGCATCTCTATGCTTCTCATCTTCACTCTCACTTCATCTCACATTCACGATCTTCATATCACTCCTATCTCTTCCGCGGATTGACATTAAGGAGGTGGAGCTTCTTAACGTGTTTCTCACCATTGTGCTAGAGCAACACCAAATTTGGCACCGTTGCCGGGGATCGAGTCTAGGACGAATGTGTGATGGTAAGAGTATAGCAAGAGGTGGCGTTGGAAGGTAAAAATTTCAGTTTTTGTTGTTTTTAGTTAGTTTTTAGTGTTTTTCACCTCCCCCACACTCCATCTTCATCACTGCATCATCATCTCCAACTCCAAAAAAATCAAAAAATTCACCATATCCACCCATTCTCCTCATTTCCCCTCATTTGTGCATGTGCAAGAGAGAGAGAGCTTTTGTGCTTGTGTGTTTTTGAGTTTTCTTCCAAGTACAGAGCTCTAGTGCATCAGGAGGGCTGCAAAAAGGTAAGAAAATCACTTTCTGTCAGAATTGCCGACTGTGTCAGACCATCGCGATGGTCTGCCAAGTTCAGAATTTGAGGTAAGCTAGTTCATGGGCGTGTAGGCGACCCTTGCGCCTCTAGGAATCCATTGCTGCATTTCAAAAATTCACACTTTGGTGGACCATCGCGATTGGCTCATACCATCACGATTGTGTCACACCATCGTGATTGGCTCACACCATCGTGACGGCTCGGCCGGACCATCGCGACGGTTCACTTGAACCATCGCGACGGTCCTTGACCATTGCGACGATCCCGTCGACCCCACGCCATTGCGATTGGCCCATGCCATCACCTCGATAGTGCCACGTGTCAAATCGGACCATCGCGATTGCTCACTAGCCACGCCATCGAGACGAGACCCTTACTCCATCGCGACAACTCAAAATTTGGACCATCGCGATTGGCTCACGCCATCGCATCGGTGACCATCGCGACGGTTCACTTTGGACCATCACGACGGTTCACATTGACCCTTGACTGATGCCATCGCGATTGTTCACTCAATCGGACCATCGCGACGCCTCACCCCGACCATCGCGATTGCTCACATTTAGACCATCACGACCGTGCACTTCAGACCATCACGATGGTTCGCGCACACGCCATCGCGACGGTTCGCCTGGACCATCGCGACGGTCCCAGCCCATCGCGATCATCTCAGACCATCGCGATTGTCCATCCCAAACGCAAATTTTAGGGTTTGATTTTTTGACCAATTTTGGGGCTATTTCTTGAAAATTTTTGGATCATTGCACTCATAGGAGACCCCTTAGCTCATATTTAAAGAGAAACCTGTTTGTGAGTTTTCACCCCCCTGAGCCTGAACGTTGATTTTTAGAGAGGATAATTTGAGGTTGACCTAGAGTGGGACTAGAAAGCCAGGGGGCAATCATTGAAGTTTTGGGCAAAAGGGAAAGGACTTTTAAGGGTGTATAAATTCAAGTGCTTGATCATCCATTGTGATAGTGGTCTAATATTGGATTTTTCCAAGTCTAGCAAAGGCAATCAAGGACATTCAAGGCAAGGCAGTGAAGGGCATAAGGCTTGGGAAGCGCGGCTTCTTGGGCATAAGGGCAACCAGAAAAGCTGACTCGAGGTTGGAAGATTACTCAACCCCCTCAGTCAATTCTTAGCTTAGGCTAAACGTTAGCATTGTGGATTCAAGACGATAGGAACGCACCAAGTTCAAGAGAATTAAAGTTATCAAGTTCAAGACTAAAGTAAAGGTGTGTGATACGAAAACTTAAGGGAAAGAACATAAGTCTGACGGAACGAGAACTCAAAGTACCACAAAAAGTCGAATTCCTGACGCATACATCAAGACAAGAATCTAAAGAAATTTAAAAAGAATCAAGTAAAGATCAAAGAATCATTGACGATCTGAGAGTGTACTGAGCGTGCAAGGAAGAAAATTAATGAATCTTGATCGGGCAAACACATAGGTAAGTCAGACTGACGAAGCCTTAGATCATTAGAGGCAAGTGTAGGAACTACTGCACGATCGTGGGCTCAACAATTGAACACTAATTACCCCTACGAGAGCTCAGACACGAGTGAATGAGAAATGACATTTAGCACTGAAAGACCAGAAGTAGGGTCAAATGTAGCATACTTAGAAAGACCAGAAGGACCCTATAGGACTCAGTTAGAATTTCTCCGAACCAACCGCTTAGGTGCCCGCATCTATGAGGATGGTTTGCGAAGACAAGTAGTGCAAATGCACAACCCCGATCAACCCATTGGATTGGAACGTCCAGTGGTGAAATTCGAGAGAGACGCGTACATAGACAAGAAAGGAACGATGTACATCTTAAGTACGGAGCCAAACAATACCAATGAGTTTGGCGTAATTCAGCTAGAGATGGAAACTAAATCTCAAGGAAAAGAACCATTAGAAGAACCTAGGACACCTAGAGGGAAATCTGTACTGACACAAGTACTAATTCCAGAGTGGATCCCTCAGGACAACAGAAGCATAGAGTTGTTTGTAAATAAAGAAACTGATGAAGCATTTTGGAGATACAGAACAGAATAACCTAGTGAGGTAGGCTCCATCATAATCTACGAATTTAAGGACCCGGATACACCTAGAAAGGTTGTATACTTGGATGAGACTTCAAAAAGAGTATTTGTGGTGCCAGACCACGCTAGAAACACGTACACATGGAGAGGTGAATTAGTATTCCCTCCATCTAGAACAAATGTAAACACGAGCAAACAAGGGGCAGGAACATCCTCAACCCATGGTAATCAAAGAGAGAAAAACAGAGATAGATCTGAAGTAAGTTTCAATCATCCCATAGGGAGAGATAGAACAACCATGGACACTAATAGAGGGGATAGACAAAGGGAACATGGAATACTAGGTGGTAGAGATGATTTTCCTCTACCTAGACCACGTGAACACGTAAGAATACTAAGACCCACTCAGTTAGTAAAGTCCATGAAAAATTATTTTGATGGGATAGGAGATCCCTACGACCATGTTGCGGAATTTAAGCAAGTTCTAAGAGCAGAACAGGTAGAAGACATGTTCACGCAATATAACGCATTTGGACTAACGTTAAAGAATACCGCTTTAACTTGGTTCCAACCATTGCAACAAAGGCAATTTAGAGACATCCATCACTTTTTAGAGTCATTCATCACAGAATTCTCTAAAAGTGGGATTAGACATGACACGTCTTCGTTGATTCATAGCTTCAAACAGACCTCTCAGGAAACAGTTAGACTCGCTGGACGTAGGTTTAGACAATATGTTGAAAGATGTCCAATGCAAGAGTTACCCTCAGAGGCCAAACAAGTGTCGTTGTTTTTAGATGGCCTGTTGAGCTCTAAACTATGCTCCTATGTATACCTAAAAGAACCCAGAACGCTAGAGCAGTGTGTAAGAATTTGTATAGACATTGAGGACAACTTAGGAGACGAGTTGGAACTCTCGAAAGTCTATAAAGACTCAGATTGTTCATCTCTAGCATCCACAAAATTGTCTAACTCGATAGAGGACCTAGCAGAAAAAGTGGCCCAGAAACTAGGAGTTTCTAGTAAACAGATGCCCAAGTTAACAACTAACGTACGTTGTTACACTTGTGGTGGAAATCATTTGGCAAATGTGTGTCCCAATGCAAAACAACCGCAAGCCAATCCTAGTGGCCAATACTGTACAATTGAGAGAAGATACACAAATCACACGGCTCAAGACTGCCCATATAACAAACAAGCAGTGAGACAGAACTACCCGCAAGCATACGCACAGCCAGGTAGGTATTAAGGCCAATACAATGCTCAACCTTATTACTATAGGCCTCCACAGAACTACCCTTATCAAGCGCAATAGAGACCTCAACCCGTTTTAGCTCAGCAACCACCCCTACCAGCGAACGTCATCTCAGTCAAATACGCTGCTGCAGAAGAGAACCTAAGTAGGGCCTTAGTGCCTTCTTCACCTTTGATCACAGAGAGTGATCCGAACTCAAACAGTTTTGACTCCACTCATGTAGATAGTCCACCCGCTTATTACACGGAGTCACCAGAATACGTGGAAACATATCATTATGATAGTCCACCAATGGAACCTAGTTGGGAGCCCGACTATGCTAATGTGATGTACACAAACCCTAATCCGCGGCCCCAATTGAGACAGCAAAGACCACAGGGCCCTAGAGGACCATGCTTTAGGTGCCAAGGAGATCATTTCATAAAGGATTGTCCACATCCTCCGATATCAAGACAATCACAATATTATAACATACAAGGCTTTTGTGCCGACTGTGGTAAAGAGCACATAATCAAGGATTGTCCTAAGAACCCAGTTAACGCTTCAAACGTGACACCAATCAACGTGATAGGTATTGTAAACAATGCAGATGGATCCAACCCTACATACGTGCCTATCCAAGCTATAACAAGAGCCCAGGCGCTCTTACAGAACCAACAGCTTAATTAGGAGAAAGTAGCCGAAAGTAGTGAAGTTGCAGAATCTAGCAGTAAAAAGACGAAATCTTGGAAAGATTTTAGAGAAAGAATTAAGAGAAAATGGAGTAAAAAGATAACTGAGTTGGAAGGAAGTTTAAAAAGAGTCAAGAGCCAAAATTCTAGAGTTGACTTCACAGGAATTAAATCAAGAGAGCCCAGCTCAAAAATCAGGATCAGTTTTAGCAGAACCCATACCTGAAAACCTAGACATGATGTTTCGTGCATATCAGGCTAGAATAAAAGAAGGACCTCAAGTAGCGGAAATGAGTAAGAACTACCCACGAGCAGATCTAGAAATTGAGAGAACTAAACTTTGCATGAAGATGGTAGAATTAGCACAAGCTTTGTTCGAAGCCTCGAGATATCTTAATTGGAATAACATGGCAAAACCTGAACTACACTTTCAAGGTCTAATGGAGAGGCTAGAATACTTGATAGAAAGCAAGGAGAAAAAGGATCAGCATAGGAATCTTAGTGTCCCAGAGACACAGGAAAGGAATGCACCATCCCTGTCTCAAGTACCCAATACAGAAAGTCAAGACAATCTGTCTTCCATACATAGATACTCACATGAATTTTTGAGAGAAATCCAAGAAGAAAAGTGGAGAAAAGAACAAGGAACTCATCCTCCTATTCAAGAAATAGACGATTTGCAAGAGCAATTTCCCCAAGACATCCCCTCTATTTACGATGATGTAGAGGAAGAACAACGGAGGAAGAGGTAGAACGGTTAGAAGCCACGACCTTAGGTACAAAACAACATCCACGAACCCTTCAAGACCCAGCTTATGCACCAGTAGTATTCCCAGATGAAGAATTCGAACCTCATGGTTGGGCAGAAATCTTAGCAACCATGGATGTAGCCATCAATGAAGAACAATGGACACCCCACTGTGACGAGGATGGCTATGATATCTCAGTCTTCATGATAGAGCCAATCATGTGTGATTCAGTTTTAGAAGAGTGTGAACCTAACACTAGTGCATTTGAGGATGCAACTGACTTCGATTTAGAATCAATTATCATGGACCCACCCTTTGCATCAGAAGAAGAATATTTTTACGAAGTAGAAACTCATCCTCAAACACACGAAGAAATTACGAATGAGGTGAGATTAGCCACTCAAGTGACTAGCAAGAGTGAAGGCAAGAAAAGAAAGAAGAAAGAATCCATGTCAGAAGAAGAAGAATCCTTGTTTGAGGTTCCCGAGAACTTCAAGAAATATGAAATAGAAGATAGACGAATCATGGTACGAATGCTTAACAGAAAAGTTGATGTTGGAGAAGTATATGATAACCGAGAGAAAACTAAGAAAATCATAGTAGCCATAGAAGGAGAAGAAGAAAAGTGTACATACATAGGGCATGATTTGACGAAGGAAGAAGAAGAAGAATTAGTTGCCCTATTGCGCGAATATAGAGATGTTTTTGGGTGGAGCTACAAAGATTTGAAAGGACTAGACCCAGATATATGCTCTCATAGAATCCCTATGACTCCAGATGTGAAACCTACGAAACAGAAACCATACATGTACAATGATAACTACGCTGCGAAGATTAAAGAGGAGATAGATCGATTGATAGAAACAGGATTCATTTACAAAATTGAGCATACCGAATGGGTATCCCCCATTGTGGTTGTGCCCAAGAAGAACGAAAAATTGCGTGTGTGTATTAACCTTAAAAAAGTTAATGCCACCACAATTAGAGATAGTTATCCTCTTCCTATCACAGAACACTTATTGGAAAGAGTTGCGGGCAAGGAAGTTTACAGCTTTCTTGATGGATTCTCAGGCTATAATCAAGTAGCCATTGCTCCAAAAGACCAACACAAGACGGCTTTTGCCACTGAATGGGGCATATTTGCATTTCGTGTGATGCCTTTTGGCTTAACAAATGCACCCGCCACTTTCCAGCGGCTCATGTGTCATGTTTTCAAGGAATTCTTACACAAGAATTTGGAAGTTTATGTCGATGACTTATGTGCACATTCAAATGTAAGACAGACACATATCCTAGAGTTAAGGCAAGTGTTTAACAAATGTCGAGAATATCAGGTTTGTTTGAACCCAGAAAAATGTGTTTTCATGGTCAGACAAGGCAAAATTCTAGGACACATTGTGTCAAAGAATGGAATCTCTACGGATGAAGAAAAAGTGAAAGTAATTGCCGATCTACCGAGACCAACTAACGTGAAAGAGGTACAGGCATTTATGGGTCATTGCGGTTATTATAGACGATTCATACACATGTATGCAATCATAGCCAAACCTTTGTACTCTCTTTTGACCCATTTTGAATGGACAAACGAATGTGAGAATTCATTCAATGAACTTAAACGACGTTTGTGCTCAGCACCTATATTGACAACCCCAGATTGGAGTAAGTCATTCCATGTACATGTGGATGCATCCAACTACGCCATAGGATGTGTGTTAGCACAACCCACGAATGAAGGTAATATAGACCTCCCCATAGCTTACGCGAGCAGACAATTGAACGCAGCAGAAAGAAATTACACCACTACGGAACGAGAAGGATTAGGGATGATCTACGCAGTAAAGAAATTCAGACATTATTTGTTGGCAAACAAGTTCAAATTCTTTACAGATCATCAAGCATTACTGTATTTAGTCAACAAGTCATGTAACACGGGATGATTAATACGTTGGTTTCTATTACTCATGGAGTACGATTTTGAAGTAGTAGTCAGGAAAGGAAAGACACATCTTACAGCTGACCACCTCTCAAGATTAACCTCAGGAGAAGCTCCTCAAGGAGTAGTGGATGAGTTACCAGATGCATATTTGTTTAACCTTGAGATAGCACCAGAATGGGCTAAGCCTATAGTCCCTATTCTCACGTATGGACCCAAAAATCCAAGGATAAAGATCAAAGAAGGAGAAATTACAAAGTCTCAGAGATATCAAATCATAGTAGGAAGCATATATAAACAGGATAATCAAAAGATTCTTGCTTGTTGTGTAGATGAATCAGAACATGCAAATTGGTTGCAATTAGCACACATAGGTGCATTAAAGCAACATCATTCAAAACATCGAACATTACAGACTCTGCATAGACTAGGAGTATATTGGCCTACGATGGAAGCAGATGTCTACAAGTTGAGTAAAGAATGCCATGTTTGTTGTGAAAGACCACCAGTGGAACATGCTACACTATATCACGTGTCTCTCACACCAGACTGGAGTGAACCTTTAGTGACATACTTGAGGACGAAAACATTCCCTCAAGGAATGACTTTAGCACGACAACGCAGTCTAGAGCAGGAAGCTCAAGACTATTCACTTATTGGCGATAATCTATACAAACGAGGACGAGATGGATACCTAAGAGAGTGTGTCATGAAAGCGATTATCTGAGCATACTAGAGACTCCACACCAAGGTGTTGCAGGAGGTCACTTTGGACCAGATAGGATAATCAAAGCCATCCTCTTTGTAGGATTATGGTGGCCCACTCTTCACATGGATGCACATACCTATGTAAAGAGATGTGATGTGTGCCAAAGAACTCAATTTCCTACTCGCAGAGATGAAATTCCATTGAAACCCATGATGGGCGGACATGCATTTTCTAAGTGGGGCATAGACTTTGTAGGACCCATTAACCCCCTTGCAAAAGGAACACATGCTGAATACATTATTGTTGTGACAGATTATCTCACCAAATGGGTAGAGGCAAAAGCCACGAAAAAGAATGATGCTCACACGACTGCAAAATTCTTATTTGAAAATGTCTTTACAAGATATGGATTGCCTATAGAGTTAGTGAGTGATCGAGGAACTCACTTTCTAAACCAAGTCATTGAATATTTGTTACAGGATTTTATGGTGATTCACAAGAAATCCGCACCATATCATCCTCAGGCCAATGGTCAGGCTGAAAGCACTAACAAGATCCTTTGTAACGTACTGACGAAACTCGTGAACAACAAATGTTCAGATTGGGACAAACAGTTACACCATGCTGTTTGGGCATATCGAGTGGCCTACAAGACCATACTCAATGCAACTCACTTTCAGATGGTTTTTGGTCAGAATGTTGTGCTTCCTTTGGACTTCTTGATACCGGCCCTTAAGGTTGCACAAGAACATCAGTGGACCGGCCATGAATTATCAGCAAGAATAATGGACTTGGAACGATTAGGAGAAACCAGGCTAAAAGCAACAGCAGGAATATACACGACAAAGAAGCGACAGAAAGCATATTTTGATGCACATGTGAAAGATAAAGGCTTGAAAGAAGGAGATTTAGTTCTAGTATATACGCTGAAAGAGCACGCACGGAAGTTAGAAAAGCGAGGTTATGGACCTATGATCATCAACAGACTCTCGACAAGTGGAGCAGTACAGTTAGCCACTTTAGAAGGAGATATAATGCCTAATTACATTAGTGGTTGTAGAGTCAAGCTATACCAAGAACCTCTTATTGAGGATATGCTTAGACGACTCACGTTGGCAAAGAAGCGTAAGGAGGAAGAAAATAGAATACGAGCTGAAGCTCAGGTAGAAGCTATAGAACGCATTAAGCGCATGAAGCTAAGAAGACAAGGACTAGGGAGAGAACATTAAAATCATCTGGAAGCAACACCCAGATATCCCATGGCCATGTGTCAAGTAAAGTCAACCACTCATCCTAGCATAGTGGACAGGAGACCATTCATTACAGTCAGGCTAGAGCACGGCAACCCTTGCCAAGAGCTCAGGGCTTTAATTGATTCAGGTGCTGCGACTAGTGTGATTAGATGGTCCCACTATAAGGATTCAGGAATAGAAATGCGGCCAATTGAGGCATACCTCATAGGGCTAGGAGGCATGGAAACCCCTTGCATGGGTGAGGTGGACCTTCCTATCCTCATTAACGAAGTGACTATGATAGCAAAGCTACTAGTGTGCCATGACGAGGACCTGATAGAACCCCTAATCCTTGGCCAAGACTGGCTATACGATCACTCAGTGGACCTAAATCTTAGACAAGGCTCCTTGCAGATTGGAACCTTAGATCAGAAGTGAGTGATACCGCTTGACTTCCCATTTGGCATTCCGACTGAGGTTTGTAACCCTAGACCCTATGAAATGCATGCGACGGAAGACCGAAAGATCTTTGGTCAGATCAGTCACGTCATGTCTACACCAACCCATGCGGGCTTGGCGATGGACAGTTGTGAATCAAAAGGACGTCAAGAGATTTTCCCATGGGCTTCCTGCAAATTAGAAGGGGCAATTACCCAACCGCTTGGTCAAATGGACACAATCAGCGGTCAGGTGGGTTACATCAGCAGACACACGGGCAAAACACCTTGCGATGCCCATCCTTCCACACTTACTGCGGACTGGCCTAGATTAAAGGTACAAAACGGAGCATGTCCTAATGGGCAGGTTTCGCAAGTGTTGGACCTCCCTTCTTTTCCAAAGCAGAGTGTCCATCCGACCTCTCAACCTCAACCACAAAAGAGTCAACCACGACAAAGGAACCCAGACCTACGACAACATCAGACGACACAAGGAAGAAAGCTGCAGTCTCAGTATCATAAAGCAAGAGGCACAAGACAGATATGGGTGCCAAAAGGACAGAAACCACCAACAGATTTCAACAATGCAGACAACGATGAGAAGAAGTCAAGGCAGAAGCAGAATCAGTATCCAACATCCCCTCGACCTTCTTCTACAAGTTCGAACATTCGACAAATTTGGATCGCCAAGAAGTACCTAACGAACAGACCCACACCCACGCAAATTTGGGTACCCAAACCATGTACTATAGCTCAACCCTCAAGCCATGTAAAATACACCCCTGAGAAATCTTTCCAACCCTCCATACCACCAAATCCGATATCATCTTTTGTCCCCCCGCAGAGACCTATCACCCGATCACAAAGTCTTAGGAAGTGGATACCGAAACGTATCCAGAAGTCTTCTCCTAACCCCTTGTCTAACATAACTACCACCCCGACTAATCTACAACCTTGTAATAACTCATTCATAACTGAACCTTGTATAAATCCACACACTATAACCCAACTTCACCTATAATAACACCTCATTAAGCAATGTAGGCATTATCTGAAAACATATAGGTGTCTAGAGACCTGCACTAGTTCTGCAAGAAAATTGCATCAATCACATCACAATACTTGGCTACACGGGTTACACATCGGCTATGGAAAGGGATTGCGGTCTCCCCTTAGTGGGATCATAATTAATTTCCATACTAATCTGCTAATCTTTTGTAGCAGATCTTTTCCATTAGCACGACAATCATCATGCAAACCGAAGAAGGACCATCAGAAGCAGGCCCCAGCGCACCTGTAGCACCTATCGGTGTTTTACTCGCAAAGTCCCATCCGACGGCTCCACCGCCAGAATTCCAAGGATTCCCAGGACCCATGCCTATCGACGACCCTCCTCGAGGCTATACTGAGAAGATTCATCGCAATTCTCATTGGTTTCAAGGGCTGGCAGGACCATTGGCGGATGTTGAGTTTATATTTGAGGCTAATTTGACTTTTGATGACCGTACATGGGGAAAATATTAGTTCTTCTCAAGAGAGTTCGAAGGGCTACAGAACACACAAGACTTAACACATGTTTGGGCAAGAGCCGGCTTCACAGAGTATTTCAGTGACCCTTTTCCTAAACCTGATCTCTAGAGATGCTATTATTTAATCACCACTTTGATAGCTTCAGAGAACAAGGATCTGCCAAGAACTTTTATTTTGCCATCTTTAGTGAACGATCCACCATATAAAAGATTTTATCTTTCTAAAGATCTGATTCGAGCTGCCATCAAGATTCATGGAACCCACACGCCCATAGAGCGAGAAAGGTTAGTTCCTGGCCCTATGAAACGTGGGGATGTCACTAAGTGGGAGGAGATTTCAACGATCACACCTAAGCTTTCAAAACCACGACGGATATGTATGCAGCATTTTGCTTTCCCCGCTCAGGACAGATTCACAATGCCTCACAAACGAATATGGTTTGGTTTGTATTTATCTTGTATTGGACCCGAGACTGTTGATCTAGCTAGCTGGATCATTGATCAGATGTATTTAGCACAACATAGATGGGAAAGAAAGAAAGTCATCAATGGATGCTGCGCACTGACTAGAATCGTATATATGTGCTTAGCTTACGATTTACCTATCGAGCGAGCAATGACAAGCGAAGAGCTGAAGGCATTCAAAGGGACATCGAAGAAAGCTAGGAAGCTTAGCAGAGGACGAGCAAGAAAGCGAATGAGAGGAACCATCCCCTGCCTTCAGGTGCCAGAATCACCATCCCCGCAACCCTCTCCGGAACAGTCTCCAACAGAAGCCCCTGTTCAACCCATTCGCATAAGGTTATCGAGGCCAGTTACAAGGGAGGGCACTATCAGCATAGTTGCTCCTCAAGCAGCCACAGTTCCAGGACCTACCAACACTACAACAGAAGTTCCCACCACTATTGGTGCGGAAGCTTTCTCTTTCCCGATACCCCATTTAGAAACAGAACAAGCAGGCACCACATTTGATTTTGAGATGCAGGACGTATTTTCAAGTGAATTTCAGTTTTCAGAAGGCCAGATCTTCTCTCAGGAATATGAAAGGCCTAGCTACCCTACCACACCGCGAGATCAACCACAAGGACAAATAGTGTCTAGCTCTGAAGAGGAAAGAACAGAGACAGATGAAGACGACGGCGATGACGAAGCCAGTCAGGGAACTCATGAATCCCAAGAACATGTGCAAACAAACGAACAAGGACAACAAACGGACACCCAAGGTGATACAAGCACACATGAAGAGGAAACCTTCGAAGCAGCAGCTTATACACTGGCCATCAAAAAGTTATACCGTACTATGGAAAAGGTTTGGGCGCGCAAGAAGTTGACTGACGAAGAGAGCCAAACCCTCATAGAACAAGAGCTTGTCTCGAGCGGGTTCGAAGAAGTATACATCAGAGGTTTTAGAGAGCTTGTCAAATCAGTTGGACCCACTGAAGCCTTAAGATATTTGCAGAGAAAACCGCTACCGCAGTATGACCCCTGCAGAATCCGCTTACTAACCAAACCTGGTGAATACATTCGGGTACCCACCGGCGGTCAGTCTTCAGAACAGGCCAGGGAAGCACGTCTTGTCCCTGAAGGCTCTTTGGCAGAAGAAGCCATCCTCGTAGATTCCCCACCCCGTGCTACTACTGTACATACCTCCATAGTTACCGAAGTACCTGTCACCCCAAATGCTCCTCCTTCACCTCCCATCCATCCAACCTCCCCTATTCACCCCCTTTCTCCCAGAACAACATCCTCTTTCTCCGGTGGAGTAGCAGAAGTCGTCCTTACGCCCATTCATCCCACAATTCCCGCACCCACTCAACCTAGTCTAACCCCTAACACATCCACCTTTCTATCCAACCCATTTCTCCATCCATCTTTTCCATCCTTCCCCACACCTCCAAGACCCCTTTTCCCATTCCCACCTCCATTAACCTTCTCCCCAGTCTCACCTCCCCGACCCACCGTAACCCCTCTTTCCCCTTTCCACGAAGCCGTCCAAGACAACCCCTCTGTAAATTACTCCTCAACCTTTGTAAATCCTATATTTACACCCACACACTTACCCACGATTACACCACTATTCACAGTCACCGCACTCGACACCACATCCAGCGATATGGATATATCACCACCCACCGCACCACCACTCACTTCATTCGCGGCACAACCATACATAAGCACACCACAATTTTCCACAATCACCACAGCATCCACTTTCCCACCCCCTTTTCCCTTACCCCTTGCATCAACACCCACTCACACTGCAACTGCATCTGCACTTAGCACATCACTAATCTTATCACCCACCATTGATGTGGCATTTCAACAGATGTTTACATGTATGACTCAAGTGCGCAATGAGTTTACATCTTTAGGAATGAATTATCAAGCGCTGCAAAAGACAACGAATGATCTACAATCGCAGCTTAACTCATTGTCTATTGAGAATGCCTCATTGAACACCCGATATCAAGAACTACGCGAGGCATACCACAAATTGGAAGTAGAAAGTGAAGAGAAAGCCAAAGAGGCCACCGTTGATCTTGACAATTTGTTAAGGGCCCAGACAGTTCGCAATGCGACTCTGACTCGGAACATGGGCTTACTCAGGAGACATCTAGCAGCAGCAAAGGAAGAGAACCAGCGGCTACAAGAGAAGAACAGAGAAAATTTAGAAGCTGCTCTCGATCATCCAGACCAACCATTAAGTCCCGGCCGGTTCAAAGTAGTGCCCTCTGAATCAATGAAAATCTTGCTTGATGATCACATCAAATTGCTCGATGAATACGATCGAATGAACGAAGAATATCAAAAGCTAAAAGATGATCATAAGCTACTCCAGCTCAGAGCACCTGCAACACAAGGACTACCAGCAACACAAGGATTACCAGCTCCTGCGGACCCATCTCCCGACATCCTAGAGGAACTCAACGCATTACGGGCCCAGGTATCAACTCTTGAATCAAGGATAGCTATATACAAACCACCACCAAGGCCGGATTCCCCACCAGAGCTCCCAGCCGATGAAGAAAATGTAACCATTCCGGTGGAGGAAACCTTTGAAGAAGCCTACGAACCACAACCCATCCCAGGCGGACGAGTCACGGCTGAAGGCCAGATGACTTATGAGCTTCCAACCCCCGCATGGATGAAGATAGTTGAAGAGCTTGGAACCACCCACTCAGCACGAGTAGAGGCGCAGCTGCACGCAATGGCAATGATTGAGGAAAGAATTTTACAGTCGCCCTACTTCGCTCACTTGGCCCCTCGCAAATACATATCAGGGCATGAGCTACAGTACAAACCGTATTTTATGCTAATGGCCGAGTATCAATTGGCCATAGAGAAAGAAACAGGTAAGAAACCATCTCACGCTACTCAGTTTGAGCCTGATGATTTGCCACTGGATGCGCAGCAAGGCGAGATTTATCAACCAGAGTGGCGTAAAGATCTTCTACAAGAATATCCTGAGATGATGAGTACTTGGGTAAAGGCACCACTACATTTGAAATACAACCCATGTTGGGGACCAGTGCCACGTCGCCGCTCCTGGACAGCATTTGCTATTAAAGTACAGAACAACAAGCAGTGCCAGGATTGGTTAAATTACCCATATTTCAAGCCACCCATAGAACTACCGACAGTGGGATACATGATGGCCACGATTCGTCACTGGCTCCCTCGCTTGAAACACATGGACAATATAGCAGCGCACATGACTGTCAAGATATTTGACATGATGCAGATGGTTTTTAAAGTCTTCAGACGCGTCAAGGCACCTCATGTAAACACCCCGGGATTTGAGCATGGCAATCTAGATCTGGCATATGACATGAGTACAACGCCATCGCTACGGGTGTGTTACGCCTGACATTGCAGAATCAAATACTTACCGGTGTGCTACAAGCAAACCTTCGAAGAAATGTTCACAACCGGATTCTAGGAATACCATTCAGAAGTGTTCATCAGCAGGCCCACCCACTTGCTTCAATTATTTGCCTGTGAACAGATGGTATATTCCACACATTATCGACTCCCACCACCCGATGAACCGCAACCAATTGATTGGGAGAAACTCGAGGCAGATTTGGCCCGAGGCATTCGAATATCAGAACACACCCTCACTCAGGAACTACTACAGAACTACATCCGACAGACCGCACAACAAGGTTCTGTCGAGGACGACAGAAGCGAGAGGGAGGGGGGTGTTGGCAGTAGCCAGAGGCATAGAAGACGCGGAAGCATGTAAAGATAGAGCAGGGAGCCAGCCGAATCAATTTTTCAAAGATTTATGTTTTATAAATATTCTTCAAAACCTCCAACAGTGATTTTCATCACTATTGTAACATATGTAACATAGAAAAACCCTTTTTGTAATCCATAGCTCCATTTTGTGCAAGCCGAGGAGTCCTCGAGCTTGAGGAGCTTAGGTAGAATGAGCGTATCAATTTTGGTCATTTTTAGACACCGTTTACCCCCTCAAATAGCACTTAGGACCTATTTCTTAACTAGGCCGGTCATTAGATGTGAAACCGGTCAAAACTAGTCTAGAATCTATAAAAAGAGCTAGAGAGCTCATTTTTGAGGTGACTTAGTGTTAGTTAGTGTGAGCTTAGAGCTATTTTGAGCTTGTAATTGAGATCTTGAGCAATAGAGTTGATTTCTCACCTTCCATTGTGTCTTGCTTGTCTCTTCGTAGTGTGTGTGTATGTGTGTGTGCATCTCTATGCTTCTCACCTTCACTCTCACTTCATCTCACATTCACGATCTTCATATCACTCCTATCTCTTCCGCGGATTGACATTAAGGAGGTGGAGCTTCTTAATGTGGTTCTCACCATTGTGCTAGAGCAACAACATCCCTTCAACATCTCCCATGGCAGCAAATTCAAATTCTGATGGGGTGGGAGGAGCAGATGGGGCAGCTTGAGATGTGCCTTTAGATCCAGATCTGGGAATTCGAATCGTAAAGGGAGGCATGGTGGCATCCCCTCGTGATGAGACTTCCGGAGTCGTCACAACTTTGCATGTCTGGACACAGGGAATTGAGCCCCTCGTGCGCTTGGATTGATGTGTGGAAGTTTTGTGTCTTTTAAACATTTGTAGTTATGACCAAGTTAAAGCGCGTTCAATGGATACATCATATGCTAAGCACTTGTAGATGATGCACGTAATTGCACAACAACCATTCACCACCATCTTCCTCGGTGACCTTTTATTTGCTCCATACAGTTGCCCCATAATCCACACAGGAAGCTGAATCATTACTGCACCTGTCTCTGCCAAGTAAGGAGCAAACCAGATCCGTTTGTGGGGCTAAGTGAATCGATCTTGACCAGGAAATGCAAAATGTAGCATGCATATATGGAGAGGGATGGACACATTTGGTGTGAGTGCCACCATATCTTTTAGCTTTTGTAGTTTTTCGTTCTTCATGTTAGTGGGTATTAAAGCATCCTTCTCGGAGGACATATGAGTGTCGTGCATGTTCAAGGTAGAGCTTACTAGTTCCAAGGTAAGTTCAAACTTTCTCAACTCATTGTTGCCCAATAAGGAAGGAAGAACGAAGGTTCATGGTTTGTCCTTTTTCTCATTTGCCTGTAATGTTGCTATGGAATAGTACACCGTAGGAGATCTGGCTTGGGTAAGGGTGCCTCAAAGTACTCCACAAGCCTTGTGCATTGCCATATGTTTTGAAGTTCTGGTGTGTTCTGAAGAGTCTCGAACTCTTTGGAGAAGAATTGAAACCATACCCATGCCTTGTCATACTCACACTTGGACTCCCAGATATACTTAGCCTCTACTAAGGGCCCTGCCATGCCATTGAACTAGTGATAGTTTGCATGGACTCTCTCCCTTATTCTTGTGGGAGGGTCTGATATGGGTATTTGTTGGAGGTGTCATAGCTCTACTGGTCGTTCAATTGGTGGCAGTTCAATTGGTAGATTTTTCGTGTTCAATCCTGCTAGAATCACTCCTTCCTATGACATGGGGCCTACTGTCTCGTCCATGATCTTGCTTGTATTTCTTTATGCTTATCTACTAGAAGAAGGGAAGCATATTAGCATTGCATAGGAAACATGATGTTATGGTGTTCCCTCCACAATACCAACATGATACCCAAAGTGCTTAAGGGTTAGTGGGTGGAGTGTTCATGATGTGTGTAAATGTTGGTTAGTGGGTTAATGATTCTCCTAGATGCCTGCTTTGGATATGCACTCTACTCCACATGTATCTATTGTGATGTAATTGGGTCAGGGGTTTGATATAGGGTTTAAGTCTCCAAACTTTGATAGTGGGATCGTAGCTTTTAGTGGTGATGACATGTAAATGTTTGTGGACTGGATTGTGTTGGATTTGGGACTTCTTGGCTACCCATTTCCCTACATTCCTAGGTGTGACTAGAGATAAAATGGTATGGATACCAATCTTTTCCTCATTTGTATAGATTATCTCCAATGAGATTATAGTCTAATGCTTCTTGTTCTAAGATCCTTTGTCTAGCCAGGTTCATTTAGGGAGGGAATGTTTTCATCCTCAGGAAGGCTACTAATGGTTCACTCCAATCTGGTATTCGAGATACTTGGTACAATGTAGCATGCTCCACAGGTGGTCTAATACAACAAACTGGGCATTCCTTACATAACTTATGGACATTTGCTTCCATAGTTGGTCAATACACACCTAATCTTTTTAGGGTCTATAGGGTTCTATGCTTGGAATTGAAGTATTTCGATGGTGATGCACCGCACTGCACTCTCCTTCTCGAGAGCTCCACGACGATATGCTCAGAGTAGAAAACCGAGCTCCTGACGCCACACACAGTACTCCGCACAGAGGCTGTAGAATACGCAGAAAACACAGTACACAGGGAGCACGAAGACAGACTTCTTAGGTCTTACAAATGCGGTCGAACTTACAGTCCGTGACTGACCAGGTCACTATATGTTTTATTAAAGAACATATACAAAGAAGTGTCCGATGGCCATTTGGCCTTTCACATGGACACTAACGGTAACAATCTCCCACTAAAGGCCAATATGGCCAGAGTAACTATGGGAGAAAAAAGAAAGAATGATAAAGAATACCTGAGTGTAAGTATACAAACTATACCTCCCACCTGATGGGCATGTTACACAGTATACAAGTGACTGCGTAAGATCAAGAATCAAGTAACCCCCATCAAGTGACAACAGTGTCGAAAGCTATCCTGTGGTAGAGCTTTAGTCAAAGCATCTGCAGCATTATCTCGAGTGTGAACCTTCTCAAGAATAATGCTCTCAGTGGCTAAGCAATCTCTAATGAAGTGATACCTCACCTCAATGTGCTTGGTCTTTGCATGATAGACCGGATTCTTAGCCAAAGCAATGGCACTCTGACTATCACTGAGCAAGTGAGGTACATGCTGAGGCAAACCCATATCACAAGCAAGACGAGAAAGCCACAATGCTTCCTTACATGCCTCACTTGCTGCAACATACTCTGCTTCTGTGGTGGAAACAGCTGTACATTCTTGAAGACGAGATCTCCAAGAGATAGCACCTCCAACAAAATGAAATATGTACCCTGATGTAGACTTACGATTGTCTACACAACCAGCATAGTCAGAATCTGTGTAACCTAAGCATAGACACTTGTCCTTAGTGCCACTCAGATATCTCAAAATCATTTTGACCGCTTCCCAATGTTTCTTGCCAGGATTAGACATATATCTGCTCACAACTCCCACTGCAAATGCAATGTCTGGTCTCGTAGCTACCATAGCATACATGAGACTACCAACAACAGACTGATAGGGAATTTTGGTCATGAATTCCTTTTCCTCATCTGATTTGGGGCAGTCATCCTTGCTCAATTTCACATATGTGGGTAAAGGTGTACTCAATGCCTTTCCACCCTGCATATTGAACCGGTGAAGTACTTTGGATATGTACTCACTTTGAGACAAGTATATGCATCTTTTACTCCTATCACGAGTAATGCGCATGCCAAGAATATGTTTGGCATCCCCCAAATCCTTCATATCAAATGTCTGACTCAACTTCTTTTTGAGAATTGACAAATCATAAGAGGACTTCCCAGCAATCAACATATCATCGACGTAAAGTATCAAGCATATCAAGCTGCCATCAGAACATCTCTTTGTGTAGAGACAATGATCCTCATTGCTCCGAGAATAGCCTTGGGACTTCATAAAAGCATCAACTTTTGGTACCATTGTCTAGGAGACTGTTTAAGTCCATACAAGCTCTTCTTGAGCTTACAAACTAGACTTTCCTTGCCAGGAACTACATAACCCTCTGGTTGTTCCATATAGATCTCATCTGTAAGATCTCCATGCAAGAAAGTTGTTTTCACATCCATTTGGACTAGCTCTAAGTCCTCCATTGCAACGAATCCAAGCAACATGCGCAAAGTAGTCATCTTGACCACTGGAGAGAATATTTCCTCAAAATCAACACCATGTTGTTGCTTAAAACCCTTTGCAACAAGTCGTGCTTTATATTTTGGAGAAGCACTATCTGATGTGAATTTCAGCTTATATACCCATTTACATGGTAAAGCTTTCCTGCCCTTTGGCAAAGGTACTAAGTGCCAAGTACCATTCTTGTGAATAGAATCCAACTCACTCTTCATGGCACGCTCCCACTTGACATGATCCTCTGTCTGCATAGCCTCTTTGTAGCAAGAGGGCTCACCGGCATCTGTTAGCATAACAAAATCTAAACCTGGAACATATCTATCAGGTGGATATGAGACACGTGCAGAACGTCTCAATGGTTGCTGAACAGGAACATGTGCAGACTGATCTGAGTGGACATTCTCTTGAACATCCCTATGTGCAGCATTTTTATGCATGCTAACCGGAGGACTAGTATCCTCAAACACCACTCTTCTCACTTCAACCTCCTTAATCGGCTGTTTATGCATCTTAGACTCATTAAAAATGACATCACTACTTCTGATCACTGACCGTGTTTCAGGATCCCATAAGCGATATCCAAATTGTCCTTCTCGACCATATCCAAGAAAAATGCATTTCTTTGACTTATGGTCCAACTTCTGTCTAAGATTCTTGGGTATATGAACATATGCTTCACACCCAAAAACTCGAAGATGATCATAATATGGTGGTTTCCCTGTCCATAACTCTTGTGCCACTTTCAGACCTTTGGCAGTACTAGGTGAAAGGTTAATCACATGAACTGCAGTCAATACTGCTTCTGCCCAAAAACCTTGTGAGAGGTTTGCATGATGCAACATAGAGACTACTCTATCTTGAATAGTTCTATTCATCCTCTCAGCTACACCATTCTGTACTGGGGTATAAGGAGCTGTAAACTCTCTACGAATCCCTCTACACTGACAGAAAAGGCTGAATTCATGTGAGGTATACTCACCCCCATTATCTGAACGTAAAGCCTTAAGCTTAGTTCCTTTTTCAGTCTCAACTGAAGCAAGCCATTTTCTGAAAGTAGGGAATACATCATCCTTCGATTTGATAGGATATACCCAGACTTTTCTAGTAGCATCATCTATGAAAGTGACAAAGTAAAGAGAACCACCTAAGGACCTAGTGGGCATAGGACCACACACATCTGTATGAACAAGATCTAAAGGCTGAATTGAAGAGTCAATGTGCATTTTATGCACATTTCTGGTTTGCTTTCCATATTGACAATGCTCACAAAATGAAAAATCAGAGAAAGATAACACAGGTAAGTAGCCAGAACGAGAAAGATTTTCCATTCCACTACGAGATATATGGCCCAAACGACCATGCCAAATACAAGCCATAGGCTGTTCAGTAACAGCTAACAAGTGTTCTTTCTGTGATACAAATAAAGGGTAAAGTGAGCCAACTTTCCTTCCTTTTGCAATAACCATATTGCCCTTTGATATACGAAAGGACTGAGCATAGAAGACCACCTTGTAACCAAGGTCATCAAGTTGACCAACTGACATCAAACTGTGTGATAACTGAGGTACATGGCGTACATTATGCATAGTAAATTTTGAACCGTCAATGAACTGCACAACTACATCTCCAATCCCCACAACATCACACTGGTAAGAGTCACCAAGTCTCACGGTACCAAGAGACTTTGTTGCATAATTAGAGAACCATTCTCTATGTGGTGTCACATGGAAAGAAGCACCAGAATCTAGCAGCCAGGTGTGGGAAAGAGAATCAGCCATAAGTGCCTCAGATGGCACAGTACTATCAAGTGTCAACACATCAGCATCATCAGAAATAGCATTAATTTCTTCAATCTTCACAGTCGAAGTAGATGGTGCAGGTAACTGTTTAACATGCCCATCAACATTTTGTCCTTTACCTTTAGCATTCTTTAATGCATAACAGTCTTTCTTCATGTGTCCTTTCTTATGACAATAATGGCATTCAATATCCCTCTTCCTTGATTTACTTCTGCTATTATTCCGTTGACCATTCTTTTCCTTGTTCTTGCTCCTGCCACGTTGTTGATTCTTTCCTTGGTAAGAATCACGAACATTATATGCATCTCCACTCTGAGTGCCAACCATAGATTTTCTACAAATCTCCTCACTCAAGAGTGCTCCACATATGTCATCATAGACGAGTTTACCACCTGGTGCACTATTGCTAATAGCTGTGCAAAATGTATCCCATGATGATGGCAGGGTGCATAAGAGCAATACTGCTTTCATTTCATTGTCCATATCCATTTTCTGAGCCTGTAACTGGGAGAATATGGCATCAAACTCATTTAGATGAGTAGCAACACTATCTGTGTCCTTCATACGAAGGTCGTATAATTCTCTCATCAGATATACTTTATTTGATGCCGTCTCTTTTTCATATGTATTGCATAACTTCTTCCAAAGCTCCTCTGCACTTTCACAGTCTAATACTGTAAAGTAAACATTATCTGCTAGGTGCAAGTGAATGGTAGACCTGGCCATTTCATCTAACTCATCCCAATCATCTTCATCCATGTCAGCAGGCTTCTTTGAAATCCCATTTACTGGCTTCCATTGCCTTCTTTGAATCAGCACATCTTTAATCTGATTCTTCCATAGAGCAAAGTTTGTGCCATCAAATTTTCGGATCTCAAAATGGTCTTTGCCCTGCAAGTTATAGCTCCTCCTCGGAACGCTAGCACTAGACCCTGATCCACCAGATGTGCCTGAGACCTCTGATGCCATGATTGTAGAGAACTGAATAGAATGATAATGGAGCTAGAAGAGTCCAAACACCAACAAATAAGTGTATCAAGGAGTAAATCGACCACTATATAGTTGACTAAACCAGAAATCTGGAAAAATTTTGCCAGAGTATCCTCTGCAAAATTAGCATATGACCAGTGTCAAAGTATCATAAAACTGCAAGTACTGACATGTCTACCTGCATAGTGAATCAATGACTCCACTGCATATAATCAGTTACCCAATAGAAGCCAACTATGCTTATCGAGCACCTATGAACAACTATCATACATCTCCTATGGCGAGGCTGGGTAAGTCTTCCACCTGCATCACCGAAGAGACCCCGACATCTGGGTGTCTCCCAGTTAAGAAAACCTCACCACGACCCTCTTTATCAAACGTAAAAGGCTTTATGCAAAGAACGTAACCGCTATATCAATGCCCACATGGACGTACATAAGCGGTATCCACAGAAGCGTACATGGTGTGTATGTGCTCAATATATGCAGTAAAATGACACTAAAAAAAAGCTGAATACACAGCCCAAAAACTAGCCAATAACACCTGCAAGTGTCTGTCAACTCTGATATTTTAGGCTTTAAAAACCTGCATAAATTTGCAGCGACTGCTCCCACCAAAACTGAAAACCCCTCGAGAAACCCGTAGTTTTACGAGTGTGGCTGAAAATACAGCCCCAAAGGTTGATATTTATTTTCTGAGAAGTACAAGGAACACTCTTCTTGATGTTCTTGGACCTGTGTGAAGAGAACTACGTGCGAAAGTACTCCGAAATGGCTCCAAAAAACACCCCAAAATTGCTTCAGAAATAGGCTTTAAAAGCAAAAATGAAGCTTTGAGGGACCAAAACTTGTTCAAGGTAATGTCAACCTTAGTCTTTCCCCTTCTTCAAACACCACAAGAGTGTAGCTTAGTGGCAAGAGATTGCCACAGTTAAGCGAGCTCTAGGGGGAACAGTACTGGGATGGGTGACCTCCCGGGAAGTATCGGGAACCTCTATATTCCTTGATCGTTGAGGTCCTCCCTCGCGCGCAGCCAACGGCGCCAACGGTGACTTCGGTGACTCGGATGACAAGGTATGCCAAGGTCTATGCCTTGGTCGCCGCCTTAGTCGCCGCCTTAGTCGAAAGCCTGGGGGGGTTGCTCGCTTCACTCGCACAAAAGGAACAAAGCTTTTTTGCCTCGAACTCCTCTGATATCAGTGAAGTATTTCGATGGTGATGCACCGCACTGCACTCTCCTTCTCGAGAGCTCCACGACGATATGCTCAGAGTAGAAAACCGAGCTCTTGACGCCGCACACAGTACTCCGCACAGAGGCTGTAGAATACGCAGAAAACACAGTACACAGGGAGCACGAAGACAGACTTCGCCAGGTCACTATATGTTTTATTAAAGAACATATACAAAGAAGTGTCCGATGGCCATTTGGCCTTTCACATGGACACTAACGGTAACAGGAATTATGTTGCTAGAGTGCACCTACATGTGCTATTTGTAACCACTTTGAGTGCTCGTCTTCTCCTATGCAACAAGCCAGTATGCCCTGATTGGTGCATTTATACATGCTGCCTACCATTATGTGATACTTTTGAGACCTCACTACTTATTTATCTTGGGCTTTTAATATAGGGTGTTTAGGTCCAAAAGTCAAAATAGGCACTATCGTTTTGGCCCATTCAGACACTACTTCTAGATTGAACAAGTTGGCATTAAGAAGTTTGTCTGATACACCTTGAGGGGACTCTCCTGAAGTTAATCAAGAAAGGTGATCTACCTTAAGGTGAGTTCTACCTTTCCTAACCACAACTTCAAAGTCAAATTCCATTAGTAAGAGGAACCATCTTACTGATCGACCTGTATTGCAAGGTTTGTGCACCTACATGTGCTATTTGCAACCACTTTGAGTGCTCGTCTTCTCCTATGCAACAAGCCAGTATGCCCTGATTGGTGCATTTATAAATGCTGCCTACCATTATGTGATACTTTTGAGACCTCACTACTTATTTATCTTGGGCTTTTAATATAGGGTGTTTAGGTCCAAAAGTCAAAATAGGC
Organism: Ceratopteris richardii; assembly: GCA_020310875.1. Lineage (NCBI taxonomy): Eukaryota > Viridiplantae > Streptophyta > Polypodiopsida > Polypodiales > Pteridaceae > Ceratopteris > Ceratopteris richardii. The sequence continues at coordinate 12,334,073 of CM035408.1, read as the reverse complement.
ACTATCGTTTTGGCCCATTCAGACACTACTTCTCGATTGAACAAGTTAGCATTAAGAAGTTTGTCTGATACACCTTGAGGGGACTCTCCTGAAGTTAATCAAGAAAGGTGATCTACCCTAAGGTGAGTTCTACCTTTCCTAACCACAACTTCAAAGTCAAATTCCATTAGTAAGAGGAACCATCTTACTGATCGGCCTGTATTGCAAGGTTTGTTCACTAGGTAGAGTAAGGCTTGATGGTCTGTAAAAAATTTAAACTTATTTGCAAGCAAATAGTGTCTAGACTTCTTAATTGCATACACCATACCTAATCCTTCTCATTCAATAGTGGTACAATTTTGTTCAGCTACATTCAGTTGTCTATTGGCATAAGCGATTGGAAGATCCATATTGCCTTTGCTAGTAGGTTGTGCAAGTACACACCCAATAGCATAATTGGATGCATCCACATGGACATGGAATGGATTGCTCCAATGTGGGGTAGTCAAGATTGGTGCAGAACACAATCTTCTCTTGAGCTCGTTAAAGGATTTCTCACATTCTTCAGTCCACTCAAAGTTAGTCAAGAGGGAGTATAGAGGTTTTGCAAGGATCACATACATATGAATGAATCGACGATAATAGCCACAATACCCCATGAAAGCTTGTATCTCCTTGACATTCTTAGGCCTAGATAGCTATGGAATGGCTCAAACCTTCTCCTCATCTGTGGATATGCCATTCTTTGACACTATGTTTCCTAGAATCTTGACTTGCCTAACCATAAAAACACACTTTTGTGGGTTCAAGCAGACTTGATATTCTCTACATTTGTCAAAGATAGCTCTCAACTTAGGGATATGGGTTTGTCTAATGTTGGAATGAGCACAGAGATCATCAACATAGACTTCCAAGTTCTTCCTCAAGAACTCTTTAGATACATGACACATCGACCTCTAAAAGGTAGCTGGCGTATTGGTGAGACGAAATGGCATTACTCGAAAAGAAAATATGCCCCACTCTCTGTCAAAAGCCGTCTTATGCCGATATTCTAGTGCAATGGCTACTTGATTGTAACCAGAGAACTCATCCAAGAGGTTGTACACTTCCTTTCCTCCTACCCTTTCTAATAGATGCTCAGTGATAGGAAGTGGATAGCTATCTCGAATGGTGGAGGTGTTAACCTTCTTCAAGTTTATGCATACACGTAACTTGCCATTCCTCTTGGGCACCAATACAATGGGGGACACCCATTCAGTGTGCTCAATTTCATAGATAAATCCAGCTTCAACCAAGCGGTCTATCTCTCCCTTGATCTTGGCAGCATAGTTGTCGTTATATGTGTATGGCTTTTGCTTAGAGGATTTGACATCTGAGGTCATGGGAATTGTATGTGAGCATATGTTAGGTGATGGCGAGTGTTAATCTCCAAAAGAACAAGTTATCCTTGATGTTAGAGCATCTCTATATCAAGAAAAACTCAAAACCTTGATCCATTTTGGAAGACCAATACCAAATCATCAAGATTTGCACTAACTGTGAAGAGAGTCACTACACAGAGAAGTCTGCTGCACATAACTCACTCATTGACTGATCAATTGTGTAAAGTTTCTAATGAAACTTTGTATGAGGTATTTTCTAAAGATTTTGCATCTTTGCCAAGATAAAACATCTCAAAAGGTTTAGTAAATCTTGAGATTTACTTCAAACAATTCACTTATGTCTAAAACTGTACTTCTCTATAGTCAACTTTGACACTTGTGACTTCTAATGCATATTTCTCTCAAATTACAACCTGTTTATTCAAATTCTTTTAGCCATAGATAGCTTACATTCCAACTTAAAGAATGAGTGCGTGCTTGTTGCTCAAAAGGTTACACTATGGAAGGAGAAATGTCCAAAACATTAGCATCAAATTTGCACCTGCTACAACCTTCACTTCTTCACATTTACACATGTAAATGTTCCTATTTTCAATTCTCTCAGCTTGATCATAATTAGAATATGAAAAATTGTATAGAGGTCACTTAAATATAGACTTAGACTTGTACAAAAGCATTTCACAAGATGATAAACACAGAAGGAGTACTCAGCAAAACATCAGATGCAATTTTTCTTCTACTCAGAAAACTTTACATCTGAATGATGAGAGTTATTCACTTTACTTCTAAAGTGTCTAATGACTCTTACAACTGGTCATTCATCTTCTTTTAATACGCTCTCATACATGCCCTAAATTTCTACTTGTATATATAGGCATATATGTACAAGCTCATGATCATAACAAAAGTATAAGTGAGCTAATTACAAGTTTAATGTACATATGTATACAAGTCTTCATTTCCTGAGTATGCACTATCTTCAAGCTTCATTTGCTGATCTTTTCTTCATCTTTTGACTTCAACCCTTTGTCCAAGACATTAATTGATGGTTGACTTGCACCAACAACTCCCCCTCAATCATCAATTGAGGTTTTGTTCTTCTTCTTTATACCTGCCATGTCTTTGAATCTCTGTAGCTTTGGTCCATCCAAGCTTTGGGTTAGCATATCTACAATCTGATCTTTTGTTGAAGTATGTATCACTTCAATCTCTTTATCAATCACCTTCTCTCTCAGAAAGTGATATTGAATTTCAATATGGTTAGTCCTGGCATGAAAAATAAGGTTAGCAGCTAGATACAATGAACTCATGTTATCTCCATGAATAGTGGGTGTACTCTGAATGATGTCAAAACTCTTCATGAGAGTCTTTAACCATATGACTTCCTTTGCAGCTTCAACCATACCTTTATACTCTGCCTCTATAGATGATAAAGCAACTGTATGTTGCTTCTTAGAACACCAAGAGATTAGCTTATCTCCCACATAGCACAAGTACCCATAGGTTGATCTTCTATCATCAGGATTAGCTGCCCGATTTGTATAACTATATATCTTGATGTTTGTATATGATGTAAACCCATAATACAAACCTTCCTTGAGTGTACCCTTAATGTATCTCAACACTCTTTGTCCTACAACCCAATATTCTTTCCTAGGACAATGCATGAATTGAGACAACACTCCAACTGCATATGACAAATCAGGCCTAGTTAAAGTAGCATAGATTAGACTACGAACCAGACTTTGATATAAATTCATATCCTTGAATTCTTCTCCTCCATGTATGCTCAATTTGTGATTCACCTCCATTAGAGTAGGCGCTACCCTGCAATCTTCCATTTTAAACTTGATTAACAAGTTCTTCAAATACCTTTCCTGAGTTACATAGACTCCATGTCTCCCAAGTCACTAATCTTGAACTCTTTCTCCATTTGCTTCTTGAGATACCTGTAAGAATTATGTCATCAACATATATGCACATGTAAATGAACGCATCATCACTTGCTTTGACAAGCAAGCTACTATCTACTTTAGACACTTGGGAACCAAGTTCCTTCAAGAACTTGACAAGTCTGTAATTCCATGCCCTTGGGGCCTGTTTCAAACCATACAAAGCTCTCTTGAGCTTACATACATATTCTGGATACCTTTTATCTTTGAACCCTTCTGGCTGCTCCATGAAAACATCATCTGAAATATAACCATTAAGAAAAGTATTCTTCACATCTTATTGACATAATTTCCAACCTTTACATGCAGCAATGGCTATGAGTGTTCTTATGGTTGTCATCTTTGCCACAGGACTATAGGTCTCATCATAATCTATACCATATGTCTGAGCATACCCTTTCACAACAAGTTTAGCTTTATACCTAGACACACTTTCATTTGCATACCTTTTTGTTTTGTAGACCCATTTGCATCCAATGATCTTCTGACTATTTGGTTTAGGAACCAAATCCCATGTCTCATTTTCCATCAATGCATCATATTCTTCCTGCATAGCTTTCTCCCAATTTTCCTTACCTTTTGCCTCTTCATATGTAGAAGGGTCTTCCTCTGCTTTCACCATATAAGCATAATGTTTAGTAGTAAAAAAAGAACTGTCATAGCTATAGCTTGTAGGTTGCCATTTATGCCTTGATGACCTTCTGAGCTCTCCACTTCTTGAAGTTTCTGGTTCATCACATTCTAGGTCAAACCTTGGCACTTCTTCAACTTCAACTTGTACTTCATTATTCTCTTCTTCATCAAATATTTGAACCTTTGATTTACCTTTCTTCTGATTCAGATTTTCTTCATCACTTGTATGAGTATTAATTGTATCCACATACCAAGTACCTTGCTCATCAAATGTAACATCCTTTGATATAAGAAATTGCTTTGTGGATGGACTCCACAACCTATAACCCATCTGCTTATCATCATAACCAACGAATACATATTTTTCAGCTTTAGGTTCCAATTTATGCCTCAATTGAGATGGCACATATGCATAAGCCAAACATCCAAATACATTGCAATGATCTAAGGTAGGTCTCTTACCCCACCATGCCTCATAAGGTGTCATACCCTACAAAGATTTACATGGTAACCTATTAACCAAGTATGTAGGCTGTATTTACAGCCTCAGCCCACAAATAATTAGGGAAATTCATTTCTTTCATCATTGATCTCGTAAACTCAACAAGAGTTCTATTTCTCCTTTCTGCTACACCATTTTGTTGAGGAGAGTACTTGTAAGTAACTTCCCTTTTTATACCTGCATTCCATAAGTAATCACTGAACTCATTAGAGAAATACTCGCCCCCTCCATCTGATCTTAGTCTCTTCAATTTTTTACCTGTGATTCTCTCTGCATACACATGATAATGTTTAAATGTATTGAATACCTCTGATTTATCTTTGATCACATATATGGTGATCCACTTATTAGCATCATCAACATAGATCACATAATATCTTGAACCATTAATACTAAAGTCTTTTGATGGTCCCCACACATCTGTGTGTACCAATTCAAGCTTCTCTGAATACATGAAACCATGCTTAATATATGATTGCTCATGAGCTTACCTAATTGACATGCCTCACATCTGTATGTCATATGTTGACCTGCAACATTAGGTAATCCAATCACTGAACCATTTTTAACCATATCCTTAATACCTCTTTCATTGAAATGTCCAAGCCTTTTATGCCAAAGATCTAACTCAAAAAATTTTTGTCCTCCATAAGTAAACAAGGCATGACCAACATTGCCTTGAATCTTCAATGTGAAGAGCCTTCCTTCTTTCTTCCCTGAAACAATTTGTTTAACCCATTGCTATGATCTTCCACAAAAACTCCATCATTAGTGAAACTTACTTCATAAACTTTTTCAACAATTTGCCCTACACTTATTAGATTCTTTGGAATTGTAGGAACATACCAAACCTTAGAAGAGTACTTCCATCCTTGGCCTTCATTGATCCAATTGACTTCACATTATGCTTTGTATTATCACCTGTTTGAACTACATGATTAGTTACCTTATTCTCCAAATCATTCATCAAAGCTATGTTACCACTCAAGTGATTGCTACACCCTGAGTCAATGTAGAAGAATCTTTGATCTTCACTTTGTCTTTCACAAGTTGCATTCATAATCAAGGTTGAATCCTCCTTTTGATCTGAAACATAATTGTAGTAGGTATTGTTGTAGGATTGACTTTGGAAACCTCTACCTGCATTTCTTCCAAAGAAACCTCTACTACCTCTACCTCTGAAATTACCTCTTTGGTTTCTACCACCTCTTCCTCTTGTATTAAAGTTATGACTATATTCTCCATTGTTCTGATTATTATGCCAACAATAATGAGCTAAATGATTTGTCTTACCACAAATCCAGCAAGCTTTGGCTCCATCTTTATTGCTTCTGCCTCTTCCACTACCTTTCCCACCTCCTCTTCCTCATAGCAAGTTGGCTTGGCTAGTTGTACCTTCTTCTTCATTTAATTGTTGCTTGCCTTTGCTATTCTTCTTCTTATCCTTGAATACATTGCTTGACCTGTACTCTTATCAACGTCACCTTTGACATCCTGCTCAAAAGTTAACATATGTCCTAGCAACTGATTCAAATCAGGAGCAAAATGATCTAGTGAAAATTCTGTAGACAAAATGAATGGCTTCCATTTCTCATCTCCTCTCAAACCTGTAAGGATTTTCCTTACCAATTTGTCCTCCTCAATATCTTCATCAACTGCTCCTAATGCATCTGCAATGTCCTTCATCCTTGTTACATAATCAAAATGGATTAAGAGGCCTTCTTCTTGAATGTGGTAAACTCTACCCACAAAGATACCTTCCTTGACTTTGTAGTGTTTTGGAAATGCTCCTCCAAAGCATTCCATATGTCACTTGCACTTTCAAGTCCTCTAATATGAGGTAGAAGTAGTCATTGACTCCCATGTAGATAATGCCCCTTGCTTGAGCATCCTTCTTCATCCATGTCTTCAAATCTGTGAGCTCCTCCCTAGTTGGAACACTAGGATCTTTGAATTTTGGCTTGTATCCTATCAAGTCTTTGCTCATAAGATAAGATTCTATCCTCATTGACCAAGCCGGATAGTTTTCTCTATCCAATTTCTCTATCTGAAAAGAATCTCCCATCTTTTCTTCACCTGTGTATTAAATTCTTCAAGCTTTATGAGACATAAGTGCACCTTTACTTCGAATGTAGTTGCTTTTGGTCTTCTTGGTAGCTTTAGGCGTCCTTCTCTAGCTTTCACTTCAAACTTTCACCTTTTGAATATTCAAAGGTTGATTTCTGTATAACTACAATAGTCAGGGTCCTCCTTTCTTCTATTTTGATGACTCCTGCTCTGATACCACTGATGGAGAGTGTTAATCTCCAAAACAACAAGTTATCCTTGATGTTAGATCACCTCTATATCAAGAAGTACTCAAAACCTTGATCGATTTTAGAAGACCAATACCAAATCATCAAGATTTGCACTAACTGTGAAGACAGTCACTACACAGAGAAGTATGCTTCACATAACTCACTCATTGGCTAATCAAATGTGTAAAGTTTCTAATGAAACTCTACATATGAGGTCTTGTCTAAAGATTCCACATCTTCTCCAAGTTAAAACATCTCAAAAGGTTTAGTAATCTTGAGATTTACTTCAAACAATTCACCTATGTCTAAAACTATACTTCTCTACAATTGACTGACACCTGTGACTTCTAATGCATATTATTTCTCTCAAACTAAAACCTGCGTATTCAAATGCTTTTAGCCATATGTAGCTTACCTTTCAACTTAAAGAATGAGTGCTTGCTTGCTCAAAAATTTACACTGTGGAAGGAGAACTGACCAAAACATTAGCATTAAATTTGTGCGTGTTGCAACCTTCACTTTTTCACATTTACACATGTAAATGTTTCTATTTTCAATTCTCTCAGCTTGATCACAATTAGAATCTGAAAACTTGTACAAAGCTCACTCAACTATAGACTTATACTTGTACAAAAGCATTTCACAAGATGATAAACACAGAAGGATTACTCAGCAAAACATTGGGTACAACTTTTCTTCTACTCAGAAAACTTTAACTTTTGACTTCAACCATTTGTCCAAGACATGAATTGATGGTTGACTTACACCAAAATTAGGGTCTACACCTTTGAAGTCCTTGTAACTCCACGCAAAAACATCTCTATATTCTTGTAGCAAGGCTGTCAACTCTTGCTCTTCGTCTTCACTTAGGTCATGTCCTATGTATGTGCATTGCCCTTCACCTTCCTCTATGGTCACTATGGTTTTCTTTGTGGTTTCTTTGTTATCATAGGCCTCTCCTATGATTGCTTCACGTTTAGGAATTCTTACCATGACTCTTCGATCTTCTATCTCATACTTTTTGAAATTTTCAGGGACCTCAAACAAAGATTCTTCGTCCTCGGATGTGACTTCTCTCTTCTTCCTCTTCATGCCTTCATTTTTAGTGGTCATCTGTGTGGTTAATCTCACCTCATTTATAATTTCTTCGTGTCGCTGAGGGTGAGCTTCTGCATCATAGAAATATTCCTCATCTGATGCAAAAGGAGGTCCATAATAATTGACTCTACATCAGAGTCACTTGCATCCTCGAATGCATCAGTGCTAGGTTCGCATTCTTCAATAACCGGATCACACATGATTGGCTCTATTGTGAAGACTGAAATGTCATAGCCATCCTTGTCACAATGGGGTGTCCATTGTTCTTCATTGATGGCCACATCCATTGTTGCTAGAATTTCCTCCCAACCATGAGGTTAAAATTCTTCGTCAGGAAATACCATAGGTGCATAGGCTGGGTCTTGAAGTGATCTATGAGTTTCCTTTGCACCTACCTCTCTTGCTTTTTCTCTCTCCTCTTCTTCTACTGCTACTTTGCACATCCATAATTGGGTGTCTTCATGCATCCATGAGGATCCCGATCCTATAGAATGCACTGACTCCACATCATCTGTAGCTCTATGGATGGGATTCCACTGTATAGGGTGTACATCTCTATGAGAGTAATCCTTGAGATTGAAATTTGTTGTAGCACCTAAGTGTTGTAAATGCAAGGAATTGGTTCCCCAATCCTGTACTACTTGCAATTGCCTCAAGAAGGGTCTTCCCAGAATCATCTCGTAGGCATGATTTTTGCTAAAGTCACATATAGCAAAAGTATGCTCAAACTCTACACCACAAGTAGTGAGATTTATCCCTTCTAGTAGCCCCAAGGATCTTTCTATGTGACCGTCAACCATTTGTGATTTCATTCTCGTGGGCCTGAGTGCTGGCTTGTCCCATCGCTTCCATAGGGAAGTGGAAGCAATTGCAACTCCTGCATCTGAGTCCAAAATTGCCTTGGTGGTGTAACCTTGATGAGTGATGGGAAGATAAGTGTTTCCTTCTTCTCCTTCGCTCATGTCTCCTATCTTGTCCAAAGGTATTTGTGGCACGATTCTATGAGATCCTACCTAGGAACAAGGTTTCGCTACTTCTGGCACTTCGTTGGCTATGTGTTTCCACAATTCTGGCTTAACCTTGAGTAGCTCCTCTAAAGTGAGATTGCACTGCACTTTAGTGTTCTTCACTACCTCCATATTCCTAGGTATGACCGAGTCTTCATTTCTTATCATGGCCATGGGTACTCTCATACAAGTAGATTTTGCTTCCCAAGGCTCTCTAAAATGGGGTAATTCCTTCAAGGAATTAGACTCGAAGTCTAATCTCTCACGAGATTGGATATCCTCCTGCTCTCCATAAATGCAAGGAAGGTCTTGTGGAAATTGATCATGCAAATCATCCACAATTTCAATAGGAGGGGGATCTTCACTTTCTTTAGCGCACTTCTCTTCCTAGATTCATAGAAGAAGATGTGTCTAAATGTGGAATTAGGCACATAAGCTTCCTTGGGAGGAATGCTCATTGTTCCATTGGTCTTGTCCTTACCTTCAGGGGTAGTGTCCTTTTCAGATTTTTTAATTAGCCTCTCTGAGATGTCTAATAGTCCATCAAAATGCAATTGACTCTTAGCTGAACTAGAGCAGTTAAAGAGGCGGTTGGCCTCAAACATGGTCTGAGCCAATTCCACCATCTTAGCACAAAGTTTAGTTTGTTCGAGTGCTAGGTCAGCTCTAGGGTAGCATTTTTGATGATCCGTTACATTTGGCCCTTCTTGTATTCTAGCCTGATATGCTTTAAGCATCATGTCTATGTCCTCGGGAGTGGGATCTGCTAAGACTGATCCTATTCTAGGTGGTGGTGGGATTGTGTGAGGTGGGTTAGAGGGTGGTGGGTTGGAAGGTGATGGAAATGGTGGTAGTGGAGTGGTGTGAGAGTGCGTTTGAGATGTGAGTTCAATTATCTTGGCTTTTGTTTCTCTCAGGCTTTCCTCAAGTTCGCTCATCTTCCTTGCCCATTGCCGTTTCATTCTCTCTCGACTATCCCTCCAAGCTCGTGTCCTCTTCTTATTTTTGACTCTTGGTCTCGCTAACCTCAGAGCTCCGTTCCTGGCCTAAGTCTTGGTTTTGCTTAAGTGCTTGAGCTCTTGTGATCACTTGCACTAGGGTCATGGAGGTCACACTTCCCGTGGAGTCTACCACTAACCCAATAACGTTGATAGGAGTGATTTTTGGCATTTTGTTGGGGTTCTTATGACAATCTCATAACTGGTGCTCCTTCCCATAATCTGGATAGAAACCTTGAATTGTCATAGATTGGGTTTGTGTAGGTGCAGGCACAGGGCAATCTCAAATGAGGTGATCTCCTTGACATTGCTAGCATGGTCCTCTAGGAAATGGGGTTGGGGTATTCCCCTGTGCTCCATGATCAATCTCAAGGATCATGGCCTTCATCTCTCTAATTCGCCTCTTAATTCAAAAGGGTGATTTCTACATTGAATGAATTTTTAAAGAGGAGAATCCATGTGTGGTCTGATTCCCTACCCCAATCGTTCAAAGTTCCATCTAGTTTTGCATATTAAAAAGAACTAAGTCAAATGCAAAATAGAGAAAGAATGAAAAGGGTGGGAACGAATATCCCTGTCTATTTCCTTGTTTAAGCCATGTGCCATCTGGGTCTCCATAACTCAAACATGTGAATTAGGTGGATGTAAAGTGACTTCAACTAAATTACTACCTTTGTCCATTGCTTTGCACCACTTGTGCATGGACCTAGAAAAATGTTACTTAAGGTTTTCCTTATCAGATTCATCTCTCAAATCAGAATCCAACTTGTTCTAAAAGGAAGATGAATCTTTCATAATCCTTGCCCAAATCACTTCCTCTTAGATGTACACATAATTTGTACCTTTAGGCTTCGTAAAATGGGTGGATTTTCCTGTTTAAAATTTGGCTCCAAACATAGAAGGGAACCTATTTTTATAATTCCCTGCCCAACCAATAGAATGGTATAGGTGGATTATTTATCTAATTCTAAGAGGATATAGCATCCTCTTTATCTTCACAGAGAAGTGGGTTCAATGTTCTTTCAAAACTTTACGTAGTTTTTATAATCCGTTTTAAGAAACTAGAACCCATACGGATCAATCTAACTATTGAAGACTTTGGTTGGTTGAAATCTATTTTACTTGCTCTTCCAAAAAAGATTAATATCTTTATAACTACATCGATGGGAATTCATAGTGTAAAAGATCATGTTATCTTTAAGGTCACAAGAGATTATCCCAACCATTTCTTCAATGTTTAATCCTTAAGGATCTTTAGTTGGATCTCAAACCTTAAAGGTCTTCCTGATCCTTCTAGAATTCTCTCTCTTTATATTCTAGATCCATTTAATATGTCTTATGTTGAAATCGTAATTAGATCTTTCTTATTCTTTAGTTAACTTGAATTATCAAGTATAAAAAAGATGATCTTTCTAAGCTTTCTTTCAAGCTTGCTCTAAGATCATTTTTATGTTCCTTGAATTTCAAGTCATACTTTGGGATGAAGCTTTTAGAGTTTCATCCTTTGGAGTTTACCTTCAAATTCAAAGAAGTTTATCCTCTCCTTATTTCTAACTCTCTATGAGAGATAGATCCTTTCAAATTTTGTTGGTAGTATTATTTTTCCCTTTGAGAGGATAATTGAAGAAGATGTCGATTCCTAGACATTATCTTCCTGACGTATTCCTTCGGATCATGAGTCCCTTTTTCTTTTGGCCATCAAGAAAAAGTACACAATGGGAATCAACACCCACCGTCCCATACCAGTGAGTTCTTCATCCAATCCACATAACTATGTCTCTATATCTTCTCACCTTCTTTGTCCTTTTAAATGCCCTTCATACTATGGTACCAAATTATGAGAGCAACAACTAAGGTGCTTAGATACACCACTACTAATCATACTCAAAATATTTGGTTAACCATTTAATGTGGTGTGACTCATCTTATCAAACTTAAAGTTTGACTTGATCTTTACCCTACTTGGGTCTTTTGGCTTTTCTTCTCTTCATTTACCAAAATAAGAGATAAGACTAGGTCTTTCTCCAATAGGTCCCTTCATGTTCAATGCTTTACCCATGGGTTTTACTTGGGGATCTAGCTACTATGCTTCATACAAGCAGCCATATTCCTTAGGTCTATATTACTAGAATTCATAACGTATGTTATATTATCTACATGAAGCATCAAGTTACTTTTAGGATTATGTTTTATAGCTTATCCAACTTCTTTTCTTAACTCACTTAGGATTCGTACAATCCTTATGGTGTATGAAAGTGTTCTCCTGCATTGAGGTTCTTTGAGAATTCCCAAACTTTGAGAACTTTATTTAGTTGGAAGATGTAATGAAAGATATATGAAGTACTGGAATACGAGGAAGTACTTCAACTTTATCTATTTCTTGCATATATTTTACCTTGCAATACCCTATTTGGTCTTTTCAAGGCATAACATACAAGTTCTTGGGGACTTTCTCCCCTCCTTAAGATTTTTTGTCCTCGAAAACTACCTGAGGGTTTATTGAAAATCGTGTTCTTTCAAAAGTATTTGAAAGGGTTTATTTTCAATATTTTATTGTTCTCCCTGGTTAAAAGAACTATTCAAAGCTTTTTTTTTTCTTTCTCTTCTTCAAGCATACAAAACAAATGTCCCAAGCTTCAAGTTTTGAGTTATCTCTAAATTTGATGTCCCATACCACCGAATCAACTTCAGTGGTAATGTAAGCTTAGATGTCCCATACCATCTGACTTACACTTCCACTTAAGTAAAGGTAGCTTTAGCTTGAATTTTGGGATCAAACCTTCTTCTAATGAAGTAATACATATTACTTCTTGGACTTGTAAGTGTTATTTCCACTACAGAGCATATGTATTGCCTATGCTACAATGGAATTTCAACTTACCAAGTCTCAGTTGTAATTGCAACTTGACAAGACTTAATGTCACAGATTGGCCTTTCAATGATTCCTTTGTTCATATGTACTCTAAAATATCATTTTATGTCACCTGATAATAGAGCTAGTTTCTACTCAACTAGATATTATCTTTTGACATAACGAGTAATCTGAAAGAAGAATAATTGCTTTGCCAATGAGATGTTAAATTTGAAGTAGATGGTAATACTATTTACCATTTAAATATTCCTTTACTTCTAGGACATTGAAAAATGGTATTTAGGGTTTATTACAATCCTAAAGTTGAACCTTCTCTTCATGCCTTGTATTTCCTTGGAAGAATAATAAAAAAGCTCCAAATAGTTCTTTAGTTCTCTCAAACAAAGAACTTTGTTGAACAAAAACACTAATACTTTCATCTTCCAAAACTATGATTCTGTTATATCAAATTTTCTCTTCCTTAGAGCATTGAGAAGATAGTGATCTAAGTTACCACCAGTGTATCGTGGTTTTAAGAGAGAAAATTTTTGTACTACTACCTTAAGTCTACAACCTTACTGATCAGGCATGCCATGGGCTTTTATGGAATTTGAAATTCCATAAGAGGGATTTTAAGCTTAAGGTATTTTCAAAAAGTTAGGATTATTTGGCTTTTAATTACTAAGCCAAACATAAAGGAAATAAATGGTTTATAGTGGCCAATTGGCCTCATCACCATTCTTCCTAGAAACTAATAAAATCAAATCCTACTTAAGCTTAACTTCAGGAACTTAATCTCCCTCTCAACACAAAAACCCATGTAATATGTTCCATGTGCATAGTGTTTACCAATGTTTACACCTTTATTGGAAAAGGTGTAGCATGCATAAGGTTTAGAAGTTGAACCCCTACTTAAAGCACGCAAAAGTTCCAAATTGGAACTTTTTTTGTCCATGGGATGGTACAAATTCTCCATGCAACTTTGGATATGCAAGTTGCATCAATGCATTAGATGCATTCTTCCTAATCATGATGTTTTTTGGCACCTCCAATCTTTCTTTTCAAAGCAATGAACTTGATGCATAATGCAACTTATCTCCATGATTGATTGTCTATGTGACCATAGAAATTGGGCCACTTGAATCTATGCATCCATTTCCAAGTCATGTCTATTATGACATGCACTGTATGTTCTTTAATTTGCAAGGAAAAAAAAGAGGTGCCAATACTTACCTGGAAATTAAGCTTCATCCATCCCTTGAGTTTATTTTAGTGGTCTCAAAGTGATGAAGTAGGCTTGGGCCATTGCACTCCTTCCCTTCCATCTTGGCACTTCATGCGTACTTGAGTGTTCTCATGGTGATGAAGTAGGCTTGAGCCATACCATCTCAATATTGAAGTTGTCCTTGGGCATTTTGATGCTTACTTGTGTGCCCATATGTGTGCATCTTACAATCATGCACGAGATATCATGAAAACTGAAAAGAAACTTTAATGAAAGACTTACTGAAACCTCATTGTTTCTTTCAATCTTAGTGACGAGCTTTTCAAAACTTATGGTTGCCCCATAGTGTATTATTTTTTTAGTACTCATGCATTGATGTATGCATTCTATTTGAGCAACCTATAGCTAATGAGTGTCACACCCATGTACCCCTTACTATTGGAAAAGAAAATTTGCAAAAAGTGCCATGCTTCTAAATAAGTATTGGCATTTTGCATAGCGGGGATTTCTGTATGAGGAGCAACACACATGGAAATACTTATCCTAACCACCCACCATGTTCATTGAGTGCTCCGTGGAATAAATATCTCTTGTTTTTGTGCTTGTCTCGTAGTGCATGGCTTATGAAATGGATGTCCTCTACTAAAAGAACACTTGCCTTTAGTGTTATGAATGAAGAGAAAAATAAAAGGTACTCTCTCAATTTTCACTGGCAAAACTCTTCTAATCTTCCTCGATCTAATTATTTCCCTTCCTATTAAAAAATACTCTCTATATTCTCTAAGAGAGGTGTTACTAATTTATTCTTCCACACAATACTTAAGGCTACGTATAATATATAGAAAACACTTTACAAGTAAAAACTCTCCAAGTCGTAGGTCGATGATTGTGGAGAGCATCCACTTAAAAAAACGAAGGCACTTAAAACAAGCTATAAGAAAAAGGCTAAAGAAACTTTCCATTTATCACGTAAGAAAAACTAGATGACTTCCTTAGACAAAGCACGTGTCTAAACGAAGAGAAATGGTACGCCCTTCCCATCAATGCGAACTGACCTTGTTGAGCATTCGGGTAGCTCTGAACGTATGAGAGTTGTCTACGCGGTATATCCCACATATGAATTCTAAACCGAAGACAACAATATATTTTCTTTTGAAGCAAAGACGAGGGAGATCATGCATCTCTCGTCAGATTATGGGCTGCCGATTGACACGCTCAAGGTGTAAATAGGAGCACGAAAATCTAAAACATGCATTGACTGTATGTATTGCCATGCCTCACTCCTTTTGCTGCCATGGATGTTGTGGGTTCAAAGTCTGCAACCATCTGCTAAAATCAGCCGATGCGAACCAATAAAGGAGAGGCCCGCATCTCCAATGAAGAGCAGCATGATTATTGCTGTCATGTAATATGGTTAGCTTGAAGAATTAACATATGAGTCTGTGACTTCGTGGTTGAAAGGAACACTCCTTTCGCTATCGGCGTGCGTTCGAGTCTGCCCTGAAGCCATCGAACTCTAGAACGAAAGATGGGCAAAATCATCTATTGTTGATAATTTTTTGCTATCAATTCGAAGAGATGAATCGCGTGGAAAAATATCCCCATGGATAAAATGAGTGCCAAAGTCTATAGAAACTAGGCTAGAGATTCAAGATGATGGAAACCATCAAGGTCACCATGGGAGCTTGCCTAGAGCTATACCAACCACCACGTACTAGAGAGATGACTCTCCTCCCAACCAAATGCCTCTATATATAGCTCTCTCCAGGGGACTGCCTTCTTGGGCAAGTGAAGACTAACCATCCAAGTGTCGGCCATGTAATTGCATGTGTGCCAAGTGTCCCAGTAACTCAAGTTATCTCAAGTGGATGCTTGTAGAAGGCTATAGATCTCTTTGGGCAAAATACTCTCCCCATGTCAATCCCCAAGACTCCTCCTTCACATCCTTGAGACCTAACCACTAAGCTAAGTGTATCACTTGTTCACAAGAGCATAAGACCTTCTAGTAAGTCTAAACTCGAGATCTTTGATCATACACATGGATGACCAAATGGTGTCTAATTTCAGATCCGTCTGAACTGGCCGGACCTCTAGATCATAGACTTACTTTATTACAATAGGGTTCCTTGCAACTGCCAATGTGCTCTAACTATTAGTGAAGATGGTGGTGGTAGAAGATTGACCAACACCCAAATCAACACAGATTGAGGTAAGGAGGCATGATCTTCTTCTACTTTTCTATTATATAAAGAGAACACACAAGAATGAGCTAATGCAACAATGCAACTATTACAATATATAAAGAATAGTACATAAAGAAAATCATATTGCCTATGAATGATTGAGTTGGCAAGAGACAAATGTGCCATCACTCTTGGTAGATAAATCTGGTAAAGTTCTTTAAAGTATCCATGACATAGATCAGCAGAACCACTATACATGTAAGAGAAATGAAAGGTGCTATGTATAGCCTCAATCATCACATCTTGAGCTTGATATCGCAATAGATAGGATGTCCAAAATACTAGACTATACAAGACTAGAACAAGGAGCAAGAAAATAACTCAAACTTGACCTTGGAAAGCACTTATGACTCCTTGAGCTCCCAAGATTGGTATTGACAAGAGTGAGGATGTATGTGGCCAAGTCCTCCTCATATAGGTGTTTAAGGGTGGTATGATCGATGATGTCATGGATGATGTCAACAATCTAGAATAGGACCTCTAGATGTGAGAATCAAGCAAGTATGTAGTAGATCTTAGGGTTTTTGGATGTGTTGGTAGCATTAATCTCTCTAGATCTTGAACAAATCATGGGATATAAAAAGTCACATGAAATATGAAGTTTAGGATGGTTTCCTTTGTATCCATGATAGATGATGGGTAACAAAGTTAGGTATTGGTTCATCTAGGGGTGATAGTTTCTTGAGAGTATATGGTCATTGAGAATGGGTCATCTAGGATAGGGGTCAATGAGTCATTCTAGGAGTAGGGTTCTAAGGTGCATGTGTGTGTAGATAGCTTAGGTTGGTGCTTAATGGGCCATCCTAGGTATTTATGAATGCCAAGTTATTGAGTGGGTGGATAGGTAGGTATGTAAGGGTAGGCTGAGAGAAAGTGTGTAGGAATTTTCGGGTCGTAGAAGTTAGGTTGTTTAGCTTCAAAATGAAGTTGTTTCTCTAAGGATCACTTTTATGGTATGAGTACCCAAATAGAGGGGTTTTATTATTTTTAAATTAAGGAAGCCTCCGAAGATAGGTTTTCTTTGTTTTGATTAGAATCACCCTCCAAGGGAATGTCTCCCAATGTCAATGGGTCACGTTTCAATTGGATGGGTCACCTTTTAAATCAATCGGGTCATTCGGATGTCTCTTTCAAGGTTGTGTTGTACATCTATTTACCCACCATTCATTTTTTTTATGTATCTGCCATCTTTTACTACATGCAATTGAGGTTATGAATGGTATTGAAGGTTCAAAAAACCTCTTATTTATAATCTAAAGAATACATAAAGATTTAGAAAACAATAGTATAACTCTCAATAGGTCTAACAAGCCTTCATTCTCCACAGTTTGGAGTTTATACTCTTGGAAATACATGTGAGAATGATATTTATTTACAACTTCGTTCTAAAACACAAAAGAAAAGTAAGAAATTTTTGAATCTTTCCATGAGACTTTCCTTGTCTCGATCTTCCTTGCATCTATTAAGCTCTTCTTCCTATTTTCCATTGTTCCCCATTCGGCTCCATTCGGCTCTTTTTTATTTTATCTTTTTAGTCCCTTTTTGTGTTTTTATCTTTCTCTGTCTCTCCCTCTTTGTCTCTCTTGGTTAGTGAGAAATCTCTCTTAGACTGAGAATCATAGTACAACACAAGAAATCACTTTGAAAGAAATAATCACAAATCCCATCATCTCATGCATCAAGTCCAAACCACTAACAAAGTAAGATAGAAGTGATTTGAACACACGTCACTTTTAAAAATTGGCAACATTAACAACAAAGCGTGACCCTCAATGCTATGCATTTGGATGCTGAGTGCATATAGAGTAGAGACAAACGTTCTTCTATGAGAGTTACTGCATAGAGTCCATACGATTTGCCTATGGATAACTGTTCACGAGGCTCTCTCCACTCAATAAGAACTTACGTGACCTGCTTGTTCCCACTTTATTCATACATCCACCGTATTGGAGTTTTAAGTGATTGAATGATAGATAATAAACTTACTTTTGAATTCATTGTTTTCCAAAACGGAACGTTATCTTGATCATCCTTGAAGTTTACTTAATCTAGATTAACCCTTGGAATTGTTTCTTGTCCTTTCACTGGTCAATCCTTTTGGAAAAATATTGATCTTCAATATTTCATAGATCCAAAGACTATAATCATGTCTTTAGAAATTGGAATTACTTGATAGACCATTCTTTTAGGTCTCTACCCAAGTTCTTTGTTCATTTTAGCTTGGTAGCTTCTTTCAAAGAGCACTTATACTACTATCTTGAACCAATTTCAGTTCATACAATAGACAATTAAGTATGCTAACCTCAAAGGTCATCAGTGCTTAATTGAGCAATTTTTTAAAATCCGTAGACTAAATAAGGAGCAATACTTATCAAGTAATCAAGATACCTTTCCTTATTCGAGGAAATCGTCTTACTAGATACCCTATTAATTGAATGAACTTAAAGTTGAATTGTTCCTTTTTCTTTTTGAAATGAAGTTTGGTCACAACCTAATCTCCCCAAGCTTGAATGAACTAAATAAACAACTATAAAAGTGAAGTGAAGGGCATAGTACCCATGGTACTCCCTATATCCCACAAAACAAGGGTAAGACTAGCAAAGTATCACAATGAAAGGGTTGCCCGAAGGCATCTAGCTTTGATGGCGCAAAGGCATTACAAGGACAGGATAGCCACACTGGCCCAAGCATGTCTAATATACCATAGGGATTGTCCACGCAACCTCCACCTCAAGAGGTTAGTGCCCAAGCAGCTTGCCTATGGGGTGAGGATGATTCCTTGCTTTAAGTTCCAAGGTCTTGCAAGATTTAAAGATATCTCTTTCTTGGCATCATATTCCAAACCTCTCTAGGAACTTAATGATCATTCTTGATTAATATATTTACATCATCCAAAGATTCAAAAGATGATCGTTTATAGATCATTGTAGTATTCAAGGCTTTATACTTTGATGGGCTTGACTTTTAACAAGATCCTCACTTTTGGAGTTTAATGCAGAAACTCCCCGAAATTCTTATTCTCTTATTTATCCAAATGTACTACAAAATTGAAAATTGAATATGCATTCTTTTGAAGAGTGTACATCTTCTTTAAGAAGATAAAGGATATCCTTGTATAAAGTAAATGCCATTTATTGCATTTACCCTCCTATAAATACAATCTAGTGTATTTTACTAGTTTAATAGGTACATTTCTACACTTCTTTAGGAACCTAAGACCCTTCTCTTAGTGGTGTTATCTTTAAGGCTTATCCTAATATTTTCTATCAAATCTTGAATCTCTTTCCTTTGTGGCTATAAAGAAAATTCTAAAAGGCTGTGAGTTCCATTGTCCCATACCAATGTGTTCTTTCTCCAATCCATAAAACTACATCCTTTATTTTTCCACCAACTTTATGCTCTCATTGTTTTTTTTATCACTCTCTATTATTTTCAATCCATCTTTGAATTTCTTGGCATCATATAAAGTTGTACAACCATTATGGCATGATTTTTCAAACCTTAAAAGCTTTGATCTTTTTGACTAGTCAAGGTCCTTTGGCTTTTCCTGATTCCGTCTAAACTTAAAATAAGAACAAGTGATTATCCTTTAGATCCCTTCGTCTTCATTGATATTTACCCATGGAATCTACTTGATATTCTAAACTCACACCATCATGATCCATATCATGCTTAAGTATTAAAATATTGTATATGTTTCCACAAGCTTAGCCTTTCATTTCCTCTAAGGGTTAACAATTTTATGTCAACCCTTTGAATTAAGCAAATCACCATACTTTCGAAGCAAACTTTGGTGATTAATCTTAACCATTTTCAAATACTATACTGTGGATATGCTTCAAGTCCTTGATTGGTTTATAATTTTACTATTACTAGTGGGAATTCCTTTATGATTTCCATCCTTTCATATCTTTTACTTACTTTTTTTAATCTTAAATCTCAAACAAAAAGTACTTGATAGCAAAGATACTCTTTAACGTTCACAAAAAAGTCAACGAATGTGTGTTTTTCTTAGTACTATCATATCAACTATACCTTTCTTAGTACTATCATATCAACTATACCTTTCTTAGTATGTTTTTCTTAGTACTATCATATCAACTATACCTTTCTTCCCCCATTAAAGAGTTTTATTCCTCTAAAACATTAGGCTTTTAAGGGAATTGATGCTCATCCATTTTCGTAAGTGTAGACCCAATCAAATCTTTATTTATGCTCACTCCTCTTTTCTTCCAAACTAGCTAAACGAGCCTTCAAATGTCTACAAGTTCAAAATTGCATTATCTATAAACTCGAAATCCCATACTACCAAATCCTCTTTAGTGATATTATAAACATGGACATCCCATACCATTCAATTTGCACTCTCTTACTCTGAGATTTTCCATTAAGAAACCCTATTTCCTCTTAGTCTAGTCAAGTTGCATAGATTAAAAAATGCTCTCATAGACTTGTAAGCTTTACCATGTCGTATGTGTACTTTAAAAAAATATGTATTTCCTTAATCTTCATTGAACTCTTTCTTTATTCAGATGCAAGTACATGTCATTCAATAATGTAGCTAGTATTCTCATACAAGATACTATCTATTAGCGTAGCTATGCATCTGTATCAAAGGATATAGTCAAGAAAATTTTTTGCCTCCTTAACCATGTTGAAAAATTATTGCTTTCTCATAGGGTATGTTCTATAATAGTTGTATTTAGAGTATCTTTCACCCCTTTCTTGTTGTATTTAGAGTATCTTTCACCCCTTTCCTCTTCTGTAGGTATGCCTTTTTACACGAAAGACTTACAAATACTTACCTATAAAGAAACTCTCCTTTGAAGCTTTGAAGGGTTCATATTTCTCATAGAGAATTATATTGGGGAAAGAAATAATGCTTTCAAAAAGATGAAATCTTTCATGATTTTGAAAAATTTCTCCAAGAATAACCTAATAATACCCATAGGACTTTGTAAACTCTCTTGTTTCTCATTTGGATATATTCTCAACACAAATTCTCATTACTAGTAAATCCGAATTAATAAGAAGAGGTGCATCACTTGACTTGTTGCTTAAGTACTTTTCCTTACATATTAGGCATGACATGAGTTTTATGGAGCTTGAGAATTTGTAAACAAGACCCTGAGCTTATGTTTCTCTATCCATGTTACAATTTTTTGGTTTGGGATTAATCCAACACATAAAAATCATAAAAGGATAATGGTTATTGAGCCACATGAAATCTAGATACTATTAATATTTTAGGCTTTTGTCTTAATATTAAAAATTCATTCCCTATCTTAAGGTTTAACTTAATGGACTCGATCACACTTGTGTCCCATAAACCCATGAATGTATCATATAATTCATTGTTATGCATACCTAGTGTATGTCAAAAACATATAGTATTGCAAATTGTTATCATTAGTGTCTATCTAAAAGAAAAAATGGCCACCAGACACTCTTGTATACGTTTTTTCAATAAGACATATGTAAGAAAATAAAAGCACAGTGGAATAGACCTTTAGATAGAGTTGAGAGAAAAACGCAGACAAAGATAGACACAAATTGAGAGATGGAGAACTAAAATTCTCAGATTTCCGAGTGTAATGTGATGGTGGTGTCCACCCATGCGCTCCCAATGTGGAGCTTAGATGGCGATCTAGATAGACTCTAGATGAAGGGCTTACTAGTGCGCAATGCTCTGTAAAGCTCAACTTGGGCCGTGCTTATATTGCTTTTATAAGGCAGTTCGATATAGAGAAATGTAGTCAGGAGATACAAAATAGTCGGTAAAATATAGGATCTGACAATATCTCCACGACCAAAAGTCCTACCATCTCGGCCCTATGTGACGGGGGGACAGGCCCATCGGACCTCGCAGAAGGGGGCAAGCCCCCCTCTGCACTGCCCCCATTAAGGTTCTATGGGGAAACCGTGCGATGCCACAAGACCTTTATTTTCACCTTAAATGGCAACCCAATGGCCAGGAAGTTTATGCCCTACCTAACCTAATGGTTAGGCTCACAAAGATCATCTACAACCATCAATGGTCACACATAGACCTCATCTAACTTGGAAGTTAGGGTTCCACAAATGTCTGGGCTCTGATAATGGCTTCTCCTCATAATGGGGTCCTTACAACTTAGAGCACCATGGATCGTTTGTGGTCACATGAGGGTAGATTATTGAGCATATCTAACACCCCCCCCCATTGTCCACCCTACGGTGAACTACCTCCTTGGTCCAGTCCCAAGCTTTGGAAATTGTCGAAGAAGTTGCTCTCTCCCAAGAGCCTTGGTGAAGATGTCTGCTCCATTTTCTTTAGTAGGATAATAGCTTATCTCCACGACCCCGTCCTCAATCAACTCACGCACGTAGTGATATTGAATTTCTATGTGCTTGGTATGTGCATGTAAAATAGGATTTTTGGGGATGGCCATGCAACTTTGGTTGTCACACTTCAACTATGTAGCCTCTTGTGCTTGTATTCCTATGTGCCATAGGATCCTCCTCAACCATACTGCTTCACATGCTGCTATGCATGTAGCTTTGTACTCAGCTTCAGTAGAACATAATGCTACATTCGGGTTTCTTACTAATCCAAGAGAAAATCTTTGATCCTTAAGAAAAGCAATATCCAAAAACTGATTTTCTGGTATCAATATCTCTTGCCCAATCTGATTCACAATATCCAACCAAAGATGATCCTTCTTCATAAAGAATACCATAACCAATGGTTCCTTTCACATACCTGAGTATCCGCATGCTTGCCTTCCAATGAGTTTGGCAAGGCTTATTAGAGAACCTGCTTACTACTCCAACAACATAAGAGATGTCTGGTCTTCTATTGCACAAGTAGATGAGACTTCCAACTAATTTCTTGTATCTTCCAATATCCATTGGAGGTGAAGTATCTTCTATAGATAATTTTGTGTTGACCTCCATAGGTGTAGAAATTTCCTTGCAATCCTCCATGTCGAATGCCTTCAATATCTGGCTTGCATACTTTTGTTGAGAGATGAAAATCTTCCTTGGTTCTTGCCAAACTTCAAGACCTAAGCAATAATGCATGAAGCCCAAGTGTGTCACTTCAAATTATGAACTTAGGGCATCATCATTTCCTGTAATCACAAGGTCATCTACATATAGTACAAGCACAATTGCCTTCCCTCCTCTCTTTAGAACATGCAAGTTAACATCAGAAGCACATCTTTTAAAACCTAGATCCAAGAGATAGTTATCTATCCACTGGTACCATGCTCTAGGGGCTCTTTTTAGCCCATATAATGCCTTCTTCAGCTTACATACCTTGTTCTCTAAATGGGGAGCCTCAAACCATGGTGGTTGGGACACATATACCTCCTCCTTGAGGTCTCCATTCAAGAACGTTGATTTGACATCCATGTGATAGACTGGCCAACGCTTGTGTGTAGCCACAGCTAGTACTACTCAGATAGTAGTCATTCTTGCAGTCGGGGCAAATGATTCACAAAAGTCAATGCCTTCAACTTGTGAGTATCCTTTTGCAACAAGTCTTGCTTTATACTTTTCTAGAGTACCATCAACCTTGTACTTTAGTTTCTAGCCCCACATGATGCCAATGACTTTACGCTTAGGGGGTCAATCCACCAGCTCCCAAGTTCCATTCTTCATGATATTGTTGTATTTTGTTTGCATGACAACCCTCCAATTTGGATCATGGAGTGCCTCTTCCACATGGGTTGGTTCCTTTGATTCTTCTTGAAGGAGATCAGCCATCAAGACTGTGTTTACAATGTGGGCTCTTGCTCGTCTTTGTTCCTCTATTCTCTATGATTGCCTCGGTCCATCTGCAACATGTTCTAGTGACTGTGGGATGGCGTTTGCAGAATCATAGAGCTGCCTCACCCGATGTGGCAATGGATTTTCCACTTGGGTGTTGGCAAGTTGGGTACTTTCAGATTCGTCATCTGAAGATGATGCTCCCTTCTCTTGTGTAGAAGGGATAGCTCTTGGGCTAGGTTCATAGTGGATTGCCCCTTCGCCTGATGATAAAGTGGAAACTCTCTTTTCCTCCTCCACTGCATGTGGCTGCTCCTCCTCAAACACCACATCATGAATCGCCATGATCTTCTTAGCCTCGGGGTCATAAAGCTTATAAGCCTTCTTATCTTTGTTGTACCCTAGGAAGATACATTTGATGCTTTTTGGTTGAAGCTTGTTTCTCTCCCTATCTAGAACATGTACATAACATTCACTTCCATATACTTCGAAATGGGAAATAGAAGGCTTTTTACAAGTGTAGGCTTCTTGTGGAGTCTTTCCATCAAGTGCCTTGGTGTAGCTTCGATTCAAGATGTAGACAATAGTGTTGACAGCCTCTGCCCAAAATTGATTAGGCAAACCCTTTCCTTTCAACATGCATCTTGCCATCTCCATGATGGTTCGATTCCAATGTTTGACAACACCGTTTTGTTGAGGACTATGTGCCACTGTGAGTTGATGCTTGATTCCCTTACTCTTGCAGCAATCTTCAAACTTTGTTGATGTGAACTCACCACCACCGTCTGTCCTGAATTTCATCTTCTTCTTTGTTTCAGTTTCAACAAGCTGAAGCCATTCTTTAAACTTACCAAAAGCTTGAGCCTTATCGTGAAGGAAGTACACCCACATCTCCCTGCTATAGTCGTCGACAAGTAACATGAAGTAGGAAGATCCACCCAAGGCCTGTGTAGGCATTTTTCCACACAAGTCAGCATGCACCAACTCTAGAGGATAGCTTGCCCTGTTCTTGCTTTCTTGTGGAAATTCCTTCCTCTTTCGCTTGCCCATCATGCAAGCTTCACATGGTTCCTTCATTTCTGCAATCGATGGTAGGTGTGCAACCATACCCCTGTGATGCATCTCCTTCAGTATAGGGTATCCAATGTGGCCGAATCTCTCATGCCATAGCTTACTTGTGCCCATGTTTGTAGTGGTTGTAAGAGCACACAACTCATACAGGTTGTTCCTCCTTATGCGAGTCCCAACAATGTTGTTGTTACCGCCCATAATCTTAGCTCCTGACTTACTGAAAGATACTTGATGACCTTGATCAGTTATAGAAGCTACTGAAAGTAGGTTTTGTTTTATTTGTGGAACATACAACACATTTGAAAGCTTTTAGATATCGCCATTAGAGTTAATGAAAGAAACCGTACCTTCGCCATTTGCAAGACATCTTGCATTATTCCCTACCTTTACTGTGATGGGTTCCTTTAGAGGTTGTAAGGAACTGTAAAGGTCTTTTCTACTCATCATGTGACGAGATGCACCACTGTCCAACAACCATGAGTCATTTGTTCCTGAATCTTCAGACAAGGAGCACACCTCCTCTATCGTAACTAATAACTCAAGCTCACACTCCTTGCCCTTGAGCCTGTTTTGCCTCTTTGGCATTTGCTGTGAAAGCAACATCTCCTTTGCTACCACCACTCCTTGCCTTGAGCCGCAGGTCCTCCTCCATGAGTAAGGCACTGAATTCTTCAAAGTTAGTGGTTGAGGTCTAATTTGAGTGTTAAGAATAGTTACCAAACCATCAAAATTAGGTGGAGAGATTCACAAAAAACATCAAGCTAGCTCCTCACTTGACTTTTGAACACCTTCTCCTACATTTGATCTTGAAAATTATTTATGCGAGTGATAAACACCTCGCTTGTCTCCCCATCAGCAAATCGTTTTGCGACAACCTAATTCTCCAAGTTCTGAATCTGTGTTTGATTACGAGTTTCATATTGATTTCTCAATATGTTCCATGCTTCACATGTTCCAGGATTATTTGGATCGGTTCTTTCTTGGGGCTCATGATCAATCCCAAGAACAGTCTCGAAAAGCTCATATGAGTCAAGGATAGAAGTGATTATAAACTTCCACAGGGTGTAGTTCGTACCATCAAGTTTACCTTTTGTGAAGGCTGGTAGCCATATCTGCAATCTTGGAATGACCGGCATCATTGTTGCTCCTGCTTGTGTGCCACCTACTCCTGATGATGAACCACCTTAACTCCCAGTCGTAGATGATGATGCACCGCTTGACATCTTCTCTCTTTTGTCATTCAGACCTCTGCAACCTCTGCGTTTCTGCTTCTGCTTCACTCAAAGCCTCATGAGTTCTGATACCAAATAATAGCATAGCAGCATAGACCCATAGACAAAGTTGAGAGAAAAATGTAGACAAAGATAGATGTAGATTGAGAGATAGAGAACTCAAATTCTCAGATTGCCAAGCGTAATGCAGTTTTATGATGGTGTTGTCCACCTGTGTGCTCCCAATGTGGAGCTTAGATGGCGATCTCGATAGACTCTAGATGAAGGGCTTACTATTGTGCAATGCTATGTAAAGCTCAACATGGGCCATGCTTAAATAGCTTTTACAAGGCGGTTTGGTATAGATAAATGTAGTTGAGAGATACAAACTAGTTGGTAAAATATAGGATCCGACAATATCTCCATGACTAGAAGTCCTACCATCGTGGCCCTACAGGTCAGGGAGATAGGCCCCTCGGACCCCGCAGAAGGGGGCAAGCCCCCCTCTACACTCCCCCCATTAAGGTTCTATGGGGAAACCGCACGACATCACAGGGCCTTTATTTTCACATTAAATGGCAACCCAATGGCCTGGAAGTTTATGCCCTACCTAACCTAATGGCGAGGCTCATAAACATCATCTACAACCATCAATGGTCACACATAGACCTCATCTAACTTGGAAGTTAGGGTTCCACAAAGGTCCGGGCTCTGATAATGGCTTCTCCTCATAATGGGGGCCTTACAACTTAGAGCACCATGGATCATTTGTGGTCACATGAGGATGGACTATTGAGCATATCTGACAACATATAGCATCCTGGTCAACCACAAATTGTAATTGAGACTCCGCATTTATGAAACTTGCATACAACAAACTCGTACCCCCTTTTCTCTGTTTTTTGCATTTTTCCTACAGGTCTGCACAAATGGGTATAGAGGATCATTGAGACACCATCCAAAAAGATGAGCCACGTATGGTTCTACCATTGATTATTGGATAGTGCTTTATTGATTAGCCCCCTTTTGCAAAGAACACTTTGCTGGATGATTTACTTTTTAGCCTTTTTAGCCATAGATAGGCCAATTTTGTTCCCTTAGTTTCTTCTTTGTGCAAGAATACCAATTTGCAAACTATTAATTTGACAATTTTGCATCAATCATTTTCCTCATTTGCTCAATTTTTTGGAAACTATGAAAAAATTTTCCCAAAAACTTGACACATCTATTTTGAAAGTGTCAATGGTGGTTGGTCATCTCTAATGTGATCAGTATTCTAGCCACTTATTCATCACCATGGCATCATAGGTTTCAAGCACATATGATGGATCATGGTCTAGTCTAAGTGTCTCCAAGAAGAGCTATAATCTAGAATAAAAAGACCATTATGTGATCTATAAGTTGTTGGAGTTTGAGATGTGCAGAAGCATGCGAACAACACAAGGAAGAAGAAGAAGCTTGAGCACAACACATAATATAGAATGTATTACCACTAGAATGTACAATGATAAGTGAATTGTTAGGGCTATAAGCATATATACAAGCTAGGGGAAAAAACCTCCTAACGAGGGACAAAAGTGCCTCGATGGTCCTAGTGTGTTCACACACATCACTACCTAAATATATCAACAAATCCCCCCTGGGAGTGATGCGGTTAACGAGGAGCTGGCACTCATGTATAAGAAAGTGTCAAGCTATGTGGAATCATTCCACAAAAGGAATTAAGCCCAAAGCTTTGTAGAAAGCTTCAAACTTCTCCCTAGGCAAAGCCTTCGTGAAAAGGTCAACAATGTTCTCCTATGTGGGCACATATGCCAAGCTTATCTTTCTACTAGAGAACCTCTCCCTGACATAAT
This sequence comes from Ceratopteris richardii, assembly GCA_020310875.1. Classification (NCBI taxonomy): domain Eukaryota; kingdom Viridiplantae; phylum Streptophyta; class Polypodiopsida; order Polypodiales; family Pteridaceae; genus Ceratopteris; species Ceratopteris richardii. The sequence goes on along the minus strand of CM035408.1, from coordinate 12,306,019 downwards.
GATAATGCACCTCAATGTGCTTAGATCAAGCATGGAACAGGAGGTTCCTCGCAACTTTCAATGCGCTCTCACTGTCAATGAATATGGTGGAGGCAAAAGAGTGACCAACACCCAAATCAGCCATAAGGCGTTTGAGCGACATACACTCAACAATCGCTATGAAAGCTTCCCTATACTTAGCCTCGCAACTATAAAATGCCATGGTAGGCTTCTTGCTCAACCAAGATATGCATGAGCTACAAAGCATGAAGAAAAAACCACTAGTGGACACAAGAGTGTCATAGAAACTAGCCCAATCAGAGTCAAAAAAAGCATGTAAATCTGGCGGCAGTGATCCCCCTTGGGGTAAAACAATCCAAGTAGTCGGATATGATTCAAGTAGTGAAAGATATAGTTAACTGCATGTCAATGCTTGACATGTGGGCAATGCATAAACCTACTCATTTGTGAGATAGAAAACTGAATATCTGGCCGATTAATGCATAAGTAAATCAAGCATCCAATAACCTGCTAACAGAGAACAACATCAAATGCATCTCCAACATCATGAAGACTCAATCGTAAACCTGTCTCCATAGGAGTGGCAATAGGTTTGCAATCTTCAAGGCCAAAACATTGCAATAATGGGTCAACATATTTTGTTTGACACAAAGCTATTCTTCCATTAAATTGCATACATTGAATGCCCAAATAATCATGCAAATGCCCCAAATCTGACATCTCAAATGAGGCATGCAGATCAGTCTTAAAATCAACAATATGCTTCTCATGGGGACCGATGAGCAGCATGTCATCGACATACACAACAACGATCAGAAGCACATCATTTTCACGCTTAACATATAAGGTGCTTTCAGTTGAATTGTTCTCAAAACCATGTACAATCAGATAGGCATATATCTTTTCATACCAAGCACATGGTGCTTGCTTCAAACCATATAATGCCTTTTTCAACGTGCACACTTGGTTTTGATGCCTTTTTTGCACAAAGCCACAGGGCTAAAAAATATAAACTTCTTCATGAAAGTTACCATTCTAAAATGTAATTTTAATGTCCAAATGATGTATATTCCAACCATGATGAGTTAAAAGTGCACAATTGCTACGAACAATAGTCATTCAACATGTAGGAGCAAAGGTCCCATCAAAATCAATGCCTCTTTCCTAAGCATAACCCTTTGCAACAACCTAGCCTTATACTTGTCAACTATTCCATGAAGCTTACACTTAAGCTTGTTTACTATAATAAAGTAAGTCTATGATCCAAGGATCCACCTAGCTCAGACGGATCTGAAGTTGAACACCTTTTAGTCACTTGTGTGTATGACCAAAGATCTCGAGTCTAGACTTATTAGGAGGTCATGTGCTCTTGTAAACAAGTGATCAACTTAGCTTAATGGTTAAGTCTCAAGGATGTGAAGGAGGAGGTCTTCTGTTCAATCCTGATGGGGTATATGGGAAGAGTATTTTTCCAAAGAGCTCTAGAGGCTTCTAGAAGCATCCACTTGAGTTAACTGGGACACTTGGTGCACATGCAATTACATGGCTGACACATGGATGGTTAGTATCCATCTGCCCAAGAAGGCAGTCCCCTGGAGAGAGCTATATATAGAGGCATTTGGTTGGGAGGAGAGTCATCTCTCTAGCATGTGCTGGTCATAATTCTTAGTTTCTTGCAAGGATGATAATTCCATGTGAGAGATCATTATGTTTGTTCCTTGTTCCCATATACATGCATTTTTCTCTCTCGCTTTGAGTCCCTTCCCCGATTGCGTCGGTAGCAAAAACATAGACTCTCCTAATGAGCATATATTATAGGCGTAAGTATTGAAATCTTGCCATTCTAATATGAGGGAACTTTGCTACCTATCAAGGAGATTAGACCGTGTGGTGATGTACCCATCAAGTAGCTTGTATGTGCCTAGTGATGGCCTTATGGTTGATTCTCTTTCACACATGTGGCTCTTAGATTCTCGTGCTTCTTTCCATATGGCATCACATAGAGAGTGGTTCTCTAGTTATGCATCAAAGTCTCTTGGTACAGTGAGGCTTGATGATTCTTACCAATGTGACGTTGTTGGAGTTGGATATGTGGTTGTGTAGTTTGCTGATTGTTCACAATTTACCATGCATAATGTATGCAATGTGCCTTACCTTTCGCACAATTCGATGTCATTCATTCATCTTGATGACCTTGGCTACAAACTGACTTTCTATGCTGAGTCCTTTTGCATTTCAAAGGGAATATTATTATTGCTAAATGAAGAAAAGCTGTCTCACTTTATCCATTTTTTATATCTCAGAAAGAACACTTGTTAATTGTCACTAAAGAACTTATGGCTTGTATATAGCATCTCTCTTTGGGCCACATATCTCGTAATGGAATGGAAACTCTTTCTCATCCTGGCTACTTACCTATGTTACCTTTCTTTGATTTTTCCTTTTGTGAGCATTTTCAATATGGAAAGCAAACTAGGAATGTCCATAGAACTCACTGTTGATATATTTAGGTAGTGATGTGTGTGAACACACTAGGACCACTGGGGCACTTTTTCCCTCTTTAGGAGGTTTTTTTCCCCCGGCTTGTATATATGCCTATTGCCCTAATGGGCTACTTATTCTTTATACATTCTCTAGTAATACATTCAGTATCTTGTGTTTGTGCTCCAAGCTTCTTCTTCTTCCTTGTGTTGTTCGTGTGCTTCCGCAGACATCTATCTCCAACAATCGGTATCAGAGCAGGTCGTCGCTTCATCTAGGGTGCCGTCGACACTCCTCCGTTTGCAGTCTCAAAATTGCATGAATTTTGATGAGCATAATCATCGTGTTTTTGAGATCAAAACGGCTTCGCTTTGTGGTGCCGAAATCGTGATCTGAGCTCGTTTCAGCCTCCGAACGCACTATCGTAGCGCTTGTGCAGGCTATTTCGTCTTTTTGTGCCAAAGGTATATACCAATTTCTGTTCGCCAGTATAAGCATCTTGAAGTCTGCTACAGGTCTAGCAGAATTCGTCTGGGCAATTTCGTTCAACTTTTTTAGATACAGATAATTTTCTGCATCAAGGTATTTTAGTCACCGGCCATGGCTGAAAGCAGTGATGTATTCCGTATGTTGGCTGTTGAGGATAAGTTGGATGGTACCAACTACCCGTTATGGGCTTATATGATGCAACATGTGTTGGTTGCAAAAGGATTGTGGAACATTGTGCAGGGTGTTGAAAGACGTCCTATTACACCTCTGACTACAGGTACTGCAAATACAGGTGTTGGAGTTGAGGAAGATGGTGTCGAAGATGATATTCCACAGATTCCTGTTCGTGCTACTATTTCTGTTGCACCTACTGTAGAGCAGATTTGTTGGGATGGCAGAGATGCCCAGGCACATGCATTGATAGCTTTGTCTGTCAAACGTGCCATTATTCCTCACATTCGCTCTTGCAGAACAGCTAAGGATGCTTGGGATACACTTACCACATTGTACCAAGCTAGGAATGAAGCTCGTGTTGCTTACCTCCGAAAACAATTGGAGAGTGAGCACATGAATGAAGGTGATTCTATGGACAGTTTCCTAACAAAGATCAAAGACTTGAAGGAACTGTTGATTTCTGCTGATGAGGTTATACCAGATAGCTCACTTATGCAGACCGTTCTGAATGGTCTTCTTGATTCATATTAGATTTTTGCTTCTACTCTTTGGTTGATGATGAAAGGCAATCCAAATGCCTTGTCATTTGAGGAGTTAGTCTTTGTTCTGTTGCAGGAAGATCAGTCCAGGCAAAACAGGTCCATTATGCGTGTTGCAGATCAAGCTTTCCTGGCTAGTCAGAAGGGCAAAGGAAAATGGAGCTCTTCTACTAGTAAGCAGAAATCTGCAAATGCTGCACATTCAAAGAACCAAGACAAAGATGAGAAAAAATCAGAAAAGCAAAAATTGTTTTGTAAGTACTGTAAAGGGAATGATCACATCATAAAGAACTGTCCAAAACTGGCTGCAAAAGAGGCAAAGAAGAAAGAGGCTGGAATGATTGTTGCAGAAGCCTCTACACCAAAAACGGAGTCTGTTAATCTTGTGTAGGAAGAAGAATGGGCGTTTACTACTGTTTACAGTTTTGACCCATATTCTCATGATCAGTGCATGTCTGCAGTAGACTCAGATGTTTGGTATTTTGATAGTGGGGCAACCAAACATATTACCTCGCAGCGCAGTTTCTTCTCTTCACTCGAGCCTGCCCCTACAGGGAATACTGTTACATGCGCCAACAACTCCTCTTATCCTGTTATGGGAGTTGGTAAGATCATTTTGACTACTGTGGATGGTAGTTCTTTCACTTTGTCAGATGCTTTATTTGTGTTAGGGATCAGCAAGAACTTGTTATCAGTTTCTGCATTAGCCAAGATTGGCTTGGTTGTGAAATTCGTTGATGACAGGTGTACAGTTCATGATCTATCAAATGGCGACGTGATTATTGCTTCTGGCATTTTATGTCATGGGCTGTATAAGCTCATAGACTATGAAAGATCTGTAAGTGATTCAGCATGTGCAGTAAATGATTCTCAGGCTATGTCAAATGCAAAGCTTTGGCATGCACACTTTGGTCATCTAAATTTTGCTAGTTTGCTACGCCTGCAAAAATCTGAAATGGTGTCCTCTTTGCCCAAGCTTGAGGCACCTGGAAAACATGTTTGTGAAGGCTGTATTTTGGGCAAAATGCAGCGTTCCTCATTTCCAAAAGATGGTTCAGTTCGGGCTACTCAGAAATTGCAGCTTGTACATAGTGATGTCTGTGGTCCTATGCAGACACCCTCTTTTGGAAATTACCTTTACTTTGTGACTTTCATTGATGATTTTTCTAGGCATGCATGGGTATATCCAATCAAAGCAAAGTCCGAAGTGTTCATCTGCTTTAAACAGTTTTTGGTTTTGGCTGAAAATCTGTCAGCATGTAAAATGGGCACCCTCCGTTCTGATCGAGGGGGGGAATATATGTCTTCTGAATTTAATGCATTTCTGGCTGAACGTGGGATAAAACACCAGTGTACAGTGCCGTATACACCTCAACAGAATGGAGTTGCTGAACAAAAGAACAGGTCACTCATGGAGATGGCGAGGTGCATGGTCAAGAGTCAGGCTTTACCACATAGTTTCTGGCTTGAGGTTGTCATGTATGCAGCATATGCACTGAACAGGTGTCCCACTAAAGCGTTGCAATCTATCACTCCATATGAGGCTTGGCATGACCGCAAGCCATATGTTGCTCATCTGCATGTTTTTGGTTGTTTGCCATATGCACTAGTGCCTAAACAACATCGCAAAAAATTGGATGATAAGGCAGTAAAATGTATTTTTGTTGGGTACAGTTCTGAAATTAAAGGCTATCGTCTGTATCATCCACAGACTAAACGCATTCTGGTTAGCCGTGATGTTGTATTTGTGGAAGATGCTATTCAGCCATTGCTTTCATGTACTAAGGAGACATCTGTTAGCTCCAAAGACATGTATGATACTTTGATGCCTCTTTTTACATGTGGACAGTCTAGTGCTGGTCCTAATGAGGCAACTTCTTAGCCTTTGCAGGTTTCATATGATGATGCAGATCATTCCATTTCTGATGCAGATTTACATGATGCACTTGTTGATGAGATAGTTGATATTGAGGAGGCAAAAACTATGCCAAAATGGCTGGTGCAGACCTTGCGTGATAGCAAATTAGATGCACCTTTGTCATATCATACTCGTTCAGGCTCTCATAGTGCCTCCTTTGCATCAGATTGCTATGCTATGGCTGCGTCTACTCTCTGTGATGAGAATGAGCCTGTTTCTTTTGATGAAGCATAGAATTCAGAAAATTGGATGGCTGTTATGCAATCTGAATATAATGCTATAATGAAGAATGGTACATGGTCTTTATGTGAGTTGCCTCCTGGCAAGAAGGCCATTGGCACTAAGCGGATATACAAGCTAAAGCATAAACCTGATGGTACAGTTGACAGGTATAAGGCTAGGCTTGTTGCAAAGGGTTATGCACAGGAAAGAGGCATTGATTTTGATGAGACCTTTGCACCTACATGCCGTATGACTACTGTTCGGAGCATTTGTGCACTTGCAGCCCATCATGGTTGGAATGTACATCAGTTGGACATTAAAACAACATTTCTGAATGGTAACTTGCATGAAGAAGTGTATGTTTTTCAGCCCCATGGCTTTGTGCAGAAAGGGCATGAAAACCAGGTGTGCAGGTTAAAGAAGGCATTATATGGTTTAAAGCAAGCACCACGTGCTTGGTATGAGAAGATACATGCCTATCTGGTTGCACATGGTTTTGAGAATAGTCCAACTGGAAGCACCTTATATGTTAAGCGTGCTAATGATGTGCTTCTGATCATTATTGTCTATGTAGACGACATGCTGCTCACTGGTCCTATTGAGAAGCATATTGCTGATTTCAAGGCTGATTTGCATGCCTCATTTGAGATGTCTGATTTGGGGCATTTGCATCACTATTTGGGCATTCACTTTATGCAAGTTGATGGTGGAATGGCTTTGTGTCAAACAAAATATATTGACACATTATTGCAGCGTTTTGGCCTTGAAGACTGTAAGCCTATTGCCACTCCTATGGAGACAAGTTTACAATTGAGTCTTCATGATGCTGGAGATGCATTTGATGTTGTTCTCTATCAGCAAGTTGTTGGATGCTTGATTTACTTATGCATTACTCGGCCAGATATTCAGTTTGCTGTCTCACAGATGAGCAGGTTTATGCATTGCCCAGGAGTCAAGCATTGGCAGGCGGTTAAGCGTATCTTTCGCTATTTGAGTGGAACTCAACTACTTGGGTTGTTTTATCCCAAGGGAGGATCACTACCGCCAGATCTGCATGCTTTTTCTGACTCTGATTGGGCTGGTTGCTATGACACTCGTGTATCCATTAGTGGCTTTTGCTTCATGCTTGGTAGCTCATCTATATCTTGGTTGAGCAAGAAGCAGCCTACTGTGGCCACTTCCAGTTATGAGGCTGAGTATAGGGTAGCTTTCATAGCGACTGTTGAGTGTGTGTGGCTCAGATGCCTAATGGCTGGGAGTGTGGGCCAGTCTTCTGCCACCACCATCTTCACTGATAGTCAGAGCGCATTGCACTAAGCACATTGAGGTGCATTATCACTATGTCAGGGAGAGGTTCTCTGCTGGGGAGATCAGCTTGGCATATGTGCCCATGTAGGAGAACATTGCAGACCTTTTCACAAAGGCTCTGCCTAGGGAGAAGTTTGAAGCTTTCCGCAAAGCTTTGGGCTTACTTCCTTTTGTGGAGTGATTTCCACATAGCTTGGCACTTCCTTATACATGAGTGCCAGCTCCTTGTTCACCGCATCACTCCCAGGGGGGATTTGTTGATATATTTAGGTAGTGATGTGTGTGAACACACTAGGACCGTTGGGGCACTTTTTTCCCTCTTTAGGAGGTTTTTTTCCCCCGGCTTGTATATACGCCTATTGCCCTAATGGGCTACTTATTCTTTGTACATTCTCTAGTAATACATTCAGTATTGTGTATTTGTGCTCCTTGCTTCTTCTTCTTCCTTGTGTTGTTCGCGTGCTTCCACAGACATCTATCTCCAACACTCACATTGACTCTTCAATTCAGCCATTAGAGCCTATTCATATCGATGTGTGTGGTCCTATGTCACTAGGTTATTAGGTGGTGCTCTTTATTTTCTCACTTTCATAGATGATGCTACTAAGGATGAGGTGTTTATCCTATCAAGTCTAAGGATGAGGTGTTCCCTGCCTTTAGAAAATGGCTTGCATCATTAGAAAATGAGAATGAAAGTAAGCCTAGTCCTTTATGTTCAGATAATTTAATTTAAGTATAGAGGAATATGGAGAGAGCTTACATCTCCGTTTACTCTTGTACAAAATGGTCTAGCTAAGAGGATGAATATAACTATTTAGGATAGAGTAGTTTCTATGTCCCAACATGCAAACCTTTCACAAGGCTTTTGGGAAAAAGTGGTCTTGACTATAGCTCATGTGATTAACCTTTCACATAGTATCATGAAAGGCTTGAAAGTGGCATAAGATTTATGGAAAGGGCAGCCATGACATGACCTTTGAGTCTTTTGTTGTGAGGCATATGTCCATGTTCTAAAGAATTTGAGACAAAAGTTGGACTAGAAGTCGCACAATGCATTTTTCTTGGATATGATATTGGTGGTTAGGCTATCCTTTATGAGATCTTGAAACATCTTTAGTGATAACAAGAAATGATGTCATTTTTCGATAAAATGAAGATGCATAAAAAACCCATTAAAGACTTTGAAGTTAGAAGAGTCATATTCAAGGATCTTAGTCCTCATGTTAGCATGCACAAGAATCTGATAGAAAAGGTTGTTCATGATAATGTTCAAAAGCAATATCGTAGTGCTCATGATCAATAAGACTTGAGATGATATTCACATGTCTCACATCCACCTAATAGATTTGTTCTAGGATTGGATTTTTCCATATTGAAAAATGTTGGTGAACCTTCTTCTTATAAAGAAGCTATATAGATAGATGATCATGTCAAGTGGGAGCATGTTGTGAAGAATGAACTTGATTTTATTCCTAAGAATGGTATTTGGGAATCGATACCTTTTTCCAAAGGGTAGGAATCCTTACCATGCAAATGGGTATATAAGTTGAAATACACATGAGATAGGGCTTCTCTAAAGTATAAAGCATGGTAGGCTGCAAAAGGGTTCAAACAACAACAAGGATTTGATTTTGAGGAAATAAATTGCTTGAATTAGTTGCAAAAAATTCATGGTAAAGAAAGTTCAGTGTGTAAGCTCCAAAAGAGCTTGTATGGACTTAAGTAGTTGCCTAGATAGTGTTATCAAAAATTTTTTGCATTCATGAAATCCCAAGGCTATTATATAAGCAATGAGCATCCGTGTATCTACACTAAGAGATGTTCATATGGAAGCTTGATATGGTTGATAATTATGTTGATGAAATGTTGATTATCAAGGACTCCTCAAAAGAGTTGTCTCTCGTTAAGAAAAAGTTGAGTCAAAATTTTGACATGAAAGATATTTGAGAAGCTAAACATATTCTTGGCATTCACATTAATTGTGATAGGAGTAAGAGATGCATAAACTTGTCTCTAAGTGAGTACATAACTAAAGTACTTCACATATTCAACATGCATGGTGGAAAGGCATTGAGTACACCATTGCCTACATAAGTGAAGCTTAGCAAGGATGATTCAACATGCATGGTGGAAAGGCATTGAGTACACCATTGCCTACATATGTAAAGCCCAAATATGATGAGGAGAAAGCATTCATGACCAAAATTCCTTGATCAATGTTTTGTTGGTAGTCTAACTTCTTCATGTAAATAACCAATCAAGTATGTACTTTTAATGTCCAACTAATGTAGATTCCAATCATGATGAGCTGCTAGTGCACAAATGCTATGAATGGTGTTCATTCAGCATGTGGTAGTAAAGTGTTGATGACATGAGACTAGATATCGCATTCATAATGGGACTAGTGATCAGAACATTGGCAAGAACCATTGGGAGTGGTGAAAATGGTATTGAGATATCTAAGTGGCACTAAGGATATGTGCCTATGCTTCGGTAGCGGTGATGCATCCATTATTGGAAACATAGACTCTAAATACGTTGGTTGTGTAGACAATCAGAAGCCTACTTGAGGGTACATTTTTTACTTTATTGGTGGTTTTATAACTTGTAGGTCTCACCTTCAAGAATGTACAAATGTTTCCACTATAAATGCAAAGTATGTTGCAGATAGTGAGGAATGTAAGGAAACAATTTTTCGCATCTGACATGGGCATATCTCAACATGTATCTCATTTACTATGTGATATTTGTAGTGCTATTGTGTTGGCTAAGAATCTAGTCTATCATGCAAACTCCAAGCACATTGAGGTGTGATATCAGTTTATTCTAACTTCTTAGCCATTGAGTGCATTTTACTTGAGAAGGTTCTTACTCAAGAAAATGTAGCACATGCTTTGACAAAAGCTCTACCACAAGATAGCTTTAGACATTTTTGTTACCTAATGAGGGTTGCTTGATCATTTTTTACACAATCCCTTGTACATTATGTAACATGCCCATCAAGTGGGAGGTATAAGCCACATACTCATACTCATATAATATTAGCTATATTGGTCTTTAGTGGAAGATTTTTACAATTTTTTATCATTAGTATCTATGTGAAAGGAAAAATGGTTGTGGGCACTCTTGTAATATGTTTATTCTACATATAGTGGCCTATTCATCCACAAATTGTATTGAGACCACCGGTTTGTGAAACCTACATGCAAAAAACTCATACTCTTTGTTCTCTATTTTTGTGTTGTTCCAATTGTGTTCACACACCTTACTACCAAAATATATCAAGAGATCCCCCTTGGGAGTGATGCAAAGAACAAGGCATTGGCACTCGTGTATAAGGAAGTGCCAAGCTATAGGCCTTGTGCATAGATATGATGACTAATGGAAACTCTTTGCCCTCTGCAATCGCTAACTGTACCACGCTTCATTTGGATTGTCTTTCTTTTGGGCACACTGACCATCTGAGAAGGCCACCCTAAATCCTTCATTGGAATAATATTTCCAGCATACTCCATCTTTTGTTTCTCTATTTTAGCTACTTTTTGAAATAATTCGTAACATTTTCCTCTTACTATTCTAGCTTCTTTAGCCAATGGAATCCTATGTTTCCAAAGACCTGCATGTACTCCTTCCATATCCTTGTAAAGCCCTGCACTTATTCTCATAAAAAAAATCATAACATATGATATCCATACCATTATCCATAAGAAAGTGGCCATTGATATAGGATTTGAAGTAGCCTCATTAACGTTGCACTTAAGGTTAGTTCTTTTCTTCTTTCTCTATGGCCTATGACTAGCTCGCCCGAATCAGTAACTTGAATGATATCCTCTTTTCTTTCATAAACTTCCTCTCTACTTGAGTTGTTTGGAAAGATTCCATAGCAGGAAGATGAGTCTTCTCCACGTAGCCCAGGCCAACATGTTTTCCTCTTCATATAAATCCACCTTTGTATTGTCCAACATTTCTTTTTGCATACAAATACCAATTGTCTACATCATGTTGGTATGTCTTTGGTTGTTTGGTCCTTCTTCTAAAAATTTTGTTGAAGCTCTTTTCCCTCTTGTTTCACCACATAGTATCCTTACCCCAATCATGCAACACATTGGCATGTCTTAACCAAGGTCTCCCAATCAACAAGGGGAAACTTCCATCTACTTGTGGCTACCTTAAGACAACAAAATCCAAGTTGAAGATGTTACCTTGTATCTCAACTGGGACTCCATGGACCGCTCCCATAGGTCTTACTATGCTTTGATCTTCCAATGTTACAGTGAAGTTGGTAGATCTTGAAGGTCGGAGTCCAAGCTTTTTCATGGTATTTTCAGGCATCAAGTTATTGTCAGAACCTCCATCCACAATAGCTCCTTGTAACTAATGTCCCATGATAGTGACTATTAGATGTGAGCTCTTATAACCTATGAGGGGTGCTTCCCCTATAGTTTTATCCTTAGTCATAGCAGTATCATTTGCCACTAAAGTTTTTGTGGAGGCCTCATCAATGATCTGCAAGACCTCTGACCTGAATTTTGCATCCATATTTATTAAATAAAAAATACTAACCTCCTTTTTGATTGATGTGAGTAGTCTTGAAGCCTGGGATTCCTCAAGAGCATGGGCCATATTTGATTGTTCAAACTGCTCACGAGCCCTGCTTTGGATGTCCATTTGTCCTTAATACACTCCAATATTACTTGACCCTTGGCCTATGGCTATTTGAGCCTTCCCCTTGCTTCTTGTCTGCATTACAAAAGAGTCAATCTCTTCTAACTGCACTACTCTGGTAGATGGTGATGGCACATTGACTTGTTCTGCAACTTTAGTGAGGCCTAGATGTAGATGTCTGGTTCTTTGGACAACAATTGGTATAATGATCCCTAGCCTCTTGGCAGTTTCTGCAAGGAGGGGCATTTTCTGGTAGAGGGCACTGCTTTGGTAGTGTCCACATTCTCCACATCTGAAACAAATGATTGGCCTCCTAGGCCCATTTCCAAAGTTATCCCTAGGTCAAGGGTTATAAGTGTTACCATGATTGGGTGTAGCCTCCATCATGTCAGATAGAGGTTGGGCTCCTCCTTGTCCCCAATATGCATGTGTAGGCATCCCTCTTGATTGACATTTATGGGCCTCATGACCAAATTTCTTGCATAACTAGCAAGTCATACTTAAAAGAGGGCAATCAGTTACCACATGTCCTTGTTTGTTGCACATGGTGCACCATAGTCCATTTTTTATGCCCCCTTCATGAAGTTCCTGTAGTTCTTGCCGTAGTTGTGCTAGCTCCTCTATTTGGGCCTCTTCTTCTTTTTTGTAACTTTAAAGCTTCAATTTCCCTTCTCAATTGAGTTACTACATTTTCTTCTTCTCTCTGGGGCTTGTTCCTCCTTAGACTCTCAAGTTCCTTTCTCAACTGTGTCACTGGATCCTTAGGTTCCATATGGTATGGTAGACTTGAGGAACCTGTTCCATATTGGTATCTAATTTGCTCTATCCTTGTTGTTGTAGAAATAAATTCCTCAATTGTTGCTAAAGGTAACACCAACTCCTTAATTTTGCATTGTGTTGAAATTGGAAGTGGTTTGACCAGCCACCTCTTGACAAAGAAATCATGAGGGGGATCGGGTAATCAAGCCATGAGGGCTTTCACTCTAGTAACAAATTGTAGAAATGTTTCTCTAGTGCATAATCTTAAATTCTCTAATTCTTCAATAATATTCTCTGCTTCATTCCCTTCTTGGAAATGTTTTTTAAAAGCTTCCTTCATTAAGTCCCATGTAGTGAAATGAGTATCGATAAATTGACTAAACCATTTATCTACTAACCCTTCCAATGTTGTTGGGAAAAGAATAAAAAATGCATCTTCCCTTTCCATTAGACCCCTTCTCTTGCATAAGGCCAAAAATGTTCTAATATGTTCATATGGGTCTTCTTGTGTTAATCCCTTGGAAGATGGAAATTTGATATTTAACATGGAGAGTAGAGTTTCTAAGTCTACTTGAGCCACCATATTTCTTATCGATGATGTTGATGACAGAGGGCTGGTTGACCTTTGAATAGGTTTTCTTCTTGTTGCTTTGCAAGGGACCCTCAAAGTTTGAGACTGGGTTGCGGTCATGAGTTGTTCATTCTCCTTCTAAGCTAAGAGAATTACAAGTGAAATAAAAATCACCTCTCCGATCAGCATTGTCTATATCCTTGAACTTATTATACACTTTGCAAATGTTGGTTCTCCTATGCTCAAGCCTCCTTGTGGTCCCATTGGGCCTACCAAATTTTGTTGAGCAATTCTTTTACTGAAATGTTTCAAAAGGGGGAAATACTAAGGTCCACATTACCTTGAAGACATTTTGGGACCTCAAAGCTTCATTCTTTGCTTTCAACATCTATTTTGAAGCATTTTTGGGATGATTCTTGGATCCATCTTGGAGTACTTTCATGCATAGTTTTCTTTACATAGGTTCAAGAACATCAAGAAGAGTGTTCTTTGTACTTCTCTGACAACTAAGCCACACTAGTAAGATTATAGCTTCTTGAGATGTTTTTAGTTGTGGTGGGAGTGACCATCACAAGTTTATGCAAGTTTTTTAGCTTAAAGAATAGAGTTGATAAACATTTACAGGTGTTGTTAGTTAGGCTTTGGGTTGTAACAACCTTTTAGTGCCATTTTACTGCATATACTAAGCACATAAGCACTATGTATGCTTTTGTAGATACCACTTATGTATGTTCATGTGGTCATTGATGTAACGGTCGTTTTTGCATAGGGTATTCAATGTTGATAAAGAGGGTTTTAATGAGGATTTCTTAACTGAGAGACACCTTGATGTTGGGGTCTCTTCGATGCTGCAAGCAGAAGACTTACCCAGCCTTGTCATAGGAGATGCATGCTAGTTGTTCATAAGTTCTCAATAAGCCTAGTTGGCTTCTTTCGATTAAGTGGTTATGTGTAGAGGAGTCAGTGATTCACTATGTAGGTTTACATGTCAGTACTCATAGTTTTATGAGTTATTGACAGTGTTCATATGCTCATTTTGCGGAGGAAACTCTGGCAAAAATTTTACACATTTTTGCTTTTTGACTATATAGTGGTTGATTTTACTCCTTTACACATTTATTGGTGTGAGCACATGCATTCCTACATAATCCATTTGGTTGATCATTACTGTTCATTAACCCATTTTCCTAATAAGACTACGATTTTTTCTTATAATCTAAAACTTGGTCATCCTTTTCTGAGCCTTAGTGGTCTTTTGACAATTCTAGCTCTGTTATCATTCTAGTCACCTCTCTATCATCATGGCATCAGAAATCTTAGACACCTCTAGTCGATCTAGATCTAGTGACAATGTTCCCAGAAGGAGCTATAACTTGCAGGGCAACGATCGTTTTGAGATCCAAAAATTTGATGGCACAAACTTTGCTCTATGGAAGAATAAGATTAAAGATGTGCTGATTTAGAGGAGATAGTGGAAACCAGTAAATGGAAACTCAAAGAAGCCTATTGATATGGATAATGATGATTGGGATGATTTAGATGAAATGGCTAGGTCTACCATTCAATTGCACCTAACAGATAATGTTTACTTTACAATATTGGATTGGGAAAGTGTAGAGGAGTTTTGGAAGAAGTTATGCAATAAATATGAAAAAGAAATGACATCAAATAAAGTTTATCCGATGAGAAAGTTATATGACCTTTGCATGAAGAACATAGATAGTCTTGCTCCTCATCTAAATGAGTTTGATGTTATATTCTCTCAGTTATAGGCTCATCAAATGGAGATGGATAATGAAATCAAAGTAGTCTTGTTTCTATTCACCTTGCCATCATCATGTGATACAATTTGCACAACTATTAGCAATAGTCACTAGGTGGTAATTTTTGTCTATGATGACATTTATGGAGAACTTTCAAGTGAGGAGATTTGTAGAAAGTCTATGGCTGGCACTCAGAGTGGAGATGCATATAATGTTTGTGATTCTTACCAAGGAAAGAATCAGCAATGTCGCATGAGAAACAAGGAAAGAAATGGTCAATGGAATAAGAGTAAAAGTAAAGCAAGGAAGAGGGATATTGAATTCCATTATTTTCATAATTGATATGCATTAAAAAATGCTAAAGATAAAGGACAAAATGTTGATGGGCATGTTGAACAACTACCTACACCATCTTCTTCGACCATGAAGATTGAATAAATTAATGCTATTTTTTATGATGTTGATGTGTTGACACTTGACAATACTATCCCCACTAAGGCTCTTATGATTGATTCTCTTTTTGACACATGGCTACAAGATTTTTGTGCTTCTTTCCATGTGAGAGGTTCTCTACTTATGCAACAAAGTCTCTTGGTACTGAGATACTTGGTGACTCTTATTAGTGTGACATTTTCAATATTGAAGATGTGGTTGTGCAATTCATTGATGGTTCAAAATTTATTATGCTTAATGTACGCCATGTACCTCAGTTATCACACAGTTTGATTTCAATTGATCAACTTGATGACCTTGCTTACAAGGTGGTTTTCTATGCTCATTCCTTTTGCATATCAAAGGGCAATATGGTTATTGCAAAAGGAAGCAAAGTTGGCTCACTATATCCTCTATTTGTATCACAGAAAGAACACTTGTTAGTTGTTATTCAACAGCCTATGGCTTGCATTTGGCTTTGCCATTTGGGTCACATATCTCATAGAGGAATGGAAAATCTTTCTCATTATGGCTACTTACTTATGTTATTTTTCTTTGATTTTTCATTTTGTGAGAATCTCGATATGGAAAACAAACTAGGAATGTGCATAAGATGCAGATTGACTCTTCAATTTAGCCTTTGGATCTTGTTCATACAGATGTGTGTGGTCCTATGCCCACAAGGTTGTTAGGTGGTTCTCTTTACTTTATCACTTTCATAGATGATGCCACTAGAAAATTTTGGGTATATCCTATCAAATTCAAGGGTTAGGTATTCCCAAGTCTCAAGAAATCGCTTGCTTCATTTGAGACTAAAAAAGGAATCAAGGTCAATGCTTTATTTTCAATTGATAGCAGTTAGTATACCTCATACGAGTTTAGTCTTTTGTATCAGTGTAGAGGAATTCCTAGAGATTTTATAGATCATACCCCAATACGAAATGTTGTAGCTAAAAGGAAGAATAGAACTATTTAGGATAGAGTTTGCACCATGCAAAATTTTTACAAGGTTTTTAGGGAGAAGCAATATTGATTTTTGTTCATGTGATTAACCTTTCACCTATTACTACCAAAGGTATGAAAGTAAAACAAGAATTATGGATAGTGAAGCCACCATATTATGATAATCTTTGAGTTCTTCGTTGTGAAGCATATGTTCACATACCCAAGAATCTTAGACAAAAGTTGGACCATTAGTCAAAGAAATGCATTTTCCTTGGATATGGTTGAGAATGCCAATGTGGACATCACTTATGAGATCCTGAAATGGAGTCAGTGATCAGAAGCAATGATGTCATTTTCAATTATTCTAAGATGCATAAAGAACACACTAATTAGGTTGTGAGAAGAGTGATGTTTGAAGATGCTAGTCCTCTAGTTCACATGCATAAGAAAGCTACACCTAGGGATGTTTAGGAGAATGTCCAACCATATCATTCTGCACATGTTCTTGTTTAGCAACCATTGAGATGTTTTGCATGTGTCTCATGTCCACCTAATAGATATGCTCTAGGTTTGGATTTTTTTTATGCTAATAGATGTTAGTGATCCTTCTTGCTACAAAGAGGTTATGCATATAGAGGATCATGTCAAGTGCAAGCATTAGATTCTATTCACAAGAATGGTATCTGGGATTTAGTACCTTTGTTAAAGGTAGTAAAGCTTTACCATGTAAATGGGTATATAAGCTGAAATTCACATGAGATAGTGCTTCTCAAAGTCATAAGGCAAGGCTTGTTGGAGCATGAATAACCTCTAGAGATAGATTCCATTCACCTATTTGTCACAAATTCCTTCTTTCTATGAAGTTGTGCAGATAATTCCATTGAGCTTTCACACACTCTTAGTAAGCTCAATGACTTTCCTCATCCACAAATTTTATACTCAAAGAACCAATGCATACAAGAGATACTAGTTGATTGCACATAAAGTGACACAATAAGTACACTTAAATCTAGTAAAATTTCTAATACAATGAATAAAGAATGGACCTTAGATTTTTTCCACAATTATAGGACTATATTAGATATCCACTAATATGAAGATTACAACAAATGGATAGATATGACAAAAGAACCAATGATAACAATTGTAAGAAAAATAGCTCCCACACTAGTTGTGCATAGAAATAGATATGGATACCCAAACTGAGGAAAGTAAGCAAGGGGCTAGCTTGAGTAAGGGGTTTCTTTCTTACACACAAGGAGTATCTAGGGGCACTTATTTTAATAAAAACACATGATTCTCCACATTTGGAGTCTAAAACACACATACATACATACACACACACACACACACACATATATATATATATATATATATATATATATATATATATATATATATATATATATATATATATATATATATATATATATATAAGCAAAAAAGTTAGATGTACTTTTCCTGAAATGTAGGAATCATACCTAAATGGGATTGGTAAGTTGATAAGATTAATGAGGGGGACAAAAAACTTTTAGGTGGTTGAAAACCATGGAATTCCTTCGTTCATTAGTGCTCCATTTGTAACCAATGAGATTTATCCAAAATGCTCCTAAGCTTGGGGCTTGATTTCCATCACTCCACCTCAAACTTCAATGTCTTCATCTAATCTCTATCATCCCAATGCTCCTCTTGAAACTTGTAAGATTTGTGAAATCCAATGCTTTTGCAAACATAATTAAACCTTTATGTTTGGTACTAATATGGTAAGGATGCAACATTAGGTCCATAGCTAAGTATACACCACTCATATTGTGACAATATGTCACTCTAGACAAGGATGAGTACCATGTCAAGAAGCTTCACCTCCTTAATTGTCAATCCACAGAGATATGAGGATGATATGAAGATCATGAACAAGTGAAGTGTGGGAAGGTAATGGTGAGAAGTACACAAGATGTGCACACACATACACACATGCACAAGGTAGAGACAAGAAGTAGATCAATGGAACGAAGTAGATTATCTATTACCGATGCTCAAATCTTACAATGATCAACCAATCAACTCACAAAAGTCTAACTACGATCCAACCTCATAACTGAACTCTGGCTCTCTTTATAGTTTTCTACTAGCTTTGGTCGATTCTAGACATAATGTCTGACATAGTAAAAAATTAGGTTCTAGTGCTAATTTGAGGTATATAATGGGCTCCAAAAATTATGAAAATTTATAGGTAGACTCTACCTAAAGTCCTCAAGCTTGAGGGCTCCTCAACTTGCACAAAATGGAGCTTTTAGCTTCCAAATTGGTTATTTATAATAATAGGATAGTGATAAAAATCTTTATTG
The DNA here is from genome assembly GCA_020310875.1 of Ceratopteris richardii. Taxonomy (NCBI): domain Eukaryota; kingdom Viridiplantae; phylum Streptophyta; class Polypodiopsida; order Polypodiales; family Pteridaceae; genus Ceratopteris; species Ceratopteris richardii. The sequence goes on along the minus strand of CM035408.1, from coordinate 12,287,405 downwards.
GATATTTGATGGAATAATTGATATTTGATTTCAAAATTTGAAAAAATACGGATCAATACCACTTATCCTTACACATACCCTGCTTTGCATACCTCCTCTTCTTCTATCTAAACTTCCTCCTCCTCTAGCTAGACCTTTGCCTTGTCCATTGCCAACACTCCCCTCCCTCTTGCGTTTGTTTTCCCTAACAAACTCTTGTTGAAGAGAGTGATTGATATAATTTTTTAGGAGATATAGGGCTATGTAATGCTCATTGACCCGAATGCCTCTAGCAATATCTTCCTCTAGTGATTGGGTCCACTCGATAGCTAGGGGTGTTTTTGGTTGCAGATACTTGAAATGTGTCAAACATTGCATTTATTTGCACATCAAGAGTTCTAACAAATGTGTTGGCCCATAAATGAACATTTCTGAGTGTTACTCTAGAATCTTGTAGTGAACATTTCTTCAAAAGTTTTCTTGTAGCAAGCTGGGAGGTACTTGACTCAGTAATGTTAGGCATAGCAGACTTTGATGGATGACATCATACTCATATCATAGAGTAGATCAAGATTTCCATGCTCAAAGCCTAATGTTGAAATGTGCAGAATACCTTAAAAATGGTTTTCATTAGGTCATACATTTTGATTTGCATTTTCATGTGTTAGGTCACCAAGAAGGCATTTTTGTTAAAATCATATTTTTGGTGAAGAGTCATGATCAAAGTTGTGGACTAATTGAATTGTAAACCTTTGCAGAATTAATAGAACCATATTCCTTCTCAGTGTATGCAAAGAAATAGGCACTGGACATGGCAGGCTATTGAACTATGGCACTGCAGGCAAGTTTAACCATATGCTGAGTCTAACTAGAGTGTGTCTTTTGTTGATTTTGTCTATCTGTTGATGATTATGATTGTAGAAGTATCTATGAGTGTAATCAGACTCTCCATTCGATTGTGTGGAGTTCCTATTTGAGAAGTCTGAGTATTTAATTTTCGTGCACATAAGTAATTTTTCGGTGAGTAGTGCAATATGACAAATAAGTGGATTTGGTAGATAGAAGTCAATTTTTGATTTGTTGAGTATCGGACTATTTGAAGTAATTGAGGAGTTGGAGAACATAGGGATCTAGTCTATACTAGATTCTGCCACCCAAGAACCCCTCCAATTTGTTCCTTTCTTTAACCAAATTGGATAGAGGTCAACATTTGGTGATCTCACTAGGGAGTATTTGTTATAGCCTACATGTTGATAACGCGATCTAGAGAATCCTACTTGAAGTGTAAAAGTGATAAGCATCCCATAAGAGTGAACATTACATTAGGTACATCGTAGCATAAAGTAGGTGAAGTCGCAATGCTCAAAGAGAAGATTCTAACGAGTCACGACACTCCCCCGACATAGTCCTTAGTTTTTGGTTTGTGCAAAATACCAAAAACATCTTCCATGTTATCTAGTGAAACTCCAATGTTCAATAGTGCTTTGGTTTTCAGTGAAATGTTGGGCAATCCGGAGATTCTGGTTAGGATAAAAGAAATGCAGAATACTCAATCTATGCAAAATGAATCTCCATGAGAAGTTGTAGTAGATATCACCAAAAGTTTAGAAGAACCGTTTTCAAAAGCGATCAATACTAGAGAAGGGTGGAGAATGCCTATAGAATGAAGAATTGCAACTACCTTTATGAGATTTTGGAGGAGCAAAAAAACACCTCAGATAGAAGGACTAGAATCCATCTAACAACTAAACTTAGAAATTCTAGGAAGGCAAGCACTACCCACTAGTCAAGCATCACCCACCATTTTCAATTCTGAAGACATTGTGGACGCACTTGCATATTTCAGCCCCAAGTTGATGGTAGACCCAAAAAGTGGACAAAAAAGGTAGTATCCAGCGAGATCATAAGAGTATTTAGGTTACAGAATCATGGGAGTACACCATGGTTTACATGCCATCATAAAATATATTTCACATAAAACTGCAAGATAAGGAAGACTAGAGAAAACGAGAAAGTAGTGGAGTCCCTTCTTGCATAGGAGCTCAAAATCAGCTCATTTCATTCTTATCTAGTTCAATAGGTATCTCTAGTTAGTAGATTGTTTCTATGTATTCATCTTCCTAAAGTCACAACTTTTTATCCCTATCATGAGATAGTTGTTTGTGTCACCATCTAGAATCCAATCAAAGTGATCTATGCTTGTTAGAAATGAGGTTGAGTGTGTTTTGTGTGGACAAAGTTTTGGAACCATGTGTGAGTAGGTGGTAATCTATAGTCCAAGGTGTAGATCTCTAATTGAACAAATTATGGAAGTGCTTTACTACATTTGTAGTTGTTCTTAAGAGAAAAACGAAAAAGAAGCAAATAAAATCAAAACTAGCACAAAATATTGGGACATTGATAAGATCAATAAGGTATATTATCTTGTTTTGTGAGGGATAAAGATAGATTAAGCATAATTATTGGAGGTTATAATGGTATCCTGGCGAGGAATAATTCATATCCAAGATTACAAAGATTGGGAATATATTCTCCAGAGATGGAGATGGATGTACATGAATATATAGACGATTGTGTGAAGTGCCAACAATATATGGCAATGGATCATGTTGCATTATCTCAAGTGAGTGTGACACTACATTGGAGTTATCAATATTGAATTTACTAAAACACAAAGAATATCCTAACAAAATCATGCTCGCAAGGAAAATAGCATTAGAGGAGGAAAGTTCAGATAATGGTACCATTCAAGATCAACTATATAAGAGAGAATGAGCCAAATTCCTAAATTTGTGTGCTCATGAGAGTGAGTACATTACAATTCTAGAGGCTACACACTCAAGACTGGGAGGACATCATTTTTCAGCAAACATAACTACTAAGATTATCCTCTTTGCAATTTTGTGGTGGTATAAACATCATATTGATACTTAATCCTATGTAAAATGATGTGAAAAATCAATAGATGAAACACCAATTAAGAAAGGAGAAAATTCCATTATGACCCATAATCAAGAGAAGAGCTTTTGCAAAATGGGGGATTGATTTTATAGGACCAATTATTTCCCTAACCAAAGGATAATGGTAAGGTAGAAATCACTAAATAGATAAGTTGTACAATTTTGGCCAAGATTGTAAAAAATCTTAGGGCAATCTTACTTGCACAATACTCAACTAGTAATCCAAATGCTCTATCTAGTACACCTTTACAAATTTATGGTGAGCACCATGGCACCTATGTTGATAGTTACAATGGTCACTCAAGGTGTCGGTCAGAGCTCTACTACATCTCGCAACTTCCTCACAAGACTAAATATAAGATTTTCTCTTTGATTTTAGTATATAGTTGTTGATTGATTGTGGCTCATTTGAATTTTGAATTCAAATGTGGCTCAAAGCTTTTGGCTCCTTTGAGACCTACTTTGATTCTTGACTTTTCATCATAAAAGCTTTTATAATATGTAAAACTCTAGTTAGAATTATCCTTATGAATATCCTAAAGATATGTGTATACACACATATTGTTTCTCATAGTCATATTCCATAAATATGGTTGTGGAGGGAGAGACAAGAAAAAGAAGAAGAAAATAAAAAAAGAAAGTAATTCATTAAGCTCTACACTCTACCGAGATCCCAGCAGGGGCACACATCAAGGTGAAAGGAGACAGAAGGAAAGAAATGATATAGATGGAAGAAATGCAACAGGCCCTTGAGGATGACAAAATATGTAAAAACTAGACCTTTGAAGCACCACCCACCGAGTTCTTAAAGCCATGTTAGACACTGGTGGTGTGCATGGTCAAAGAAATAGAATTCGACCATCTCCAGAAACATATTGAGCATCAAGAAAACCCGGATGAAGCCTATTAAGGGACAACAAAGACTAAGAGGGGGAGAGTGTTGCAGAGCACTGAAGATAAGAAAGAGCAAAAAGTAGAAGAAAAAAGAG
>CM035408.1:12135977-12275977 GCA_020310875.1 Ceratopteris richardii | reverse complement strand
TTGTTGGAAAAAGCAAGGTGGGAACAATTACAAAGGACAAGATAATTATGCTAACTCCTCAACAAATTCAAAAAATGAGCATTTGTTAGCTATGAAGCATAAAATTGAAGTTCAACCACATGATGAGGTGTGGTATATAGATAGTGGTTGTAGTAACCACATGTCAGGTAAAGAGGAGTACTTCAGTAATCTTCAAACACCCAAGCAAAGAGGCTTTGTGGAGACAGGATACAACACAAAGCATGAGATACAACAAATGGGAGATGTGAAGCTTGAAGGCAACCATAAAGCAAAAGGACTATCTGAGGTATTGCATGTTCCTACTATTACAAAGAACTTAATCTCTGTTGGACAGATGGTTGAAAAGGGATACCAAGTCAAGTTCAAGCACAAAGGATGCTTTATTGAACACCCAAGGAATGGCTATGAGCTGATAGAAAAAGGAAAGAAGGAAAGAAGGATGTTCACTCTTGACATTGGCAAAGGACAAAGCAAGAAGGGAATGTTCATCACCTATGGTGACAAGAAGATTGGAGATTTGGATTTGTGGCATAAAAGGTGTGATCACATCAACATTCAAAGGTTGAAAGGCATGGATAAGAGGCAATTGGTAAGAGCTTTACCACATTTTTCATCAAAAATGTTGCATGAGATGTGTAAAGCTTTTCAACTAGGCAAGTCTACTAGGCAGCCCTTCAAAAAGAGTGGATATGTAGCACATGGTGTGTTAGACCTTGTGCACATAGATGTGTGGGGGCCAACCAAAGAGCCCTCTCTAGCAGGTAATAGGTACTTTGTAACCTTCATAGATGACTACTCAAGAAAAGTATGGTTGTATTGTATAACACAAAAATCAAATGTGTTTGATGTATTCAAAAGATTCAAGGCATAAGTTGAAAAGGAGACAGGTTGCTACATCAAAACTGTAAGGTCCGATGGAGGGGGAGAATACTTCTCCCATGCGTTTTGTGATTTCTTGCACGACCAAGGTATAAAGAGGAAATTCACTTGCAGGTATACTCCTCAACAAAATGGGGTGGCAGAGAGGAAGAATAGGTATATTGCTAAAATTGCTAGGAGTATGTTAAATGAAATGAATGTGCCTTTAATATATTGGGCAGATGTTGTATCTACTGCTATGTACTTGATGAATAGGTGTCCCACATTAGGGGTACATGACATGACACCTGAGGAGGCATGGAGTGAAAGGAAACCAAACCTTTCACACATTAGAATCTTTGGTTGTGTATGCTACACACATGTGCCACAGCGTTGAGAGGTAAGATGGATGCAAGGGCTGAAAGATGTATGTTTATTGGTTATGCTATGGAGCAAAAAGGTTACAGGTGCGAAAATCCTAATACAAAGGAGTTAAAGATATCTAGAGATGTAGTGTTTGATGAACTCAAACCATGGTATGCTTCCAAAGTTCCATTATAGGATGAAGATATTGAAGAGGTAGAGAAAAGATATGAAGCTAAGTTTCAAGATAGCTTGGAAATCAGTGGTCCAAGCATACAAAGGAGTTCAAGCATGGATTCAGTCCATCAATTAGTGAATAAAGGAAAGGCAAGATTGGTAGAGCTTGATTGAAGATGGACATGAAGTGAAGAACCTATGTTAGAAGGGGGAGCTACGTCAAAAGCAGAAATCAAGGCACCAAGGCAACGATGGTTCATTCCACCAAAAGTAGAAGAAAGGAGGTCAACAAGGGTAAAACATCCAATCTCAACTTTTCATCACCCACCCCAATCCAATTTCTCACCAGTCCACAAGACAACCCCTACTGGAGTTAAACGTCTGCGGAAGCATACGAACAACACACAAAAGAAGAAGAAACTTGGAGCACAACACACAATACTAAATGTATTACCACTAGAATGTAAAAAGATGAGTAACCCTTTAGGGCTATAGACATATATACAAGCCGACAGAAAAAAACCTCCTAAAGAGGGAAAAAAGTGCCTCAATAGTCCTAGTTTGTTCACACACATCACTACCTAAACATATCAACAAATTCCCCCTAGGAGTGATGCAGTGAACAAGGAGTCGGCACTCATGTATAATGAACTGTCAAGCTATGTGGAATCAATCCACAAAAGGAAGTAAGCCCAAAGCTTTGCAAAAAGCTTCAAACTTCTCCCTAGGTAGAGCCTTCATGAAAAGGTATGCAATATTGTTCTCCTGCATGGGCACATATGCCAAGTTGATCTCTTCAGTAGAGAACCTCTCCCTGACATAATGATAATGCACCTCAATGTGCTTAGTGCGAGCATGGAACACTAGCTTCCTCGCAACTACCAATGTGCTCTGACTATTAGTGAAGATGGTGGTGGCAGAAGACTGACCAACACGCAAATCAGCCATAAGGCATCTGAGCCACACACACTCAACAATCGTTGTGAAAGTTGTCCTATACTCAGCCTCACAACTAGAAGTGGCCATAGTAGGCTGCTTTTTGCTCAGCCAAGATATGCATGATCTACCAAGCATGAAGCAAAAACCACTAGTGGACACACGAGTGTCATAGCAACCAACCTAGTCAGAGTTAGAAAAAGCATGCAAATCTGGTGGTAGTGATCCCCCTTGGGATAAAACAACCCAAGTAGCTAGGTACCACTCAAGTAGCAAAATATGCGCTTAACCACCTACCGATGCTTGATACCTAGGCAATGCATAAACCTGCTCATCTATGAGACAACAAACTGAATATCTGGTTGAGTAATGCATAAGTAAATCAAGCATCCAACAACCTGTTGATAGAGAACAACATCAAATGCATCTGCAACATCATGAAGACTCAATAGTAAACCTATCTCCATAGGAGTGGCAATAGGTTTACAATCTTCGAGTCCAAAATGCTGCGATAATGTGTCAATATATTTTGTTTGACACAAAGCCATTCCACCATCAACATGCATAAACTAAATGCCCAAATAATGATGCAAATGCCCCAAATCAGACACTTCAGATGAGGCATGTAAATCAGCCTTGAAATCAGCAATATGATTCTCATGAGGACTAGTGAGCAACATGTCATCAACATACACCACAATGATCGGAAGCACATCATTAGCACGCTTAATAGATAAGGTGCTTTTAGTTGGATTGTTCTCAAAACCATGTGCAATCAGACAGGCATGTATCTTTTCATACCAAGCACATGGTGCTTTCTTTAAACCATATAATGCCTTCTTTAACGTGCACACTTGGTTTTCATTCCCTTTCTACACAAAGCCACAGGGCTGAAAAACATACACTCCTTCATGCAAGTCACCATTCAGAAATGTTGTTTTAATGTCCAACTAATGTACATTCCAACCATGATGAGCTGCAAGTGCACAGATGCTACGAACAGTAGTCATTTGGCAAGTAGGTGCAAAGGTTTCATCAAAATCAATGTCTTTTTCCTATGCATAACCCTTTGCAACAAGCCTAGCCTTATACTTGTCAATTGTTCCATCAGGTTTACGTTTTAGCTTGTATACCCACTTAGTTCCAATGGCCTTCTTGCTAGGAGGCAAGTCACATAAAGATCAGGTACTATTTTTCATGATAGCATCATATTCAGATTGCATTGCAGTCATCCAATGTTCAAAATTTTGTGCTTCATCAAACGAAATAGGTGCAATCTCATCACAGAGACTAGATGCAGCCATAGCATAGCAATCTGATGCAAAAGAGGCACTATGAGAGCCTGAACAAGTATGGTATGACAGAGGTGCATCTAATGTGTTGTCACACAAAATCTGCACTAACCATTTTGGCATAGTTTTTGCCTCCTCAATATCAGCTCTCTCATCAATGAGGGCATCATGCAAATCTGCATCAGAAATGGAATGATCTGCATCATCACATGAAACTTGCAATGGCTAAGAAGTTGCCTCATTAGGACCAGCACTAGACTGTCCACCTATAAAAAGAGGAAGCAAAGCATCATATATGTCTTTGGAGCTAACAAAGGTATCCTTCATTCATGAAAGTAAAGGCTGAATAGCATCTTCCACAAAAACATCACAGCTAACTAAAATGCATTTAGTCTATGGATGATATAGACGATAGCCTTTGCTTTCAGAATTGTACCAAAAAAAATGCATTTTACTGCTTTATCATCCAATTTCCTGCAATGTTGTTCAGGCACTAATGCATATGCCAGAAAACCAAAAACACGCAGATGAGCAACAGATGGCTTGTGACCATGCCAAGCCTCATATGGAGTGATAGACTGTAGTCCTTTAGTGGGACACCTATTAAGTACATATGATGCACACATGACAGCCTCAAGCTAGAAACTATGTGGTAAAGCCTCATTCTTGACCATACACCTCACCATTTCCATGAGTGACTTGTTCGTTCGTTCAGCAACTCCATTCCGTTGAGGTGTATATGGCACTGTACATTGATGTTTTATCCCACATTCGGCCAGAAATGCATTAAATTCACAAGACATATATTCCCCCTTCGATCAGAATCGAGGGTGCCCATTTTACATGCTGACAGATTTTTAGCCAAAACCAAAAACTGTTTGAAGCAGATAAATACTTCGGACCTTGCATTGAGTGGATATACCCATGCATGCTTGGAAAAATCATCAATGAAAGTCATGAAGTAAAGATAGTTTCCAAAAGAAGGTGTCTGCATAGGACCATAGACATCACTATGTACAAGCTACAATTTCTGAGTAGCCCAAATGGAACCATCTTTTGGAAAGGAGGAATGTTGCATTTTGCCCAAAATACAACCTTCACAGACATGTTTTTTGGGTGTCTCAAGTTTGGGCAAAGAGGAGACCATTTCAGCTTTCTGCAAGCATAGCAAACTAGCAAAATTCAGATGACCAAAGTGTTGGAGTTAGACATCTGCGGAAGCACACGAATAGCACAAGGAAGAAGAAGAAGCTTGGAGCTCAACACACAATACTGAATGTATTGCCACTAGAATATACAAAGATCAGTAGCCCGTTAAGGCAATAGGCGTATATACAAGCTGGGGGGAAAAAAACCTCCTAAAGAGGGAGAAAAGTGCCCCAGCAGTGCAAGTGTGTTCATACACATCACTCCCTAAATATATCAACAAATCCCCCATGGGAGTGATGTGGTGAACAAGGAGTTGGCACTCATGTATAAGGAAGTGCCAAGCTATGTGGAAATCACTCCACAAAAGGAAGTAAGCCCAAAGCTTTGCGGAAAGCTTCAAAGTTCTCCCTAGACAGAGCCTTCGTGAAAAGGTCTGCAATGTTCTCCTGCGTGGGCACATATGCCAAGATGATCTCCCCAGTAGAGAACCTCTCCCTCACATAATGTTAATGCACCTCAATGTGCTTAGTGCGAGCATGGAACACATGGTTCCTCATAACTGGCAATGCGCTCTGACTATCAGTGAAGATGGTGGTGGCAGAAGACTGACCAACACCCAAATCAGCCATAAGGCATCTAAGCCACACACACTCAACAGTCGCTGTGAAAGCTTCCCTATAATCAGTCTCACAATTAGAAGTGGCCACGATAGGCTGCTTCTTGCTCAACCAAGATATACATGAGCTACCAAGCATGAAGCAAAAGCCAGTAGTGGACACACAAGTGTCATAGCAACCAGCCCAATTAGAGTCAAAAAAAGCATGCAAATCTGGCTAGTAACCAGCCCAATCAGAGTCAGAAAAAGCATGCAAATCTAGCGGTAGTGATCCCCCCTTGGGATAAAACAACCCAAGTAGCCGAGTACCACTCAAGTAGCGAAAGATGTGCTTAACCGCCTGCCAATGCTTGACTCCTGGGCAACGCATTAACCTGCTCATTTGTGACACAACAAACTGAATATTTGATCGAATAATACATAAGTAAATCAAGTATCCAATAGCCTGCTGATAGAGAACAACATCAAATGCATCTCCAACATCATGAAGACTCTGTCTCCAACCTGTCTCCATAAGAGTGGCAATAGGTTTACAGTCTTCAAGGCAAAAATGCTGCAATAATGTGTCAATATATTTTGTTTGACACAAAGCCATTCCACCATCAACATGCATAAACTGAATGCCCAAATAATGGTGCAAATGCCCCAAATCAGACATCTCAAATGAGGCATGTAAATCAGCCTTGAAATCAGCAATATGCCTCTCATGAGGACCAGTGAGCAGCATGTCATCAACATACACTACAATGATCAGAAGTACATCAGTAACACACTTAACATATAAGGTGCTTTCAGTTGGTTGGACTGTTCTCAAAACCATGTGCAATCAAAAAGGCATGTATATTTTCATACCAAGCATGTGGTGCTTGCTTTAAACCATATAATGCCTTCTTTAACCTGCACACATGGTTTTCATGCCCTTTCTGCACAAAGCCACGGGGCTGAAAAACATACACTTCTTCATGCAAGTCACCATTTAGAAATGTTGTTTTAATGTCCAACTGATGTACATTCCAACTATGATGAGCTGCAAGTGCACAGATGCTATGAAGAGTATTCATTCGACAAGTAGGAGCAAAGGTTTCATCAAAATCAATGCCTCTTTCGTGTGCATAACCCTTTGCAAGAAGCCTAGCCTTATACCTGTCAACTGTACCATTAGGTTTATGCTTCAACTTGCATACCCACTTAGTGCCAATGGCCTTCTTGCCAGGAGGCAACTCACATAAAGACTAAGTACCTTTCTTCATTATAGCGTCATATTCAAATTACATAGCAGCCATCCAATTTTTTATTTTGTGCTTCATCAAACGAAATAGGCTCAGTCTCATCATAGAGGCTAGATGGAGCCATAGCATAGCAATCCGATGCAAAAGAGGCACTATGAGAGCCTGATCAAGTACGATATGACAGAGGTTCATCTAATTTACTATCATGCAAAGTTTGCACTAGCCATTTTGGCATAGTTTTTGCCTTCTCAATATCAACTCTCTCATCAACAAGTCAATCATGTAAATCTACATAAAAAATGGGATGATATGGATCATCACATGAAACCTGCAAAGGGAAGTTGCCTCACTAGGACGAGTACTAGACTATCCACATGTAAAAAGAGGCAGCAAAGTATCATACATGTCTTTGGAGCTAACATATATCTCCTTTGTACATGAAAGCAATGGCAGAATAGCATCTTCCACAAAAACAACATCACAGCTAACCAAAATGTGTTTAGTTTGTGGAGACGGTTTGCACAAGTGAGCTATCTGGTATAACGTCATCAGCAGAAATCAACTGCTCCTTCAAGTCTTTGATCTTTGTTAGAAAATTGTCCATAGAATCACCTTCATTCATGTGCTTACTCTCCAATTGTTTTCAGAGGTAAGCAACACGAGCCTCATTCCTAGCTTGGTACAATGTGGTAAGTGTATCCCAAGCATCCTTAGCTTTTCTACAAGAGCGAATGTGAGGAATAATGGCATGTTTGATAGACAAAGCTATCAATGCATGTGCCTGGGCATCTTTGCCATCCCAACGAATTCGCTCTATAGTAGGTGCAGCAGAAACCACAACAGGAACTAGAATATGCAGAATATTACCATCTTTGAAACCTTCTACATCAGCTTCAGTACCTACATTTGTAATAGTTGCAGGTGTGATAGGACGTTTTTCAACACCTTGCACAATGTTCCACAATCCTTTTGCAACCAATACATGTCGCATCATATAAGCCCACAACGGGTAGTTGGTACCATCCAACTAAAAATTGATTGTATCTCAAAAAGTTGAATAGAAGTACCGAGACAAATTTTGCTAAACCTATAGTAGACTTCGAGACGCTTATATTGGAGAACCGAAATTGGTATATACCTTTGGCACAAAAACATGAAATAGCATGCATTCAGAGGTCGAAACGAGCTTAGATCATGATTTCGGCACCACACAGCAAAGTTGTTTTGATCTCGAAAACTCGTTGAGTATGCTCACCAAAATTCGTGCGATTATGAGACTACAATTGGAGAGGTGTCGGTGATACCCTAGATGAAGCAGCAATCTGCTCTGATACCAGTTGTTGGAGTTAGATGTCTGCGGAAGCACGTGAACAACACAAGGAAGAAGAAGAATCTTGGAGCTCAACACACAATACTGAATGTATTACCACTAGAATATACAAAGATAAGTAACATGTTAGGGCAATAGGCGTATATATAAGCCGAGGGAAAAAAAACCTCCTAAAGAGGGAAAGAAGTGCCCCGGCGGTCCTAGTGTGTTCACACACATCACTACCTAAATATATCAACACAAAGAGTGCATGCCAAAGCTTTGCATCTACGATAGCCTGAGAATCATGTACTGCACATGCCGAATCATTCACAGATCTTTCGTAGTCTATGAGCTTATACAACCCACAACATAAAATGTCAGAAGCAATAATCCCGTCGCCATTTGACAAATCATGAACTGTACATCTGTCGTCAACAAATTTCACAACCAAGCCAATCTTGGCTAATGTTGAAATTGATAACATATTTTTCTTGATCCTTGGCATAAATAAAGCATCTAACAAGATGAAATAACTACCATCAGTAGTAGTCAAAATGATTTTACCAACTCCCATGATAGGATAAGAGGAGTTGTTAGCACATGTGATAGTATTCCCTCTAGGGACAGGCTCAAGTGAAGTGAAGAAATTGTGTTGCTCTTGCACTTCTACACAAACCCAATAGTGGTATCTAAGCAAGTTCAACTCCTTAATTTTTTATGTCTTGTGTCATAATGCACACACTTTTAGTAGTGAATACGGACTTTGGAGCGTAGAACATTGATTTTCAATAGGCAAGAAACATTTCTAGCAATATTACTTAGATTTTACCCCCATTTCTAAGCCATTTGTGCAGTTAAAATTGCCATTAGCATGATAAATTGTGAACTGAAATTTCAACATTCATTTTAGCTTTCATTGTTTCACATTCTTGTTCTTTAGTGAAAAGTTAGGTAGCAATGACTTGTTTAGCATTGTTGGCATCATACGGGAAGCACGTACGAGCATACACGCAGATCTAGCACTGAGGCAACCCATCCAATTTTTTCCAATCCTTACATTGTTTTAAAAGTGATTCTCATCACTGAAAACCCTTGTAAATAATGTTTCACATTTTTGTAGCTCCATGTTGTGCAAGCCGAGGAGTCCTCGAGCTTGAGGAGCTTTAGAAGTAATTGCCTACCAAGTTTCATATTTTTCAGAGCTCGTTTCAGCCTCCAAACTAGCTTAGGGACCTAATTTTTAACTAGACCGGACACTAGGTTTGAATAGGACCAAAGCTAGTCAAAAACTATGAATAGAGCTAGAGAGCTCATTTTTTAGCAAGCTTGTTGTAGTTTTGAACTCGTATGAGAACTTTGTTGTAATAGAAGTAGTTCCATTGCCTTGTTCTCTTTGTTCTTGTCGTGTGTGCACGTGTGTGTGTATGTGTGTGCATGTTGGTGTGCTTCTCACTCACACATTTGTGCCTTCACTTGCTCGAGGTCTTCATACCATCCTCATGTCTTCCCGGATTGACATTAAAGGAGGTGCTACTCATCACTGAGCTACACCAAATTTTGGCACCGTTGCCGGGGATTGAGCTTTGAGGATGAGCGTGTGATGGTAAGACATAGAGAGGACGTGTTGGAGTGGTAAGTAGTAGGTAATTTTCTTGTTTTTCACCATTTTCTCCACCTCCATCTCCATCTCCATCTCCATCTCCACTTCATATTCCCACTTCCATTTCATTCTCCTCATTTGCTTGGTGTGAGTTTGAGAGAGAGCGAGTGTGCATTGTTGTTTTTGTGTGCTTTTGCATGTTTCTTGCAGGTTGCAGCATCCTCACCATCTTCAGCAGGCTCAACGGGTACAAAAATCCTCTATGCAAACCCCGAGGCATCGACCTTGAGCTATGGTGACACACCAAAAATTTTACCTTATTGAGAATCTGAGTGCACGACGACACAGCGCAGCTTGAGAGCTCTCAGGATCACTAGGTTGATTAGTAAAATTCACCATATCTTGGTTTATCGCGACACACTCGTGTATCGTGATACTTCGGTGTATCGCGACACACCCCATCTATCGCGACACTTCGGTGTATTGTGACACATCGCGCTTATCGCGACACACTGTGCTTATCGCGACACATCGGTCTATCACGACACTTTAGTGTATCGTGACACTTCGGTGTATCGAGACACTTTGATGTATCGCAACACACCCCATCTATCGCGACACTTTGGTGTATCACGACACACCCCGCCTATCGCAACACATCCACTTATCGTGACACTTTGGTCTATCGCGACACACCCCGTGTATCGTGACACTTCGGTGTATCGCGACACATCCACTTATCGCGACACATCCACTTATCGCGACACTTCAGTGTATCGGGACACTTCCGTGTATCTCGACACTTCGGTCTATCGCGACACACCCACTTATCGCGACACATCGACACGAGCTATCGCAATACACCGACTTTTCGGATAATTTTTTGGGTGTAACAATTGATTGAATTGGGGTAATTTTTGGGCTTGATCTTTGACACATGGGGACTACCTTAGAGCCTTAGAAGTGGGCCAAATACCTAGAAAACCATAGATGAATTCCTTGAACCCTGAAAGCCTGTTTTGAGCCCTAAGTGCCTGTTATAAGATTTTGGGGTTATAGTGACCTACTCCAAGGGGGGGCATATATTTGTTGATGTGTGTCTATCAAATTCATGGTGATGGAGGGCAGTACTAACTTGTGAACATTTGCAGGAACGTTGTGAGCAATCAAAGCATCCAAAGCAGGCTAGCAAGGGCAATTAGCAAGCTTGGGGGAAGGCATCATGGGCTTGTGAAGCAATCTAAGCAACCAGAGAATTGAGGTTGGAAGTCCTTTCAACCCTCCATCAATTCCTAGCTTAGGCTAAGTACGACTTAGGTGTGGGGATTAACTAGAGTAATGATAGGCACAAATCAAGTCCAAGAGAACTAACCAACTAAGTACAAGCATTAAGTAGAGCTTGAGTGCAAAAATTCTAAGGAACAAAAGTAAACTTGAATCGATCAAATATCAAATGCGAAATTCACTCAAGTAATCCTGATGACGTGATTCCAAACAAGGGGCGCTTAACACAATATTCAACTAAAAAGAACAAAGTGATTGATACAAATTAACCTACAACGAGAGTCTACTTGGTCCAAGGGGGTAGAGAAATCGGGCATATGAACCTTAGGTCAGGAAGACACTTAGGCCGAGACAAACAAAGCCTCAGATCTTCTGAAGCTAGTTTCAATCACACTGCTAGGTCTTGGGCCCAGCAGTTGAGTGATTACCCATATGCTCCAAGATCAGAAACAAGCGATTCTGAGATGTCCTATCACATGGAGAGACCAGTAGGTAGTTTAGGGATGGCGTACCTAGAAAAGCCAGAAGGACCTTACAAGACTCAATTGGAATATATCAGGACTAATCATCTAGGTGCTCGCATCTACCAAGACGGCTGGAGAAGATCTGTGGTCCAGATTAAGGACCCTGACCAACCCCATGGACTAGAACATCCGGTAGCCAAGTTCGAGGATGGAGCATAACTAGATAAAGAAGGGACTATCTATGTAGTCACCACCCTTCCAGATAGGACAGACGAGTTCAGCAATGTGATCGCTGAGACTGACATGGGTGACATAGAGCAAGGGAACTTAGGGAGAGAGCCGAGGACTCCCCGTGGCAAATCAGTCCTGACTAGAATCTTGACTCCAGAGTGGGTTCCCCAGGACAATAAAAATATAGATTTGCTTTTAAACCGAGAAATCGATGAGGCTTTTTGGAGGTTTAAGCCTGACCAGCCTCATGAAGTAGGAGCTCTCACAATTTATGAGTTTAAAGACGCTGATAGCCAGGCAAAGTAACCTACCTAGATAATACATAAGAGAGGATTTTCGTGGTTTCAGAGCATGGGAGACATGCCTACACTTGGAAGGGTGAATTTGTTTTTCCCCAACCTCGGTCCAATGTGTCCTACAGCCACCAAGGAGTTGGGACCTCCCAAGCTCAGGGAGCTCAAAGGGATAGAAGTAGAGATAGACTTGAGGTAAGCTTTGCCAACCCCTTGGGAAGAGAAAGGATGAGAACAGAAACAAATAGAGAAGAAATTGAGAGACCTAGAGCCCCAAGGAATCAAATAAATGCTGACGATTTTCATTTGCCAAGGCCAAGAGAACAGACTAGGACCCTGAGGCCAACCCAGCTGGTGAAGTCCATGAAGAATTACTTCGATGGCACTGGAGACCCTTATGACCATGTGGCAAAATTTAGGCAAGTCTTGAGAGCTGAACAAGTTGAGGACCTATTCACACAATACAATGCTTTTGGCCTAACTCTTAGAAACACAGCTCTTACGTGGTTTCAACCTCTACATGAGAGGCAGTTTAGAAGCATAGACCAACTTTTAGAAGCTTTTGTCACTGAGTTTTCTAAGAGTGGCATACGGCATAATACTTCCTCACTGATTCATAGCTTTAAGCAAACACCTCAAGAGACAGTCAGACTGGCAGGAAGACGGTTTAAGTAGTACCTAGAGAGGTGTCCGATGCCTGAGTTACCCACACCAGCCAAGCAAGTGGCTTTGTTTTTAGATGGATTGCTGAGTACCAAGCTCATATCATATGTGTATCTAAAAGACCCCAGAACCATAGAAGAATGTGTACGCATGTGCATAGACATTGAGGATAATCTAGGAGAGGAATTAGAACTCTCAAAAATCTACAAAGATTGAGATAGTTCTACTAGACTCTCTTCCTCGCAATCCACATCTATTGAGGAACTCACTGAGAAAGTAGCTCAGAAGCTAGGGGTCTCTAGTAAACAAATACCAAGATTTGCGCCAGGAAAACGATGCTATACTTGTGGAGGTGACCATATGGCGAGTGTATGTCCCATTATGGCCCAACCCCAAGTGAATCCTAGTAGCCAATATTGCACCATAGAGCGAAGGTACACCAACCACACCGCACAAGATTGTCCTTATAACAAGCAAAATGTGAGGCAAAACTACCCTCAGCCATATCCACAACAAGGTAGATTCCAGACTCAGTACCCACCACAGCAATATGGTAGGCCCCAGCAATCCTACCCACCACCCTATCAAGGGCAGTAGAGACCTCAACCAGTCCTAGCGCAGCAACCCCCTGCTCCAACCAATGTGATTCTGGTGAAATATGCATCTGCTGAAGAAAATCGGAACAGAGCCATAGTCCCAGTAACACCATTGCTATCAGAAAGTGATCCAAGTGACCATAGTTTTGACTCCACACATATTGATAGCCCACAAGCTTACTACATGCAGTCACCCGAGCATAATGAGTCATACTATTATGAAGAACCCAATGAATCTAGTTAGGAACTAGATTATACTAATGTCTTGTATGCAAACCCCAACTCTAGACCTCAGCCTAGGCAGATAAGACCTCCATTCCCAAGAGGGCCATGCTTTTGATGTCAGGGAGATCACCTCATCCGTAATTGCCCTCTACCAACACCTACACAAACCCAATATGTGACAATTCAAGGATTTTTCCCAGATTGTGGAAAGGAGCATTTGATACGAGAGTGTCCCAAGGACCCCATCAATATGCCAAAAATCGCTTTTCCTATCAACATTATCGGGTTAGTAGTGGATTCTACAGGAAGTGTAACATCCACAGCCCCAGTGCATAGAGATCAAGCCTTGCAACAAACTCAAGGAGTAGGGCAGGAAATGAGTTCCGAGGTGAGTGAGACAGAGAGTATAACCAAGAAAAGGACAAGAGCATGGAGAGATAGCTGGGAGAGAATGAAAAGACAATGGTCACAGAAAATGAGCAAACTTGAAGAAAGCTTAAGAGAAACCAAAGCAAAGATAAGTGAACTCGCATCTCAAAACCACGCTCACACTACCCCACCACCACCCTTTCAATCTCCCTCCAACCCATCACCTTCCATTCCCCAACTTTCTAATCCACCACACATAACCCACCCACCACCCAGAGTAGGATCAATCCTAGCCGATCCCACTCCTGAGGATCTAGACATGATGCTTGAAGCATATCAAGCCAGAATCCAAGAAGGGCCAAACGTGACAGATCATGACAAATGTTTTCCTAGAGCCGATCTAGAGATAGAGAGAACAAAACTTTGTGCTAAGATGGTAGAATTGGCCCAAGTTATGTTTGAAGCCAGTCGCTTGTTCAATCGCTCTAGCTCCACTAGAACACCGTTGCATTTTGATGGTCTATTAGATAGATTGGAGAGGTTACTTGCAAAGTCTGGAAAAGGAGCCATCTCACAGTCTAAAGAGAGTGGAAGGGATAAAATAAGCATTCCTCTCCAGGAAGCTTATGTGCCTAACTCCACTGAACCAGACACCTCTTCTTCTATGAATCGGTATTCACCAGAATTCTTGAGAGAGATTCAAGAAGAAAAATGAGCTAAAGAAAGTGAAGAATCACCTCCAATTGAAATTGTGGATGACGCACACAATCAATTCCCACAAGACATTCCTTCCATTTATGGAGAACAAGAGAGTGCCCAATCGCATGAGAGGTTAGACTTTGAGTCTAATTCCTTGCAAGAATTACCCCATTTCACCGGGCCTTGGGAAACTAAGTCTACTTGCATGAGAGTGCCCACGGTCATGATAAGAAATGAAGATTCGATCATACCTAGGAATATGGAGGTAGTAAAGAACACTAAAGTGTAGTGCAACCTCACTTTAGAAGAGCTACTCAAGGTTAAGCCTGAATTGTGGAAACATGTAGCCAAACAAGTGCCAGACGTAATGAAATCTCGTTCCCAAGTAGGATCCCACAGAACAGTACCAAAAATACCTTTGGACAAGATAGGAGACATGAGCGAAGGAGAAGAAGGAAACACCTATCTTCCCGTTACACATCACGGATACACAACCAAGACAATTTTGGACTCAAGTGCAGGAGTTGCAATTGCTACCACTTCCCTATGGAAGCGTTGGGGCAAGCCTGCACTCAGGCCGACGAGAATGAAATTGCAAATGGCCGATGGTCATATTGAGAGGCCCTTAGGATTGCTAGAAGGAATAACACTCACTACATGTGGTGTAGAGTTTGAGCATACATTTGCTATATGTGACTTTAGCAAAAACCAGGCTTATGAGATGATTTTGGGGAGACCATTTATGCGGCAGTTGCAAGTGGTACAGGATTTGGGAACCAATTCCTTGTACTTACAACACTTAGGTGTCACCACCAAAGTTAATCTCAAGGATTACTCTCATAGAGTTGTACCCCCCATTCAATGGAATCCCATCCATAGAGCTAAGGATGACACGGAGTCAATGCATTCCATAGGATCAAGATCCTCATGGATGCATGAAGACACCCACTTGTGGATGTGTAAAGTAGCAGTAGAAGAGGAGAAGAGAGAAAAAGCCAGAGAGATAGGTGCGAAGGAAACTCATAGATCAATTCAGGACCCAGCCTATGCACCTGTAGTATTCCCTGATGGCAACTATGGATGTAGTTGTCAATGAAGAACAGTGGACACCCCACTGTGATGAGGATGGCTATGACATTTCAGTCTTCACAATAGAGCCAGTTATGTGTGATCCAATTATTGAACAATGTGAACCTAGTGCTGATGCATTTGAGGATGCAAATGACTCCGATCTAGAGTCAATCATTATGGACTCACCTTTTGCATCAGATGAGGAATATTTCCACGAGGTAGAAGATCACCCTTAGAGACACGAGGAAGGTGTGAATGAGGTGAGATTAACCACACAAGTGACCACCAAAAGTGAAGGAAAGAAAAGAAAGAAGAAAGAAGTCATATCGGAGGAAGAAGAATCTCTATTCGAGGTCCCTGAAAATTTCAAGACGTATGAAATAGAAGATAGGAGAGTCATGGTAAGAATGCCTAAACGTGAGGCACAATCAGGAGAGGCCTATGATAACAAGGAAACTACCAAGAAAATAGTTGTAGCCATAGAAGAGGCAGAAGAAAGATGCACCTACATAGGGCATGACCTGACGGAAGAAGAAGAGCAAGAGTTGATAGCTTTGCTAAGAGAGTACAGAGATGTATTCGCTTGGACCTACAAGGACCTAAAAGGAGTAGACCCTGACATATGCTCACAGACTATTCCCATGACCTCAGATGCCATACCCTCTAAACAGAAGCCATACACATACAATGACAACTATGTTGCCAAGATCAAAGAAGAGATAGATCGCTTATTTGAAGCTGGATTTATCTATGAAATCGAGCACACTGAATGGGTTTCCCCCATTGTAGTGGTGCCCAAAAAGAATGGTAAACTACGTGTATGCATTAACTTGAAGAAGGTTAATGCAGCCACTGTCAGAGATAGTTATCCACTTCCAATCACTGAGCATCTATTAGAAAGGGTAGCAGGCAAAGAAGTGTACAGCTTCTTGGATGGATTTTCAGCTACAATCAAGTAGCCATTGCTCCAGAGGATCAGCATAAGATGGCTTTTGCCACAGAGTGGGGCATATTTGCTTTTGGGGTAATGCCATTTGGCCTAACCAATGTGCCCGCAACCTTCCAAAGATTGATGTGTCATGTATTCAAAGAATTCTTGAGGAAGAATTTGGAAGTCTATGTTGATGATCTCTATGCTCATTCCAACATTAGACAAACACATATACCTGAACTTAGGCAAATCTTTGATAAATGTAGAGAATATCAGGTCTGCCTGAATCCAGAAAAGTGTGTTTTCATGGTCAGGCAAGGCAAGATTCTAGGACACATAGTGTCAAAGAATGGCATATCCACGGATGAGGAGAAAGTGAGAGCAATAGTAGAACTCCCTAGGCCAAAAAATGTCAAGGAAGTGCAAGCTTTCATGGGGCATTGTGGTTACTACCGACGTTTTATACACATGTATACCATCATTGTGAAGCCTCTGTACGAACTTTTGACCAATTTTGAGTGGACTGAAGAATGTGAAAACTCCTTCAATGAGCTTAAACGACGATTATGTTCAGCATCAATCTTGACCACACCAGATTGGAACAAGCCATTCCATGTGCATGTGGATGCATCGAACTATGCTATTGGATGTGTGCTTGCACAACCTACTGGTGAGGGTAATATGGATCTTCCTATTACCTATGCTAGTAGACAGTTGAATGCAGCTGAACAGAACTACACGACCACTGAACGAGAAGGATTAGGCATGGTTTATGCTATTAAAAAGTTTAGACACTATTTGCTCGCAAATAAGTTTAAATTTTTTATTGATCATCAGGCTCTACTTTACTTGGTAAACAAGCCATGCAACACAGGCAGATTAGTAAGATGGTTTCTCTTACTAATGGAATATGACTTTGAGGTGGTGGTAAGGAAGGGCAAAACTCACTTGAGAGCATACCATCTCTCTAGGCTCACATCCAGAGAGGCCCCACAAGGAGTATCAGATGACCTTCCTGATGCTTACTTGTTCAATTTGGAAGTTGTACCACAATGGGCCAAGACCTTAGTGCCAATACTAACATATGGACCTAAACATCCAATAATAAACACTCAAGATAGGGAGGTCGTAAAATCCCAAAAGTATCATATCATGGCAGGAAGTATGTACAAACATACGGATCAAGGAGTATTAGCCTGTTGTGTGGAAGAGAACGACTAAGCTGCAATTAGCACATGAGGGTGCATTAGCACAACACTACTTGAGACAAAGAACCTTACAGACATTGAGGAGACTTGGAGTGCACTGGCCAACTATGGAAGCTTATGTCCATAGGATGTGTAAAGAATGCCCAATCTGTTGCACTAAACCACTAGTGGAACATGCCACTCTTTATCGAGTGTCTTTAGTGCCAGATTGGAGTGAACCCTTATGCCAGATTGGAGTGAACCCTTAGTAGCCTTCTTGAGGACGAAAACCTTTCCCCAGGATATGACATTGGCTAGACAGAGGAGTTTAGAACAAGAAGCTTTAGATTATACTCTTATTGGAGATAATCTATACAAAAGAGGAAAAGATGGGTATCTTAGATTATGTGTCCACGAGAGTGAATATCTCAAGATCTTGGAAACTACTCACCAAGGTGTAGCAGGACGACACTTTGCCCATATAGGGTGATCAAGGCAACACTATTTGCAGGTCTTTGGTGGCCCACATTTCATATGGATGCACATACTTACGTGAAGAGGTGTGATGTTTGTCAGCGAACTCAATACCCAATGTGTAAAGATGAGATCCCATTGAAACCTATGATAGGTGGACATGCATTCTCTAAGTGGGGAATAGACTTTGTCGGTCCTATTAATCCCCCAGCTAAGGGTTCCCATGCTGAGCTAAGGGTTCCCATGCTGAATACAAGATTCTGTGCAATGTGCTCACCAAATTAGTGAATAATAAACGCTCTGATTGGGACAAACAGCTACACCATGCTGTTTGGGCATACCGAGTTGCCTATAAAACGGTACTCCAAGCCACTCCCTTTCAAATGGTATTTGGCCAAAATGCAGTGCTACCATTGGACTTCTTGATACCTACATTGAGGGTAGCACAGGAGCACAAGTGGACAGGCCATGAGCTCTCATCTAGAATCTTTCGATCTTGAACATTTAGGTGAAACACGATTGAGAGCGGTAGCAGGCATTTATGCAGCCAAGAAGAGGCAAAAAGCATATTTTGACGCACATGTGAAGGATAAAGGCTTGAAAGCAGGAGACCTAGTGCTAGTCTACAATTTGAGGCAACACGCAAGGAAATTAGAAAAGAGAGGCTATGGACCAATGATTATCAATAGGATTTCCACATGTGGAGCAGTACAATTAGCCACTCTAGAAGGTGACATCCTACCAAGGTACATAAGCAGATGCAGAGTCAAGTTATATCAAGAACCCCTAACGGAAAAGATGCTAAATCAACTCAATACTGCAAAGAAACGTAAGGAAGAGGAAAAGCAAATTCGAGAAGAAGCACAGGCAGAAGCTTTAGAATGCATCCAACGAATGAAATTGAGAAGGCAAGGTAGAGATCAGCCCATGCCAGACACTCATGAAGATCTCGGTTATCACATGGACATGTGCGAGGCTTCAGGTGAACAGTCCCATAAGATAATCGATCGATGACCTTTTGTGACCCTAGAAGTAGGACAAGGAGAGAGTGCAAGGACCGTGAGAGGTTTAATTGATTCAGGAGCAGCCACTAGTGCAGTTCGACTTTCTTACTGCCAAAAATTGCAATTGAACGTCAATCCTATTGAGGCATATCTCATAGGGTTGGGAGGTGTTGAAACCCCTTGCATGGGAGAGGTGGAGCTTCCCCTCTACATTCAAGAGGTCCTAATGCCAACAAAAGTGCTAGTATGTGAAGATGAGGACCTTACCAAACCTCTTGTCTTGGGCCAAGACTGGATCTATGATCACGCAGTCAACCTCAACCTAAGAAGTGGACTTCTTCAGGCTTGGGTAGGCCAAAGCCATCTCACGATTGAATTAGCAAATCAAGCACTCAGGCCATGGGAAAAGGCACCAACTCCTAGTCCCTCAAGGCACCCACATGAAGCTAATAGTGTTCTTCTTGTCCAAAGTTCTATGGTATAGAGGATTGTCACTCTAGACGAATGTCCAGGATTCAGGGAGGAGTTCCCATCTTTTCCAAAGAGGATTCGAGGATAGCAAGCCGGGCAACACACGACACCGCGGAGGCCGATAATCAAGAAGCGTGAGCACCAACCTATGCAATATGGAGTACCTCGTGGCATGAAGCAGATCTGGATACGCAAGGATGGAAAACCCACAGCTCCAAAAACAGGTTCTCGAGGATGCACCAAAAGCCACATCCTCGAGAACAAAAATGAAGGAGTACCCTAGGCAACCTCCTAGACATACCATTTCTATTTGGGTTCCGAAGCGGTCAATGAAGGCTATCCCCAATGCTATATAGATATGGGTGCCCAAGACTTGCTTACAAGCTCAAATAGCTCCACCTCCACTCACAAGAATGAATCAACACTCGCAAGCACTCTTTGACAAAGTCCCAGGGACAACACCTACACTCCATCCCCCTACATCTTCGGTCACACCTAGGAATATCGGGAAATGGGTACCAAAAAGGTCCCAAATCCCACACAATCCAGTCCATAATACTTTACATGTAATCACCTCTAAAGGTTGCGATGCCACAATCAAAGTTTGGAGACCTAAACCCCGCATCAAACCCCTGACCCAATTTTGTAAATCCATCCACTTTGATGTAGGTGCATTCTGCGTACATCGCATATCCAAAGTATGCATCTAGGATGACACTAACCACTAACCAACATTCACACCTATCACAAACGCTTCACCCCTAACCACTAGGAATGTCATGTTAGTATTGTGGAGGGAACACCATTACATCCTGTTTCCTATGCAACACTAATGTGCCTCTCTTCTTCTAGCGGATATGCATCAACTGCTACAAGGAGTCTCATGGCCGCATCAACAGGCACAAGGTCCCAGGCAGGCACTAGTACTCAAAACAATTGGGATACCATGCCCGTGGAGACTCCATTGACAACGAGGCCTGAAGAGTTTCTAAATGTGCGAAGAATTCCCATCTCGGATCTGCCAAGTGGCCTAACAGAAAGAGTGAAAGGACATTCTCACTGGTTCAATGAGATGCCAGGAGATTTGGGGGATGCGGACCACATCTGGGAGTCCAAGTTGGAATTCAAAGGAGTCTGGTGGACATTTCAATTTTTCTCAAGAGAGTTTGAAGCATTACAAAACGTAGCACCTCTTCAAGATATTTGGCAGAAAGCGGGATTGCACGACTACTTTAGCGCATCTCTGCCTAAACCAAATTTTCTTAGGTGCTACTACTTGATAGCAACTCTTAAAGCGACAAGGGATCGAGATCAGTCAGGCACATTCCTGGTGCCCTCTCTATCAAACCAGGAGGAAATGAAAAAGTTTGAGCTGAACATAACTTTAATCAGGGAAGCCCTTCAGATGTACGGCACCCATGTACCCTCCGATCGAGATCCTTTGATACCAGAGTCTATGAAGAACAGTAAACTCAAGAAGTTGAAAGAGATGTGTGCCCTCACCCCAAACATTGCCATACCATTGTGAATGTGCCTTCAACACTTCGCATTTCCGGCTCAAGATCGATTCACACAGCCTCATAAAAAGATTTGGTATGGGTTATACCTAGCAGAGACAGGGGGTCTACCTATTAAAATGCTAGTGTGGATCCTCGACCAATTATATGAAGCAGGCAAACGAGGGGTGAGGAAGCCTACTTTGAATGGTTGTTGTGCCATTAGAAGAATTATATACAGATGCCTCGCTTATGATGTGCCGATTGCACGGGCACTTAAATACTCACAGCTGCAATTCTTCCAGGGACGAAAACCAGGGGTTCAACCAGCTAAAAGAATGCGGGGATCTCTTTCCCATGTTCCAATTCCTCGCGAGTCCACCACCGAAATCTCCCTTAGAGAAGAAGAGCAGGTGGCCCCATTCACGATCCATCTCCAAAGACCACAATTAGGGGGCATGGTACAACCCACTCCATCAGCCCCACCACTACCCATTGATGCTGAGTTTGCCTCCATGGCTGCATTAGAGGAGGATACATCCTTTGACTTTGAGACCTTCTTGCAAACAATGCAGCTATCTGAGGGTGAGTTCTTTTCAGACACTGAAGGTCTCGGATCATCATCCCAGAGAGGACACCCACATCGTGATGAATGAAGAGTACATTGGGAAGATGAGGCACAACACACTCACACGGGAGGCACACATGAACAAGCAAAGGTGTAGGGGAATGAATCAGAGGAGAGTGATGAGGAAGCCCCCGCCTACACTGCACAACTCAAATGGCTATACAAAAGATTCAAACAAGTACAAAAAAGGCATAGGTTGTCAGAAGAGGCAAACAGAGTAATGGTGAGCCAGATGCTGCAGGCGAAGGATGTTGACCCTCATTTTATAGAATCATTGAATCTTTTGGCAGATACCTGTGGAATTGTGGAAGCCATGCGGACCATGGTATATCGTACCACCCCTCAATACGACCAACGAAGGCTCGATACTCGACCGTGGAGGGGAAAGATGATTCAAATGGAAGCCTCTACCTCTCTCCCTACCACAACTCAAGCAGACGTTCACATGGGCAGCCCCACTAACACTGATGCACATGACGACAGCACACAGATACCCTCTCCACCATCACCTCCTATCCAACCCACCGAACCCCTTACCACTAGCCTTCCTGAACAACCAATATTAACCCTCAGTGAACCTATGCCACACACCACCATTTCTCCATCCTTCCCTTTACCTACATCCACTCGTTCCAGCCAATTTTCCGAACCTCAAATAGGTCATCCCGCCACCCATCAAACCATCATCGGTCACCCTTCTTATCTACCAGCTCTCGGACAGCCACATGCCCCTACCCAAACATTAACACACCCATCTTCCCTCACTACTACAGACCCTCTTTCCCAACCCCTATCCACTGTACCTCTGTTAACCCCCTCATAACCAACACAAACCACCCTACCTCCATTCTTGGAAAACCTTGTAAATGTGATTCAACAAATTGAGAATTATAAGAGAAAATCCCTTTCCCACCCCACCTCCCCCACATTCACGGCCACCACCAACACGCCACCCACCATTCCAGTATTCATGATTCATACTTCACACACAATCACGTCTGACCCCATGGACATTTCACCATCCACAGGACTACCCACCACCACTTTTGTTTCAACATCATCACTTCTCGCTTCACTCACGTCACCATTTCCAATCACTGTAGGCACAACATCCACTTTTCCCTTCCCCATTTCCTGACCCCTTGCATCTTCCACCTCTACCCCTGCATCCACCTCATTTAGTCATGCACTAGACACCATGTTCGAAGCTGCCACACAACTTAAGCAGGAGTATAGATTATTGGAAGAGAATAACAACGAGCTTTGCAATTTGTCGGCTCACCTCCAAGCGAGTGTTGATACTTTGGAGTTGCGTAATACCGCATTGCAACAAGAAGTTACAGCCCTCCAACGATCTTATGTAGAGATGGAAGCCAAATATACAGAGACGGGTAAGGCAATCGAAGAACAACTCAAAGATCAATTAGCCCGCAATGCAAGACTACAGAGAAACATGGCTTTACTCTGACGACACCTAGCAGCTGCCCAAGAAGAGATCAAAAGATTACAACAACAAAATCAAGACAATCTCGAAGCAGCCATAGAAAACACTCTAGGGGCACCCATAGATCCTGCTAGCTTCTAGGCTATCCCCTCAGAAAGTATCCAGCAAATATTGGAAACCTATGCCAACCTCTTAGAAGCACATGACCAGCTTGTCGACAAAGTGAAAGAACTACAAAGACAACCAATGCTCGCACCACATATGACATAACCAAGAAATGTGGTCAATGCTGCTATTTCACCAGAGCTAGAATCTTCAATGGCCAACGAGGTACTTGAGCTACGCCAACAAGTTGCAGAATCAAAGATTAAGTTGTTACAATATGAACGACCCCCCTCTCCACCCGATCAACCATCAAAGGAAGAAGCAGTAACCATTCCTGTGGAAGAGACCTTTGAAGATAACTATGAGCCTCAACCCCTTCCAGGAGGCAGAATCACTGACGAGGGACAAGACACATATGAAGAACCCCCTCCTGCCTGGATGAAACAAGTAGAAGAAATGGGGCCAACTCACAAAGAGTGTATATCCACTCAAATGCTGGCCATGAAGACTATTGAGGAGACCATACTTCAATCAAAATATTTCAGGCACCTCGCTTCTAGGCGACTGATAACTAGTTCAGAGTTACAGTATAAGCCCTACTTTGTGTTGTTGGCAGACTACAACGCTGAGATTAAACGCAAAACCAACAAGTACCCTATTTTTGCAACACAGTTCAAACCAGAGGACATTCCAAAGGAAGCCCAAAAAGGTGCCATATTCCAACCCATCTGGAGGCAAAAGTTATTCGAGACCTATCCAGAAATGCTACAATTGTGGGACCATGCCCCCATGCACTTAAAGTATAATCCATGCTATGGGCCAGTGCAACGAAGAATATCATGGAAAGAATTTGCCATAAAAGTTCAGAACAATGCTAATTGCAAACAATGGCTCAATTACCCCTCCATTGCACCACCAACAGGCACACCTACCATAGCATACATGATGGCTACTATCAGACACTGGATGCCACGTCTCCAACCAATAAACGATGTAGCTGCGCAGATGATGCTAAAGATCTTACACATGATGCAAATTGTACTCAAGACTTTCCGTAATGTACGTAACATCCAGCCTCCAATTCCGGGATTTATAAATGGAAATTATAACTTACTATATGATATGAGTACAATGCCTAGTATTAGGGTTGCTTATGCTTGGCATGCAAGGATTAGATATCTCCCAGCGTGCTACAAGCAAACCTTTGATGATATGTTTACCTTTGGGTTTTGGGAATCTCACTCGGAGGTGTTCTCACCACGTCCAACCATCTGCTACAGCTATTTGCATGCGAACAGACAATGCACTCAAAGCTCTACACCACCCCACAACCGGATATTCCAGGCGCGGTCAATTGGGATGCTCTTCAACGAGATCTTGTCAGGGGACTCAGGATCAGAGAATAGGAGCTAGCCTCTGAGATAGTTCAACACTACATTCATAATCCTGTGGAGCAAAGGTATGTCAGAGACGACAGATGCTAGGGGGGGAGAGTGTTGGCATCATACGGGAAGAAGCATATACGAGCATACACACAGATCTAGCACTGAGGCAACCCATCCAAATTTTTCCAATCCTTACATTGTTTTAAAAGTGATTCTCATCACTGAAAACCCTTGTAAATACTGTTTCACCTTTTTGTAGCTCCATGTTGTGCAAGCCGAGGAGTCCTCGAGCTTGAGGAGCTTTAGAAGTAATTGCCTACCAAGTTTCATATTTTTCAGAGCTCCTTTGAGCCTCCAAACTAGCTTAGGGACCTAATTTTTAACTAGACCAGACACTAGGTCTGAACACGACCAAAGCTAGTCAAAAACTATAAATAGAGCTAGAGAGCTCATTTTTGAGCAAGCTTGTTGTAGTTTTGAACTTGTATGAGAACTTTGTTGTAATAGAAGTAGTTCCATTGCCTTGTTCTCTTTGTTCTTGCCATGTGTGCGCGTGTGTGTATGTGTGTGCATGTTGGTGTGCTTCTCACTCACACATTTGTGCTCTTCACTTGCTCGAGGTATTCATACCATCCTCATGTCTTCCTGGATTGACATTAAAGGAGGTGCTACTCATCACTGAGCTACAGGCATGCCTTAAGCTGAAGATAAGCTTGATGGGACCAACTATCCAATGTGGTCTTACATGATTTTCTTTTTGCAAAACAACTATGGAACATAGTAGCGGATGTAGATCTAAGACCACAGTCTACTATTGCATATGGAGCTTCTTCTTCAAATACAATGGTTCATCCTTCTCAACCTACACAGGAGAAACTTAGATGGGGGTTGAAAAGATACTCAAGTTCATGCATTGATTGCGCTTTGTGTGAAGCTTCATATAGTTCCACACATTTGGTCATGTTCTACATCAAGATAAGTATGACACAATCTTGCTTCTTTGTGTGCCTTGCATAATGAAGCATGTGTTGCATACTTGAGGAAGCAACTTGACGATGTATGTATGGCTGAAAATGAGTCTATGGATGTGTATGTTGCATCAAGTACTTGAAAGAGTGATTGGTAAAGATAGATGAGATTATTTTGGATGCATCCGTTATCTCTACATTGTTGAAAGGATTACCAAAATCTTTTCAAAGCTTTGCCACTATACTCCATTCGGTTGCAAAAGGGGATCTAAATATGTATGTGTTTGATGATGTTGTGTCTCTTCTTTTGCAAGAAGAGCAATCGAGAGTGAATATGATTATTTTGATTGAGGGAGCCTAAGCAATTACTATCTCGCAAAAAGGGAAAATCAAGTATGGTTGAACTTTGGGTTCATCAAAACCAAAGCCTCAACCTTACTCTTCCACTCATCCCTCTAATGATGCTTATTTACAGAAGAAGAAGAGATGCAAATATCTTGGGAAGGTTGAACATACTATTGATGAGTGTAGAAAGCTTGCTAAGCGCAATGAAAAGAGGAAGAAATCTCACATGTCTGTTGCTAAAAATTCTTCAAATGCAAAGAATGATGAAGCCAACATGGCTCAAGATTTTTGCACATGTGTTTTTACATGTCATTATGATGAATCATTGCATTTTAGATGGATAGTTGTGAGCAAGGCTGATTTAGATTAGTTCTTTGACATTTGTGCTTCAAAGCACATAACTTCATTCAAAAGGTTTTTTTCATCTTTGAAAGATGCACCCAAAGGAGGACATGTGGTGTGTGCAAACAACGCCTCTTATCCTATCATTGGATTAGGAGAAATTAAACTTACAAATTCAAGTCTCAAAGCTATTCTCGAAGCAATGAGGATCATTGTCTCTACAAAAATTATGAATTGTTAATTCTCAAAAAGAAGTTGAGTTAGACATTTGATATGAAGGATTTGGGGGATGCCAAACATATTCTTGGCATGTGCATTACTCATGATAGAAGTAAAAGATGCATATACTTGTCTCAAAGTGAGTACAAATCCAAAGTACTTCACAAGTTCAATATGCAGGGTGGAAATCCATTGAGTACACCTTTACCCACATATGTGAAATTGAGCAAGGATGATTGCCCCTAATCAGATGAGGAAAAGGAATTCATGACCAAAATTCCCTATCAGTCTGTTGTTGGTAGTCTCATGTATGCTATGGTAGCTATGAGACCATACATTGCATTTGCAGTGGGAGTTATGAGTAGATATATGTCTAATCCTGTCAAGAAACATTGGGAAGCGGTCAAGATGTTTTTGAGATATTTGAGTGGCACTAAGGACAAGTGTCTATGCTTACGTAGAGGGAAAGCATCCATTATTGGTTACACATATTCTGACTATGTTGGTTGTGTAGACAATCGTAAGTCTACATCAGGGTAAAATTTTCAATAGATAGATAGATAGATAGATAGATAGATAGATAGATAGATAGATAGATAGATAGATAGATAGATAGATAGATAGATAGATAGATCAATAGATAGATAGATCAATAGATAGATAGATCAATAGATACATAGATCAATCGATAGTTGATCAATCAATAGATAGATAGATAGATAGATAGATAGATAGATAGATAGATAGATAGATAGATAGATAGATAGATAGATACATAGATAGATAAATACATAGATACATAGATAGATACATAGACAGATAGATAGATATACACACACACACATACATATATATATATATATATATATATATATATATATATATATATATATATATATATATATATATATATATATATATATATATATATATATATATATATATATATATATATATATATATATATATATATATATAGGTAGATAGATAGATAGATAGATATTTCGATAGACCTATAGATCAATAGGTCGATAGATTGATAGATCCATAGATAGATAGATAGATAGATAGATAGATAGATAGATAGATAGATAGATAGATAGATAGATAGATAGATAGATAGATCGATAGATAGATAGATAGATAGATAGATAGATAGATAGATAGATAGATAGATAGATAGATAGATAGATAGATAGATAGATAGATAGATAGATAGATAGATAGATAGATAGATAGATAGATAGATAGATAGATAGATAGATAGATAGATAGATAGATAGATAGATAGATAGATAGATAGACAGACAGACAAATAGACAGACAGACAGACAGACAGACAGACAGACAGACACACATACATACAGACAGATAGATAGATAGATAGATAGATAGATAGATAGATAGATAGATAGATAGATAGATAGATAGATAGATAGATAGATAGATAGATAGATAGATAGATAGATAGATATGATGGAGTATATCCACTCCTAGTTGCAGCAGAAGAATGATAGGCCCTTCCTAGGACCAAACAGCTCACTACCACAATCCACCAAAAATTGAATTACTCGCTAGACTTAAAGACTGAACTTACGAAATTTTGCATAGTAAAAATAGACTCTTGAAGCTTTCCAAAAAGCCATAGATCACACAATATGGAGAATGAGACCTATGTCAAGCTCATTGTACAAGACAGACCAAAATCTGCCCAAACAGATAGCTATCACTTATGTGTACCTCTTCACACACATATGTTGGGGAATATACAAAGATAGACCAGAGTGCTTTCAAAATCAATACACACAAGAATAAGGAACTCTTGATACTAAGATTACATTCAAAATAAATCTTACAACAAGAGCTTTAAGACGAGCTAACCTTGGGCATGAAACAGACAACTACACAAAGATATTGGTGACACAAAATCTCAGCCAAAGTGAAAACAACAGCAAGCAGCAGGCTAGCTTAGCTAGGGGCTAGCTTAGCTAGGGGCTATCTTAGACCTAGAGTATACACTCCCAATGAGAGCTTAAAGGTGCACAAATGAAGCTTGAGGAGGCCCCAACCTTCTTCCAAGCTATTGTCTATATATGCTCTAAAAGTTGGTGTAGAATTTGAATTCAAATCATGCCTCCAAAATTCCCCACTTTTCTCAATCAAGGTAGATGGAATCTTGAGCTAAAAAAATTGTGGAAAAGTGGTTGTAGACTTTACCAAAAAGTGAAATGACATGGCACTTGAGTTAAGCCTTGGTTCACACACATTTGAGCTTGTACATTTCTAACACTCCCCTTAAAGCTCAAGTGTTAGTCTCCATTGATCTCCTTTATGTTGAGGTTGATCTTGAACTTCTCCACCTTGCTTGCATCCATGAATTTGGTCATGTTATCTGCAAGTTGCTTCTTTGTGTTGATGTACTTTATGTCCACTTCCTTTGATAGTACCTTCTCTCTGATGAAGTGATAATGTATCTCTATGTGCTTGCTTCATGCATGGAACATAGGGTTGCTTGCTAGATGAATGCTTAACATGTTATCTCCAAATAGAGTGAACTCTTTGACCTCCACATCCAAGTCCTTGAAGAGCTTCTTGAGCCACATGATCTCACATGTAGCAAGTGCTAAAAGTTTGTACTCAGCCTCAATAGATGATAATGCAACTGTAGGTTGCTTCTTGGACATCCATGAAATGACTCTTTGACCTAGCATGAAGACATAGCTAGATGTGCTCCTTCTATCCTCCTTTGAACCAACCCAATCAACATCACTAAAGCCTTGAGGTTGTAATCCATCTCCATAAGGGTAGTATAATCCTTGGTTGACAGTGTGCTTGATGTACCTAAGCACTCTCTTGGCTATATTCATATGAACATCAGTTGGTGAATTTAGAAATTGAGAAAGAACTCCTACAACATAAGACAAATCAGGTCTTGTGATGGTAGCATAATTAAGGCTTCCAATTATGCTTCTATATGCTGAAATATCTTCAAGAGGTTGTCCTTCACCTGCACATAACTTAGTGTTTGGATCCATAGGTTGTGTGAGTGGCTTACATCCACTCATACTATACTTATAAAGTACATCTAGCAAGTATTTCCTTTGAGCAAGGTAAATGGCATTTTCCACATAAATAACTTCAATCCAAAGAAAGTATTTAAGAATCCCAAGATCTGAAATCTTGAATTCATTTCCAAGCTTGACCTTGATCCATGTGATACCTGCATCATGTTATAATCAAGTTATAACATATATGCATACATAGAGAACTAGTCCTCCTTCCTTCTTGAGGTATAAGGAAGGATCTCCATCACTTGGCTTGTATCCACACCTGCACAAATACTCCACAAGCCTTTGCTTCCATGCCCTAGGAGCTTGCTTTAAGCCATACATTGCTTTACTAAGTTTACAAACAAAATCTGAATATTTAGGGTTCTCAAACCCTAATGGTTGAATCATGTAGACTATCTCCTGCAAATCACCGGTAAGAAAAACATTCTTTACATCCAGTTGATATATTGGCCACCTCCTAGATGTGGCAACTCCAATGATTGCCCTAATTGTGGTCATCTTTGCAACCGGGTTGAATGTTTCTTCATAGTCGATCCCATAGGATTGAGCAAATCCTTTTGCTACAAGCCTTGCTTTGTACCTAGCAATTGAACTATCAGAATTTCTTTTCACTTTATAGACCCACTTGTTTCAATTACCTTCTTGTCTTGGAACAAGACTCCATGTGTTGTTGTCTTCAAGGGCTTTGTACTCTTCTTCCATAGCTTCTTGCCACTCCTTTGTGTCTTTGGCCTCTTCATAGGTAGAAGGTTCATGATCTTTGATAACCTTAGTCATCAAAGCATAATGCCTAGCAATATAAACTATCATAAAAAAGCCATGCATGCCTGGAAAAATCATCAATGAAGGTCACGAAGTAAAGATAATTCCCAAAAGAAGGTGTCTGCATAGGACCACATACATCACTATGTACAAGCTGTAATTTCTGAGTAGCCTGAACTGAACCATCTTTTGGAAAGGACAAACGTTGCATTTTCCCCAAAATACAGCCTTCACAAACATGTTTTTCGGGTGCCTCAAGTTTGGGCAAAGAGGACACCATTTCAGATTTCTGTAGGCGTAGCAAACTAGCAAAATTCAGATGACCAAAACGTGCATGCCAAAGCTTTGCATCTGACATAGCCTGAGAATCATTTACTGCACATGCCAAATCATTTATAGATCTTTCATAGTCTATGAGCTTATACAGCCCACGACATAAAATACCAGAAGCAATAATCACATCGCCATTTGACAGATCATGAACTGTACATCTGTCATCAACAAATTTCACAACCAAGCCAATCTTGGCTAATGCAGAAACTGATAACAGGTTCTTCTTGATCCCTGGCACAAATAAAGCATCTGACAAAGTGAAAGAACTACCATCAGCAGTAGTCAAAATGATCTTACCAACTCCCATAACAAGATAAGAGGAGTTGTTGGTGCATGTAACAGTATTCCATGTAGGGCCAAGCTCGAGTGAAGAGAAGAAACTGCGCTGCGAGGTAATATGTTTGGTCCCCCCACTATCAAAATACCAAACATCTGAGTCTACTGCAGACATGCACTGCTCATGAGAAGATGGGTCAAAACTGCAAACAGTAGTAAACGCCCATTCTTCTTCCTGCACAAGATTAGCAGACTCTGTTTTTGTTGTAGAGGCCTCTGCAACAACCATTCTAGCCTCTTTCTTCTTTGCTTCTTTAGCACCCAATTTTGGACAGTTCTTTATGATATGATCATTCCCTTTATAGTACTTACAAAAAAATTTCAGCTTTCCTGATTTCTTCTCATCTTTATCTTCATCTTTATCTTCCTTCTTCGAATATGCAGAATTAGTAGATTTTTTCTTACTAGTTGAAGAGCTCCATTTTCCTTTGCCTTTGTGACTAGCCAAGAAAGCTTGATCTGCAACTCGCATAATGGACCTGTTCCACCTGGACTGATCTTCCTACAATAGAACACAGACTAACTCCTCAAATGATAAGGCATTTGGATTGCCTTTCATCATCAATCGAAGAGTAGAAGCAAAACTCTTATATGAATCAGGAAGACCATTCAGAACGGTCTGCACAAGTGAGCTATCTGTTATAACCTCATCAACAGAAATCAATTGTTCCTTCAAGACTTTGATCTTCGTTCGGAAATTGTCCATAGAATCACCTTCATTCATGTGCTCACTCTCCAACTATTTTTGGAGGTAAGCAACACGAGCCTCATTCCTAGCTTGGTACAATGTGGTAAGTGTACTCCAAGCATCCTTAGCTGTTCTGCAAGAGCGAATGTGAGGAATAATGGCACGTTTGAGAGACAAAGCTATCAATGCATGTGCCTGGGCATATCTGCCATCCCAGCGAATCTGCTCTGTAGTAGGTGCAGCAAAAACTACAACACGAACAGGAATATGCAGAATATCATCATCTTCGACACCTTTTGCATCAGCTTCAGTACCTGTAGTTGTAACAGTTTCACGTGTGATAGGACATTTTTCGACACCCTGCACAATGTTCCACAGTCCTTTTGCAACCAACACATGTGGCATCATATAAGCCCATAACGGGTAGTTGGTACCATCCAACTTATCCTCAACAGCCAACATACGGAATACATCATTGCTTTCAGCCATGGTCGGTGACTAAAATACCTTGATGCAAAAAATTGAGTGTATCTCAAAAAGTTGAACAGAACTGCCCAGTCAAATTCTGCTAGACCTGTAGCAGACTTTGAGATGCTTATATTTGCGAACAGAAATTCATATATACCTTTGGCACAAAAAGACGAAATAGCCTGCACAAGCATTGCGATAGTGCGTTTGGAGGTCGAAATGAGCTCAGATCGCGATTTTGGCACCACATAGCAAAGCTGTTTTGATCTCGAGAACAGGCTGAGTATGCTCACCAAAATTCATGTGATTCTGAGACTGCAAACGGAGGAGTGTCGATGGTGTCCTAGATGAAGCGGTGACCTGCTCTGATACCAATTGTTGGAGTTAGACGTCTACGGAAGCACATGAACAACACAAGGAAGAAGAAGAAGTTTGGAGCACAACACACAATACTGAATGTATTACTAGAGAATGTACAAAGATAAGTATCCCATTAGGGCAATAGGCATATATACAAGCCGGGGAAAAAAAACCTCCTAAAGAGGGAAAAAAGTGCCCCGGCGGTCCTAATGTCTTCATATACATCACTACCTAAATATATCAACAAGGGCAACGCTTCAAAAAGCATGCATTTGCAAAAAATCTGCTTTATTTACAAATTGTCATTTTCTAAGCGATCTAGTATTTTTACAAAAATATCGCTTTCTAAGCGATCTACTAATTTTACAAAAATACATATAAAATATTATCTTCTAAATATCTGAATAAATCCATGCGCATTCATGCCCTCATGATTCTTCACCTGGTAAATCAAAACACAATCACATTTAAAACCTCAAAACATTAAAATCCATTCAACATTCCATTATTCCATAAAGTATAACAATGATAAAGCAATGAAACATAATTTTGTTGGCTATAGTTCTGAAAGCAAAGGCCATCATTTGTATCGTCCACATAATAAACCCATTCTAGTTAGCCATGATGTTGTTTTTGTGGAATATGCAATTCATCCCTTACTTTCATGTACTACGGAGAGAACAATTAACTATAAAGATGTGTATGACACATTGCCACCTCTTTTTATAGGTGCACAATCAAGTGTTGGTCCAAATGAGACAATTTCTCAACCTTTACACATCAAAATGATGATACATGATCCACTTGTTGATGAGTGGGCTGACATAGAAGAGGAAAAGTCTATGCCTAAATGACTGGTAAAAACTTTGAGAGATAGCAAATTTGATGCACCATTGCTATATCATACTCATATAGACTCTCATAGTGCTTGATTTGCACCAAAATGTTATGCAATGGTTGTCTCTAGTCTTTGTGATGAGAATGATCCTACTTCTTTTGATGAAGCAAATAATCCAAAAAAATTGGATGGCTCTATGCAATCAGAATATAGTGCCATTATGAAGAATGGTACATGGTCTTTATGTGATTTGCCTCCAAGCAAAAAACCCATTCACACTAAATGGATATACAAGATGAAATGTAAGCATGATGGAGCTTTTGATAGATATAAGCCTAGGCTTGTTGCCAAAGGTTATGCTTAAGTGAGAGGCATTGATTTTGATGAGACCTTTGCTCCCACATGCCCAATGACTAGTGTTCTTAGCATTTGTCTACTTGCTGCTCATGGTTGGAATGTACATCAATTGGACATTAAAACCACATTTGTGAATGGTGACTTACATGAAGAAGCATATGTATTTTAGTCTCATGGTTTTAGGGAAAAAGGGCATGAAAAAAAGTGTGTAGGTTGAAAAAGGCACTATATGGTTTGAAGCAAGCACCACGTGCTTGGTATGATAAAATATATGCCTACTTGCTAACACATGGTCTTGAGAATAGTCCAAGTGAGAGCATCTTATATGTTAAGTGTGCAGATGATGTACTTCTGATCATTGTTGTATATATTGATGCTATGCTGCTCACTCGTCCTAATGAGAAGCATATTTCTGAATTTAAGCATGATTTGCATGCTCTTTTGAGATGTTAGATTTGGGGCATTTGCATCATTGTTTGGAGATTCAATTTATGAAAGTTGACGAAGGATCATTATCGTCAAATTTACATGCTTTCTTTGACTACTTAGATTGTTTTAGCATTATCACAAGATTTACATGCTTTTTCTGACTCAAACTAGGTTGGTTGCTATGACACTCGTGTTCCCACTCATGGTTTTTGCTTTGTGCTTGGTAGCTTATGCATATATTCATTGAGCAAGAACTAGCCTATTGTGGCCACTGCAGGTCACTTATCTTTATAGTTTGACTTGGTAATACATTCAGTATTGTGTTGTGCCCCAAGCTTCTTCTTCTTCCTTGCGTTGTTTGTGTGCTTCCATAGACCTCAAACTCCAACAAGACCCTCTTTGTCGGGAACTACATAACCATCTACTTGTTCCATATAGATCTCTTCTATAAGATCTCCATGTAAGGAAAATAGTTTTCACATCCATTTGGACCATCTTTAAGTCCTCCATTGCATCGAATCCAAGTAACATGTGTAGCATATTCATCTTGACAACTAGAGAGAAGATTTCCTTGAAATCAACACCATGTTCTTGCTTAAAACCCGTTGCAATCAGTTATCCTTTAAACTTGGGAGAAGCACTATCCGATGTGAATTTTAGCTTACATACCCATTTACATGGTAAAGATTTCTTTCCGTTTGGCAAAGGTACCAAATCTCAAGTACCATTTTTGTGAATAGAATCCAATTCACTCCATGGGATGCTTCCCGTTGACATGATCCTTTGTTTGCATAGCCTCTTTATGACAAGAAGGCTCACTAGGACATGGCAATATAACAAAATCCAAACCTAGAATATATCTATCAAGTGGATGCAAGACATGAGTAGAACATCTCAATGGTTGCTTAATAAAAACATTTGTAGACTGATGTGATTGGACATTCTCCTAAACATCCCTATGTGTAGCATTCTTATGCATGCTGACTAGACGAGAAGTATCCTCGAAACACCACTCTTCTTACTTTAACCTCCTTAATGTGTTGTTTATGCACCCTAGACCCCTTGAAAATGACATCACTACTTTTGATCACTGACCGTGTTTCAGGATCCCATAAACAATATCCAAATTGATCATGTTGCCCATATTTATGAAAAATACATTTCTTTGACTTATAGTTGAGCTTTGTCTAAGATTCTTGGGTATATGAACATGTGCTTCAGACCTAAAAACTTGAAGATGATCATCATATGGTGGCTTCCCTCTCCATTACTCTTATGCCACTTTTAGACCTTTCACAATACTAGGTGAAATGTTAATCACCTGAACTGCAACCAATACTACTTCTACCCAAAAGCCTTGTGAAGGTTTGCATGATGTAACATAGAAACTACTGTTACCGTTAGTGTCCATGTGAAAGGCCAAACGACCACTGGAAACTTCTTTGTATATGTTCTTTAATAAAATATATAGTGACCTGGTCAGTCACAGACGATAAGTTCGACCACATTTGTAAGACCTAAGAAGTTTGTCTTTGTGCTCCTTGTGTACTGTGTTTTCTGCGTATCTTTACAGGTGCTGTGCGGAGTACCGTGTGCAGCCTTAGGAGCTTTGTTTTCTACTCCGAGGATATCGTCGTGGAGCTCTCGATAAGGAGAGTGCACCGTGGTGCGTCGCCTTCGAAACCCTTCACTGGTATCAGAGTAGTTCAAGGCAAAAGCTTTGTTCCTTTTGTGCGAGCGAAGTGAGCACCCTCCGGCTTTCTCCAAGGCTTATGACTAAGGCGGCAACCAAGGCATAGACCTTGGCATACCTTGTCATCCAAGTCACCGAAGTCACTATTGGTGCCGTTGGCTGCGTGCACCTCAACGATCAAGGAATATAGAGGTTCCAGGTACTTCCCGGGAGGTCACCCATCCCAGTACTGTTCCCCCCGAAGCTCGCTTAACCGTGGCAATCTCTTGCCACTAAGCTACACTCGTGGTGTATGAAGAAGGGGAAATACTAAGGTTGACATTACCTTGAACATGTTTTGGTCCCTCAAAGCTTCATTCTTTGCTTTCAAAGCCTATTTTTGAAGCATTTTTGGGATGTCTTTTGGAGCCGTTTTGGAGTACTTTCGCACATAGTTCTCTTCACATAGGTCCAAGAACATCAAGAAGAGTGTTCTTTGTACTTCTCCGACATTAAATGTCAACCTTTGGGGCTGTGTTTTCAGCCACACTCGCAAAACTACAGGTTTCTTGAAAGATTTCAGTTTTGGTGGGAGCAGCTGTTGCAAATTTATGTAGATTTTTTGAGCCAAAAACATCAGAGTTGACAGACACTTGCAGGTGTTATTGGTTAGCTTTTGGGTTGTGCATTCATACTTTTAGTGTCATTTTACTGCAAATATTGAGCACATACACATTATGTACACTTCTGTGGATATCGCTTATGTACATACATGTGGTCATTGATATAGCGGTTACATTCTTTGCATAAAGCCTTTTACATTTGATAAAGAGGGTCGTGGTGAGGTTTTGTTAACTGGGAGACACCCGTTGATGCAGGTGGAAGACTTACCCAGCTTCGCCATAGGAGATGTATGATAGTTTTCCATAGGTGCTCAATAAGCCTAGTTGGCTTCTATTGGGTAACTGATTATATGTAGTGGAGTTAGTGATTCACTATGCAGGCAAACATGTCAGTACTTGCAGTTTTATGATATTTTGACACTGGTCATACACTCATTTTGCAGAGGATACTCTGGCAAAATTTTTCCAGATTTTTGGTTTCGTCAACTATACAGTGGTCGATTTACTCCTTGATACACTTATTCATTGGTGTTCAGACTCTTCCAGCTCCATTGTCATTCCATTCAATTCTCTATCATCATGGCATCAGAGGTCTCAGGCACATTCGGTGGATCAGGATCTAGTGCTAGTGTTCCGAGGAGGAGCTATAACTTGTAGGGCAAAGACCATTTTGAGATCCAAAAATTTGATGGCACAAACTTTGCTTCTAGCTACTTACCTATGTCATCTTTCTCCGATTTTTCATTTTGTGAGCATTGTCAATATGGAAAGCAAACTAGAAATGTGCATAGAACGCACATTGACTCTTCAATTCAACCTTTAGATCTCGTTCATACAGATGTGTGTGGTCCTATGCCCACTAGGTCCTTAGGTGGTTCTCTTTACTTTGTCACTTTCATAGATGATGCTACTAGAAAAGTTTGGGTATATCCTATCAAATCGAAGGATGAGGTATTCCCTACTTTCAAAAAATGGCTTGCTTCAATTGAGACTGAAAAAGGAACTAAGCTTAAGGCTTTATGTTTAGATAATGGGGGTGAGTATACCTCACATGAATTCATGCTTTTTTGTCAGTCTAGAGGGATTTGAGAGAGTTTACAGCTCCCTATACCACAGTATAGAATGGTGTAGCGGAGAGGATGAATAGAACTATTCAAGATAGAGTAGTCTCTATGTTGCATCATGCAAACCTCTCACAAGGTTTTTGGGTAGAAGCAGTATTGACTGCAGTTCATGTGATTAACCTTTCACCTAGTGCTGCCAAAGGTTTGAAAGTGGCACAAGAGTTATGGACATGAAAGTCACCATATTATGATCATCTTTGAGTTTTTGGGTGTGAAGCATATGTTCATATACCAAAGAATCTTAGACAAAAGTTGGATCATAAGTCAAAGAAATGCATTTTTCTTCGATGTGGTTGAGAAGGACAATTTGGATATCGCTTATGGGATCTTGAAACACGGTCAGTGATCAAAAGTAGTGATGTCATTTTCAATGAGTCTTGCATAAACAACCCATTAAGGAGGTTGAAGTGAGGAGAGTGGTGTTTGAGGATACTAGTCCTCCGGTTAGCATGCATAAAAATGCTGCACATAGGGATGTTCAAGAGAATGT
This sequence comes from Ceratopteris richardii, assembly GCA_020310875.1. NCBI lineage: Eukaryota > Viridiplantae > Streptophyta > Polypodiopsida > Polypodiales > Pteridaceae > Ceratopteris > Ceratopteris richardii. Next base: position 12,237,979 of record CM035408.1, on the reverse strand, counting down.
CCATTCAGATCAGTCTGCACATATTCCTGTTCAGCAACCATTGAGATGTTTTGCACGTGTCTCACATCCACCTGAGAGATATGTTCCAAGTTTAGATTTTGTTATGCTAACATACACCGGTGAGCCCTCTTGCTACAAAGAGGCTATGCAGATAGAGGATCATGTCAAGTGGGAGTGTGCCATGAAGAATGATTTGGATTCTATTCACAAGAATGGTACTTGGGATTCGGTAACTTTGTCTCTACACAAAGAGATGCTCAGATGGCAGCTTTATATGCTTGATACTTTATGTCCATGATATGTTGATTGCTGGGAAGTCCTCTTATGATTTGTCAATTCTCAAAAAGAAGTTGGGTCATACATTTGATATGAAGGATTTGGGGGATACCAAACATATTCTTGGCATGGGCATTACTCGTGATAGGAGCAAAAGATGCTTATACTTGTCTCAAAGTGAGTACATATCCAAAGTACTTCATCGGTTCAATATACAGGGTGGAAAGGCATTGAGTACACCTTTACCCACATATGTGAAATTGAGCAAGGATGATTGCCCCAAATCAGATGAGGAAAAGGAACTCATGACCAAATTCCCTATCAGTTTACTCTTGGTAGTCTCATGTATGCTATGGTAGCTACGAGACCAGACATTGCATTTGCAATGAGAGTTGTGAGCAGATATATGTCTAATCCTAGTAAGAAACATTGGGAAGCGGTCAAGATGATTTTAAGATATCTGAGTGGCACTAAGGACAAGTGTCTATGCTTAGGTAGAGGGAAAGCATACATTATTGGTTACACAGATTCTGACTATGCTGGTTGTGTAGACAATCGTAAGTCTACATCAGGTACATTTTTCATTTTGCTCGAGGTGCTATCGGTTGGAGATCTCGTCTTCAAGAATGTACAATTGTTTCCACCACAGAGGCAGAGTATGTTGCAGCAAGTGAGGCATGTAAGGAAGCATTGTGGCTTTCTCGCCTTGCTTGTGATATGGGTTTACCTCAGCATGTACCTCGTTTGCTCAGTGATAGTCAGAGTGCCATTGCTTTGGCTAAGAATCCGGTCTATCATGCAAAGACCAAGCACATTGAGATGAGGTATCACTTCATTTGAGATTGCTTAGCCACTGAGATCATTATTCTTGAGAAGGTTCACACTCGAGATAATACTGCAGATGCTTTGACTAAACCTCTACCACAGGATAGCTTTCGACACTGTTGTCACTTAATGGGGGTTACTTGATTCATGATCTTACACAATCACTTGTATATTGTGTATCATGCCCATCGGGTGGGAGGTATAGTTTGTATACTTACACTCAGGTATTCTTTATCATTCTTTATTTTTCTCCCATAGTTACTTTGGCCATATTGGCCTTTAGTGGGAGATTGTTACCGTTAGTGTCCATGTGAAAGGCCAGATGGACATTGGACACTTCTTTGTATATGTTCTTTAATAAAACATATAGTGGCCTGGTCAATCACAGACAGTAAGTTCGACCGCATTTGTAAGGCCTAAGAAGTCTGTCTTTGTGCTCCCTGTGTACTATGTTTTCTGCATATCTTTGTAGGTGCTGTGCGGAGTACCGTGTGTGGCCTTAGGAGCTCTATTTTCTACTCCGAGGATATCGTCGTGGAGCTATCGATAAGGAGAGCGCACCGTGGTGCATCGCTTTCAAAACCCTTCAACTACTCTATCCTAAATAGTTCAATTCATCATCTTAGCTAAGTCATTTTGTATTGGGGTATAAGGAGATGTAAACTCTCTATGAATTCATTTAGACTAATAAAAGAGGTTGAATTCATGTGAGGTATACTCACCTCCGTTTTCAAAACATAAAGCTTGAGCTTAGGTCCTTTTGTAATCTCAACCAAAGCAAGCCATTTTCTGAATGTAGGGGATACCTCTTCCTTTGACTTGAAGGATATACCAGGAATTTTCTAGTAGCATTATCTATGAAAGTGAAAAAGTAAAGAAAACCACCTAATGAACTTGTGGGCATATGACTACACACATTTGTATGAACAAGATCTAAAGGCTGAATTGAAGAGTTAATGTGTGTTTTATGCACATTCCTAGTTTTCTTTCCATAATTCTCACAAGAGAAAATTTTGAGAAACATAACGTAAGTAAGTAGCCAGAATGAGAAAGATTTTCCATTCCACTATGAGATATGTGGCCCGAACAACCATGCCATATACAAGCCATAGGTTGTTCGGTGATAACTAACAAGTGTTCTTTCTATGATACAAATAAAGGATAAATTGAACCAACTTTTTTTCCTTTTTCAATAACCATATCGCCCTTTGATATGAAAAAGGATTGATCATAGAAAACCCCTTTGTAACCAATGTAATCAAGTTGACCAATTGACATCAAACTGCATGATAATTGAGGCACATGACATACATTATTAAAAACAAATTTTGAACCATCAACAAACTTCACAACCACATCTCCAATCTACAACATCACCAGTAAGAGTCACCAAGTCTCCTGGTACCAAGAAGCTTTGCTATGTAAGTAGATAACCATTCTTCATATGGTGTCACATGGAAAGAAGCACTAGAATCTAACAACCATGTGTGGGAAAGAGAATCAACCATGAGAGCCTCATTAGGCACAATATTATCAAGTGTCAACACATCAATGCCATTAGAAATAACATTATTTTCTTCCATCTGCGTAGTCAAAGTAGATAGTGCAGATAATTGTTTAACATGCCCATCAACATGTTTTCCTTTTAGAGTTCTTCAGCATATATAAATCTTTCTTCATATGTGCTTTCTTATGAAAATCATGGTGCTCAATATCCTTCTTCCTTGATTTACTTATACTCTTATTTTGTTGACCATTCTTTTTCCTCTTCTTTCTCCTTCCATTTACTTGGTACGAATCACAAACACTATATGCACCTCCATGTTGAGTGCCAAACATAGACTTTCTACCAATCTCTTCACTCAAGATTGCTCCACATATGTCATCATAGAATAGTTTACCACCAGATGCGTTATTGCTAATAGCTGTGCAAAACTTATCCCATGATGATGGCAAGGTGCATAACAACAATGTTGCTTTCATTTCATTATTGATTTCCATCTTCTAAGCCTATAACTGAGAAAATATAGCACCAAACTCATTTAGATGAGCAACAACACTATCTATCTCCTTCATGCAAAGATCATATAACTTTCTCATTAGATAACTTTATTTGATATCATTTCTTTTTTATAAGTGTTGCATAACATCTTCCAAAGATCCTTTGCACTCTCACAATCCAATACTATAAAGTAAACATTCTTTGCTAGGTGCAACCAAATGGTAGACCTAACCATTTCATCCAACTCATCCCAATCATCATAATCCGTATCAGCAATTTGTTTGAGATTTCATTTACTAGCTTCCACTACCTCCTCTGAATCAACACATCTTTGATATGGTTCTTCCAGAAAGCAAAATTTGTGCCATCAAATTTCCAGATCTCAAAATGGTCTTTGCCTTGCAAGCTATACGTCCTCTGGGAACACTGGCACTAGAACCTGATCCGACAGATGTGCCTCAGACCTCTTATGCCATGATGATAGAGAACTCACTAGAATGATAATGGAATTGAAAGAGTACGAACACCACTAAGGCTCATAATAGGTGACCAAGTGTCAAATTCTAGGAGAATTTTGATAGTCTCCCTAGAAAAATGGATCAATGAATAGTAATGACCAACCAAAGAGATTATGTGGGAATGTATGTGCTCATATTAATGAGTGCATCAAGGAGAAAAGTCAACCACTGTATAGATAAAAAATTAAAATTTGGAAAAACTCTATGAGAGTCTCCAATGCAAAATGAGCATATGAATAATGTAGGAAACTCCTAAAATAGTGAGTACTCATAGGTAAACTTGCATAGTGAATCACTGACTCTACTACATATAACCATTTAACCAAAAGAGCCAACTAGGCTAATCCAGAACTTATGAACAACTAGCATACATCTCCTATGGTGAGGATGGGTAAGTATTCTACCTGCATCACCAAAGAGACCTCGACATCTAGGTGTATCCCAATTCAATAAACCTGACCACGACCCTCTTTATAGATGTCAAGGGCTTTATGCAAAAATGTAACATCTATATCAATGACCACATGGATATACATAAATGATATCCATAAAAGCATGCATAATGTGTATTGTTGGATTTAGACGTCTATGAAAGCACATGAACAAAACAAGGAAGAAGAAGAAGCTTGGAGCACAACACACAATACTGAATGTATTACCACTAGAATGTACAAAGATAAGTAGCCCATTAGGGCAATAGACATATATACAAGCCGAGGGAAAAAAACCTCCTAAAGAGGGAAAAAAGTGCCCCGAGAGTCCTAGAGTGTTCACACACATCACTACCTAAATATATCAACAAATCCCCCCTAGGAGTGATGTGGTGAACAAGGAGCGAGCACTCATGTATAAGGAAGTGGCAAGCTATGCGGTATTAATCCACAAAAGAAAGTAAGCCCAAAGCTAGCGAAAAGCTTCAAACTTCTCCCTAGGCAGAGCCTTCGTGAAAAGGTCTGCAACGTTCTCCTGCGTGGGCACATATGCCAAGCTAGTCTCCCTAGCAGAGAACCTCTCCTTGACATAATGATAATGCACCTCGATGTGCTTAGTGCGAGCATGGAACACAAGGTTCCTCGCAACTGCCAATGTGCTCTGACTGTCAATAAAGATGGTGGTGGCAAAAGACTGACCAACACCCAAATCAGCCATAAGGCTTCTGGGCCACACACACTCAACAATCACTCTAAAAGCTTTCCTATACTCAGCCTCACAACTAGAAGTGGCCACAGTAGGCTGCTTCTTGCTCAACCAAGATATACATGAGCTACCAAGCATGAAGCAAAAACCACTGGTGGACACACGAGTGTCATAGCAAACAGCCCAATCACTGTCAGAAAAAACATGCAAATTTGGCTGTAGTGATCCCCCCTTGGGATAAAACAATCCAAGTAGTCGGGTACCACTCAAGTAGCGAAAGATGCGCTTAACCACCTGCCAATGCTTGACACCTGGGCAATGCATAAACCTGCTCATCTGTGATATAACAAACTGAATATCTAGCCAAGTAATGCATAAGTAAATCAAGCATCCAACAACTTGCTATAGAGAACAACATCAAATGCATCTCTAGCATCATGAAGACTCAATCGTAAACCTGTCTCCATAGGAGTGGCAGTAAGCTTACAATCGTCAAGGTAAAAATGCTGCAATAATGTATCAATATATTTCATTTGACACAAAGCCATTCCACCATCAACTTGCTTAAACCGAATGCCCAAATAATGATGCAAATGCCCCAAATCAGACATCTCAAATGAGGCATGCAAATCAGCTTTAAAATCAGCAATATGCATGTCATGAGGACTAGTGAGCAGCATGTCATCAACATATACCACAATGATTAGAAGCACATCATTAGCACGCTTAACATACAAGGTGCTTTCAGTTGGACTGTTCTCAAAACCATGTGCAATTAGATAGGCATGTATCTTTTCATACCAAGCATCTGGTGCTTGCTTTAAACCATATAATGCCTTCTTTAACCTGCACACCTGGTTTTCATGCCCTTCCTGCACAAAGCCACGGGGCTGAAAAACATACACTTCTTCATGCAAGTCACCATTCATAAATTTTGTTTTCATGTCCAACTGATATACATTCCAACCATGATGAGTTGCAAGTGCACAGATGCTACAAACAGTAGTCATTCGGCAAGTAGGAGCAAAGGTTTCATCAAAATCAACGCCTCTTTCCTGCGCATAACCCTTTGCAATTAGCCTAGCCTTATACCTATCAACTGCTCCATCATTTACGCTTCAGCTTGTACACCCACTTTGTGCCAATGGCCTTCTTTCTAGGAGGCAAGCCATATAAAGGCTAGGTACCATTCTTCATTATAGCATCATATTCAGATTGCATAGGAGTCATTCAATTTTTTGAATTTTGTGCTTCTTCAAATGAAACAGGCTCATTCTCATCACAGAGACTTGACGCAGTCATAGCATAGCAATCTGATGCAAAAGAGACACTATGAGACCCTAACCGAGTATGATATGACAGAGGTGCATCTAATTTGCTGTCATGCAAGGTCTCCACCAACCATTTTGGCATAGTTTTTGCCTGCTTATCAGCTCTCTCATCAACAAGTGCATCATGTAAATCTACATTAGAAATGGGATGATCTGAATCATCACATGAAACTTGCAAAGGCTGAGAAGTTGCCTCATTAGGACCAACACTAGATTGTCCACTTGTAAAAAGAGGCAGCAAAGTATCATACATGTCTTTGGAGCTAACAGATGTCTCCTTAGTACATGAAAGCAATGGCTGAATAGCATCTTCCACAAAAACAACATCACGGCTAACCAAAATGCATTAATCTGTGGATGATTTAGACGATAACCTTTACTTTCAGAACTGTACCCAACAAAAATACATTTTATTACTTTATCATCTAATTTTCTGCGATGTTGTTCATGCACTAATGCATACGCCAGACAACCAAAAACACGCAGATGAGCAACAGATGGCTTGCGACCATGCCAAGCCTCATATGGAGTGATAGACTGCAGCACTTTAGTGGGACACCTGTTAAGTACATATGATGCACACATGACAACCTCAAGCCAGAAACTATGTGGTAAAGCCTGACTCTTGACCATACACCTCGCCATCTCCATGAGTGACGTGTTCTTTTGTTCAGGAACTCCATTCTGTTGAGGTGTATACGGCATTGTACACTGCTGTTTTATCCCACATTTAGCCAGAAATGCATTAAAGTCAGAAGACATATATTCCCCCCCTCGATCTAAACAGAGGGTGCCCATTTTACATGCTAACATATTTTCAACCAAAACCGGAAATTGTTTGAAGCACATAAACACCTCGAACTTTGCCTTCAATGGATATACACATGCATGCCTGGAAAAATCATCGATGAAAGTCACGAAGTAAAGATAGTTCCCAAAAGAGGGTGTCTGCATAGGACCACACACATGAATGTGTAAAAGCTTCAATTTCTGAGTAGCCCTAACTGAACCATCTTTTGGAAAGGAAGAACACTACATTTTGCCCAAAATACAGCCTTCACAAACATGTTTTTTGGGTGCCTCAAGTTTGGGCAAAGAGGACACCATTTCAGATTTCTGCAGGCATATCAAACTAGCAAAATTCAGATGACCAAAGCGTGCATGGCAAAGCTTTGCATCTGATATAGCCTGAGAATCATGTACTACACATGCCAAATCATTTACAGATCTTTCATAGTCTATGAGCTTATACAGTCCACGACATAAAATGCTAGAAGCAATAATGGCGTCACCATTTGACAGATCATGAACTGTACATCTGTCATCAATAAATTTCACAAGCAAGCCAATCTTGGTTAATGCAAAAACTGATAAGAAATTTTTATTAATCCCTGACACAAACAAAGCATGTGACAAAGTGAAAGAACCACCATCAACAGTAGTCAAAATGATCTTACCAACTCTCATAACAGGATAAGAGTTGTTGGCGCATGTAACAGTATTCCCTATAGCGGCAGGCTCGAGTGAAGAGAACAAACTTCGCAGCGAGGTAATATGCTTGGTCACCCCACTATCAAAGTACCAAACATCTGAGTCTACTATAGACATGCACTGCTCATGAGAAGATGAGTCAAAATTGCAAACAATAGTAAACGCCCATTCTTCTTCCTGCACAAGATTAGCAGACTCTGTTTTCGGTGTAGAGGCCTGTGCAACAACCATTCCGGCCTCTTTCTTCTTTGCCTCTTTAGCAGCCAATTTTGGACAGCTCTCAATGACATGATCATTGGCTTTACAGTATTTGCAAAATAGTTTCTGCTTTTCTGATTTCTCCTCATCTTTGTCTTCCTTCTTCAAATGTGCAGCATTTGCAGATTTATGCTTACTAATAGAAGAGCTCCTTTTACCTTTGGCCATCTCACTAGCCAAGAAAGCTTGATCTGCAACACACATAATAGACCTATTCTGCCTAGACTAGTCTTCTTGCAACAGAACATAGACTAACTCCTCAAATGACCTTTCATCATCAAACGAAGACTAGAAGCAAAACTCTGATATGAGTTAGGAAGACCATTCAAAACGGTCTGCGCAAGTGAGCTATCCGGTATAACTTCATCAGCATAAATCAACTATTCTTTCAAATCCTTGATCTTTGTGAGAAAACTGTCCATAGAATCACCTTCATTCATGTGCTCACTCTCCAATTGTTTTTGGAGGTAAGCAACACGAGCCTCATTTCTAGCCTGGTACAATACGATAAGTGTATCCCAAACATCCTTAGCTCTTCTGCAAGAGTGAATGTGAGGAATAATAGCACATTTGACAGACAAAGCTATTAATGCATGTGCTTGAGCATTTCTGCCATCCCAATGAATTTGCTCTGCAGTAGGTGCAACAGAAACAATAGCACGAACAGGAATCTATAGAATATCATCATCTTCGACACCGTCTCCATCAACTCAAGAACTTGAATTTGTAGTACCTGTATTCGCAGGTGTAACAAGTCATCTTTCAACGCCCTGCACAATATTCCATAGTCCTTTTGTGACCAATACATGATGCATCATATAAACCCACAATGGGTAGTTGGTACCATCCAACTTATCCTCAATGGCCAACATATGAAATACATCACTACTTTCAACCATGGCCGGTGGTTAAAATACCTTGATGCAGAAAATTGACTGTATCTCAAAAAGTTGAGCAGAACTACCTAGATAAATTTTGCAAAACCTGTAGTAGACTTCGAGACGCTTATACTGGCGAACCAAAACTGGTATATACCTTTGGCACAAAAAGATGAAATAGCCTACACAAGCGCTGTGATAGTGCATTCAGAGGCCGAAACGAGCTCAGATCACGATTTTGGCACCAAAAAGTGAAGCCGTTTTGATCTCTGAAACAACCTGCGTATGCTTACCGAATTTCGTGTGATCCTGAGACTGCAACCGGAGAGGTGTAGACAACACCCTAGATGAAGTGGCGACCTACTCTGATACCAATTGTTGGAGTTAGACGTCTGCGGAAGCACGTGAACAACACAAGGAAGAAGAAGAAGCTTGGATCACAACACACAATACTAAATGTATTACCACTAGAATGTACAAAGATAAGTATCCCATTAAGGCAATAGGTGTATATACAAGCCAAGGAAAAAAACATCCTAAAGAGGGAAAAAATTTCCCCCACGGTCCTAGAGTGTTCACACACATCACTATCTAAATATATCAACGTGTATGTGCTCATTATATGCAATAAAATGGCATTGAAAGGTTGAATTTATAGCCCAAACACTATCCACACCATTTGCAAGTGTTTGTCAACTCCGTTCTTTAGAGCCAAGAGACTTGCAGTGGCTACTCCCACCACAACTCAAAGGCTTCCAAGAAACCTATAAAAAGACTTAAGAGTTGAAAATTAAGTGATAAAGATGAATGTACATTGCCAAGGAGATACATTCTCAAGTCTCTCTAGTGCCAAGATTGATCTTTGGACCAATCTTTCCACGGCCAAAACTATCCCAGAATTCCAAAACCACCTTTTAATTTTCTTCAATTTTATACCCAAAGAAACTCTTAGAAAATCGATGCAAAGAGTCCAAAAGTCACTTTGAAGGCTCCAAAATAATGTTAACCTTAAGATCTTCACTCCTACAATCACCAAGCAACTAGGACTTAGTGGTAGGGAAACCAGCCAATTAGGCATACTTTGGGGGGAACAATACTAGAATGGGTGGCATCTCAAGAAGTACTAGTACTTTGTCTTTCTTGATTGTTGAATTCCTTTCTCGCATGCGACCAATGATGCCAACAATGACTTAGATAAGGTATGCCAAGATCTATGCCTTGATCGCCACCTTAGAGAAAGCCACTACAAGCCACAAAGTACCTAGCACCGATGCTGCTCGCTCAACTTGCACAATAGCAAAAACATTTTGTTGCAAACTTCTCTGATACTAGTGAAGTGGTGCAATGGCGATGCACCACTATGTATTCTCTTTTTAAGAGAGCTTTAAGGTGATGCTCTCATAGTAGAAAACTGAGCTCTGGATGACACACATGGTACTTCGCACAGACTGTAGAATACATAGAAATTACACAATAAATAGAGACTTTGGACTTAGATTTTCAAAGTCTTACAAACATGACCGAACTTAGAATTTGTGGCTGACCACACCACTATATGTTTTATTAAAGAATATATGGGGAAAAAAACCTCCTAAAGAGGAAAAAAATGCCCCTACAATTTAAGTGTGTTCACACACATCCTTATTGAAATATATCGACTTTTACCAAATGTTAAGGAAATAAGCTTACCCGCTAGTATCTTAATTGTTACCTAGATGACAAGTAGACCACCCTTTTCTGCCCCTTCCTCGAATTTGAGCTAAAGCTCACTTGACAAGATGGAGAAAATAAGGAAACAAGGCCTTTTTGTGCTCATCGCTTGTGAGCCCACTCATCATTAAGTTATAGGTTCATCCTCCTCATTTCCAACTCTAATTTCATAACCAATGTGGACATGTTTAAGAGCAAAAGTTTTCCCATCTCTATTATCATCACTATCATCATTTTTGTATTCTTACGTTTTTCATTTCCGAAACAGTTCCCTTTTCGAGCATGGGTTTCACTACAAAACTAGACATATGATCAAATCTATAGTTTTTCACTCACTTTTGTAGCGTGCATCCATTTGCCCCAATGCGTCAACTTGAGCGGGTCGGTTGAGTGTATGAGTTGTACCTTTCAAATTCCGAAGTGATAGAAGAATAAATCAAAGCCCGAACTTCAAACGAAGAAAACCTTTGTCCGTGTCACCACTAAAGAACACTGACTTACGAGGTCGGGTGTGTCATTCCAATTCATTGTACTTATAATTAATAAAAAAAAAAAAAAAAAAAAAAAAACCCACTGACTTCCTCGAACAAATTCTCATACTCGTTTTGTAGAGGAACTGGATCTGCTTGGCCTCTTGTTTTTTTAAAATGAAGTTCGATATAATTTGGCCTGCTTTTCTTTCCCCTTGGCATAAACACTAACGAGAGGCACTGTTTGTTTCGATCTCGAATTCCCCCCTCTCCTTAGTGACATCAAGTACGACGTCGTCGACGACGGAGGCTCAAAAGTCGAACATTGTGCCTTCCTCGTCCGTTTGTGCTTACATGATTCGCATTGATCATAAGATCTTCGTCTGTGTCGTAAAACGTCATGGTTACCATTCCTTACTTTGCAGCCCTTACGACTTACTTCAGCTACGGTCTCCTTTTTGTCTTCGGCCATGTACGAGATTTCTTTCGGCGCCTCCTGCGCACATCTGATGCTCCCAAGGTGGGCCTTCGACAGAAGATCCCTGTTTACATCACTAGAAACTTGCTGATACACTGCGCCATTTAACACGCACCATTGCGCGTGTCCACTGCTGTCTACATTATCATAGATCCTCGCTAACAAGCCTATAATGCGAGCTTTGACATATTGAATTCATACTTTTGGAAAATTCTGGTAATGGTGCAAGTTTTTTTACAGGGATACGCACCCTTATGCCGTGATTTCGAGGATTTCTATACGAGGAGGCTTTATCACCGTATTCAGGTATTCCTATTTGACATTTCAAACTTTGTATATTCACGTAGGATCTTATTTTGCATGAAGTTTGCATTTACAACCACTTCCATTCATTTTTATATCTTATACATGAGTATTCTTTCGTTCACTTTGAAACTAATGAATAGGATATTCTGAAGACTACAAGTATATCTTAAAATTTGATCTGAAACTGCTTGTCAATATGGTGTCCAGCCTTTTAATATAGGGATCATGGTAACATGAGACTATCAGATCTAGAGATCAAAGTTTGTATATGCTGGTACTCATCCCAGTGCTTAACAAGTCCGAGACAATGACCTTCTTTATCTATATCTTGAGATTACTATAGGCAAAATTTCTACCGTTTATGACATTGCGAAACATGTTTTTTCTTGTTTTTTTAACTTGAGGCTAAGTAATTTCAGGCGCAGGCATAGTAGACCGTGAGGATTTTTTTTTTCTTATTCCTTTTTCTTTTTTTGAATGAAAATTTATCATTTCAGCTCATAGTTTACACCAATTACCCTTCCTGTGTCCTTGACTGCAACCCTTGGAAGATGACTCCCAACTTTTGTGAGTTGTAGCGCATTGCATAATATCGGGCTACCATAAAGTACACCCCATCCTACCATTTTGGAAATTACGAGGCTGACGGAGTAGGATGATATGAAGACAAATGTAGTGCTAGGTTGTCTTCTAAGAAGACAACAAAGTGTAAGGTGATCTTCATGCTCTTCCCTCTCGCACTATGTAGTATTTTCATCATTGCATGAAACCACATATACATTGAAAACACCTTCTATAAATCTAGGTGCACTAATAAGCTACTCATGTGGATCCTTCAACACTAACTTACTAGTCAATGTGAAATAAAACGCTAAGAGCAAGCTACACACGAGGAAGGTTACCAATTAAACTGTATGGACATCTGTAGGCACAATTATGAGGTGTACTAATGTGTGCAACATCCCCTAGGTGAATACCCAGAGAGCTAGAAGCTCAAGTAAAGCACAAGAAGGGCTACCAACAAGGGAACATCCTCCATTAGATCGGGCTCCATCCATATTGTGTCAGCATAGGTATCCTGATGGCTCTGCCATCCATGGACATCTTGTCCCAAAAGAGGGTATGATCATGCTCTCCTAACATAATCTCTACGGTTATCAACTTGTGTAGTCAGTCCATGTTGGAATTTGGGGCCCCAGTATTGTTCCAATACTAAAACCTTTTGAGCATACACACTTAATTAATTAAGATGATATGTGAGATAGAGAAAGATAGAGATCTTGAGACAAGGATAGAGAACGTAAGCTGGATGCTTACTCACTAAAAAATAGATGTCCAAATTACAACATGGGAGTACTACTCAACCATATGATGTGGTGCACTCACTAATGGAAGAATAGCGAAGAAGATGATGATACAAAATTCAGATTATACTGTTATAATCTGAGTGTGTGTGAAGTAATTGAGCAACGAAGCAACCTAATTCTCACAAGATAGTGCAACAAATCTGAAAATCAGCAAACCCTTATTCTGAAATTAGGGCACAGAAACCTTAAAAACAGAATTTTAGGTTAACTTACAAAAGATAGCTGCCCAAAGCTTGTAGAAGACCTCTTTCTCCAAGAGAGTAGCCTCTCCTTCACCAAAACTGCACCTCCAAAACTTCAGAACACCAAGAGGTGGCTTGTGTCTTGTCTTCTTCTACCAAATAGTGCCCAAGTATGGTCTTTATATAGGTTTGGTACCCCAAAATAAAGCAAGCGATTGATTTCAACGAAAATCTGGTGTAGCCTAAAAAATAGAGATCATTTTTTTTAATTTGCTTTTTCGTAAATTTTAAATCCCATCGCTGATATTTACTTTATTTTAATTTGGATCGCTGAACTTTCTTGCTTTTGGACCAAAATAACTTATGAACTAGATTTTTTAAAGTTTGGACTTCACAATCTGCTTTTCTTCCATTTGGGCTGAATTAGGGTTTGGATTATCTCCAATTTTTGACCTCCAATGGAGAAATGAAGCATACCACTAGATAGCTCTCACCAACCTCTATCTATCTAGCCTAAAAAAGTTATACCCAAACTGCAAAAAAAAATTGCTAAGTCCAAAAATGATTTGCTGGAAATGTACCAAATGTACATTGATTTCCAACAATCCCTCCTTCAATGTCATATTGGTGCAAGCTTCAGTAATCTGCAAATCTTCTCATGAATGTCTCTAGTCAATGCTTTGATAAAAATATTTGTAACATTCTCACTGGAAGGAACATAGACTAGTTCAATGTGCTTCTTAGCTATCTGCTCTCGAATATAGTGGTAGTGTACCTCTATATGTTTTGTCCTTGCATGATGCACTGGATTCTTTGCTATAGCTATAACACTTTGGCTATCTGAAAATATCTGAATGGGTTCATGTACTCTCATATCAAGATAACTGAAAATCTTCTGCAACCAAACTGACTCTAGAGTAGCTGTAAATGTTGCACGATATTCATCTTCACACGATGAAGTGGCAATAGTGGGTTGTCTCTTCGAAAGCCATGAGATAAGACAATCTCTAAGATAAAAACAAAATCCACTAGTACTTCTTCTTGTGTCTCTATCACCTGCCCAATCAGAATCTGAAAATCCTTTTAGTAACAAATGTGTAGATTTCAAAAGTACCATAGCATAATTTGAAGTTCCCTTCGAATATCGAAAGATCCGCTTTACTGCTTTCCAATGTAACACTGTCAGATTATGCATGAACCTTGATACTTGAGAAACTGGAAACTGTATATCAGGACGTGTATTACAAAGATATATCAAGCATCCAACTGCTTGACTATATAAAGTAGCATCAAATGACTCTGCATCTGCCACCATCTGTAAAGATGCGTTCTGATCCATAGGTGTTTGCATAGGTTTAGAATCACTCATCTGAAACCTCTCCAAAAGTTTCTCAATGTACTTCTGTTGTGTCATATAAATACACTCATCCTTAAATAGAAACTGAGTCCCAAGATAATAATGCAAGATTCTCAAATCATTCACATCAAATGTTTGCTTCAATTGTTCTTTGAACATTTGCAAATCTTCATCTCTGGGACCTTTGACTATAATATCATCCACATAAATGATTGCTATAATCATCATACCTGGTTTAACTTTAACATAAAGAGTTGGAGCTGCATCTGAGATATGGAAATCAATGGACAAAAGATATGTATCTTTTCATACCATGCTCTAGGTGCATGTTTTAAACCATACAAAGCTTTTATAAGCTTACATACCAAATGTTCTTTACCTGTCTCTTCAAAACCTTCTGGCTGCTGAATATACACATCCTCGTGTAAATCACCATTTAGAAAAGAAGTCTTAATGTCAAGTTGATATATATGCCAACCAAAATGTGCTGCTAAAGCAAGTATTGACCTAATAACAGTCATCCTAGACATAGGAGCGAATGTCTCATCATAATCAATACCTTTTTGTTGTGCATATCCTTTGATAACCAATCTTGCTTTGTACCTGTCAATAGTACCATCTGCTTTCCTTTTGATTTTGAAGATCCATTTTACAACTATAGCCTTCTTTCCCTCTGGTAACTCACATAGCTTCCAAGTTTGATTCTTATGAATAGAATCAATCTCTTCTTGCATAGCTTTTCTCCAAATAGGAATGTTAAGTGCATCTTTAACTTTAATACATGCAGGTTCATCTTCAACTGTCGTAGAAGTCAAAATATCATGAATCTCAAAGTCTTCAGCAAAACTTACATGATCTTTTTGTTGTTGTTATCTAGTTTGACTCCTTGTTCTTCTAGTAAAAATTTTTATACCACTATCTTTCCAAGTCTGATATAACCATGTAGGTGTATCCTTAAATAGTGGTGAAACTCTTTCTGACCCTTTAGCTTCCACAGGTTCTGGAACTTGTCCTTCCTAGGTGCTAGGACTTTCTGGAACTCTAACTTCTTCCATTTTTGGAACCAAAGTCTCATGTGGAACTGACTCTGTAGAAGGTTGTGAAATTCCTCTTTCTTTGACTCTTTCTTGAATCTTAGGAATTTTAACTCCCTCGTGTTATGGCTGAATATGTACATCCAGAATCTTTCTAAAAAATCCATAGTCATTTTCACTAATGAACTCTGGAATTTTTGTTTCTTTATCATAAACCTTATTTTCAGCAATATAAGCATTACGTGAAAGAATAACTTCACCTGTCTCTGGAACATAAAACCTGTATCCTTTACTCTCAAGACGATATCCAATGAAAACAGCTTTCTTTGCTTTTACATCTAGTTTGCCTCGGTTCTTTTTCTCAACATGTATATAAGAAAGTGATCCAAACACTTTGAAGTAACTCACATTAGGTTTTCTACCATAATAAGCTTCATAAGGTGTGATTACCTTTCAAGCTTTTGTAGATGACCTATTCAAAATGTGGTTAGCTGTATGTATTGCATCAAACCAGAATTTCGGTGAATGCTTCTTGGACTCCATCATGCTCCGCATCATCTCAACAAGTACTCTATTCTTTCTTTTTGTAACACCATTCTGATGAGGAGTATAAGCAATAATAAGGTGTCGAGTAATACCCTTCTCATAAAGAAATGTCTGGAACTCTTTTGACAAGTATTCTCCACCTCTATCACTTCTGAGAATCTGGATAGTTTCTTGACTTTCACTTTCAACCATGACTACAAACTTCTTGAACATAGGAAAGACTTCTGACTTCAACTTAAGACCATAGATCCATGAGTATCTTGTAAAATCATCAACAAATAGAACAAAATATCTGAAGTCCTGAATAGAGTCTGCTCACATATGTCCATTCACATCTGAATGAATAATCTGCAATTTCCTTGTAGCTGTAATATGACCATGTTACTTGAAAGGTAGTTTATGCATCTTACCTTCAAGACATCTTTCACATATGTTTGAATCATCTGGTAGCTTGAATGAGGGTAAACTCTCAACCATACCTCTGTCTTTGATACTCATGAGAGCTCCAAAACTAATATGTCCAAATCTCTCATGCCATAGCTTCATATCTTCCACCGGTGACGAAGATTTGACCGCATATGCCTGACTGATTTTTGACAAAACAAAGATCCCTCCTCTATGCTCACCTTGTAAAATACACTTGTCATCTTTGTGTGATAAGATCTTACAAAGATCTCTCTCAAATACAACTTTAAAACCATCACCATGCAGATATAGATAGCATATTCTTCTTCATTTCAGGTACATAAAGAACATCTGAAATCTGAAAATTACCACCTTCTCTTGACTTTAGGGTTACTATACCTATTCCCACAACATCCAAATCATTGCCATCTGCAATAGTAACTCTTCTACCTGAGGAATAGGAAAGAGAAGAAAACACATCTCTGCAACTTGTCATATGCTTTGTAGCACTTGAGTCAAATATCCAAGGACTTGCTGAAAGAACTTGTAAAGCTGCCTGATCAAAAGCTACTTCCTCAATGGTGATACAGGCATAAGAATCACCTTGAGATTTCCCTTTTTTATCATCTTTTGCAACATTACTTGATGCCTTTTTCTTTTCTGCTGCAGTCCTTTTATAACATGCTGACTTAAAATGTCCAGGTTTCTTGCAATTAAAACATATTACTTCCTTCTTCTTAGAAGACTTCTCTTTAGATGTGGTAGGAACAGAATCTGAAGTAGAAGGTGAAAGGGACTTACTTTCCTTTATGGATTGTTTTTCCTTCTTCTGCTTTTTCTTTTTACCCTTTGATGAAGATAAAAGTGCTTCTTCATTCTCTTCCATTCCCTTTAACTGATCTTCATCTTGAAGCAACAAGAATTCTAACTCTTCAAATGTAACCTCTCTATCTCTTGTGGTAAGGGTAAGAGTGGTTATGAAAGACCTATATGAGATAGGAAGTGAATTAATCAGAGTATTTACCATTTCTTCATCATATATCTCAACTCCTACATTTAGAAGTTGATCTCTCAAGTCAGCGAGTCTCGTAATGTGGGTTTGAATTGACTCACCAACTTTCATCCTTGTATTTGCTAGTTGTCTCCTCAAGTGAGCTTTCCTAGCAGGATTTCTGCTTTGAAAAAGATTCTCAAGCTTCAACGAAGCTTGTCTAGAACTTCTGCAAGATCTGATCTGTAGTAGAATATGCTTTTTGATACTCATTGCTATGAATGAAAGTGCTAAAGCATCTCTAGCATCCCACCTTGCTTGATCTTCTGTAAGAGGAACTGTAGGAAAAGACCTACCTCTGACTCTGGATGTAGAAGTGGTTACCTCTTCTTTTGTTGGTTCTGTAATAGTAACTCCAGTACCTCTTGAAGTTGGTGTAGCCCCTTCTTCGCCTTCTCGCCTCGGTCTTGTTAAGGATCCATTGACTATACTCCATAAATCCTTTGTCACTAAAATATTCATCATCATGAAACTACACATGGGATAATTAGAAGATCCATCCAACTTGTCTTCAATCTCAATTCTTGTCTCACTCATCTTAACCAAGTGTGTATGTTAATTATGCTCTGATAACAAGTGTTGGAATTTGGGGCCCTAGGATCGTTCCAATACTAAAACCTTTTGAGCATACACACTTAATTAATTAAGATGATATGTGAGATAGAGAAAGATAGAGATCTTGAGACAGGGATAGAGAATGTAAGCAGGATGCTTACTCACTAAAAAATAGATGTCCAAATTACAACATGGGAGTACTACTCAACCATATGATGTGGTGCACTCACTAATGGAAGAATAGCTAAGAAGATGATGATACAAAATTCAGATTATGCTGTTATAATCTGAGTTTGTGTGAAGTAATTGAGCAAAGAAGCAACCTAATTCTCACAAGATAGTGCAACAAATCTGAAAATCAGCAAACCTTAATTCTGAAATTAGGGTACAGAAACCCTAAAAACAGAATATTAGGTTAACTTACAAAAGATAGCTGCCCAAAGCTTGTAGAAGACCTCGTGCTCCAAGAGAGTAGCCTCTCCTTCACCAAAACTGCACCTCCAAAGCTTCAGAACACCAAGAGATGGCTTGTGTCTTGTCTTCTTCTACCAAATAGTGCCCAAGTATGGTCTTTATATAGGTTTGGTACCCCAAAATAAAGCAAGCGATTGATTTCAACTAAAATCTGCTTTTTAGCTTCAAAAATAGAGATCGTTTTTTTTAATGTGTTTTTTCGTAAATTTTAAATCCCATCGCTGATATTTGCTTTATTTTAATTTGGATCGCTGAACTTTCTTGCTTTTGGACCAAAATAACTTATGAACTAGATTTTTTAAAGTTTGGACTTCACAGTCTGCTTTTCTTCCATTTTGGGCTGAATTAGGGTTTGGATTATCTCCCTGGTCTGACCTCTGATGAAGAAATGAAGCATACCACTAGATAGCTCTCACCAAGCCCTATCTATCTAGCCTAAAAAAGTTTTACCCAAACTGTACAAAAAATGCTAAGTCCAAAAATGTTTTGCTTGAAATGTACCAAATGTACATTGATTTCCAACAGTCCACCCCCTTAGGGATGATGTGTACACAGGGGTTTCCTAAACATGGGAAATCTCCCCATAAGCTTAAGGGTGGCAAGTGCACTAGCCAATACCCTTTGGTAATGCATACCATATATGCAATAGTTCCATGAGAAGTTAAGCATCCATGGACCAGCCCACAAGTTCTCACTATGGAACAAAAATTTAGGATCCATGCCAACTTGAGTCAAGCAAAGAAGATCCTTATGGCCTCACGATCCCTTTAGGGTCAAACGAACTATCTCATGATGAGTTGTAGTGGTGCTAGCTCTCCATGATTTGAACCCTATACTAGAGATATTGTATTTTGCACATGCTCAATGCTTAGCCTCACTGGGCATACCACCACACACATCTTGATGGATACTCCCAAATGAAGGTTCCAACCCAATGCATGAGTCATTTGCCAAGGCCCAACATGGTAACACATCCATCTCTACGGACGCTTCATAAAGAAGGTCCTAAGCATACATTGTGCCTTGCCTCAATTAGCATGCCACTATGTCTGTGTCAATGGACACTTCATATAGAAGATTTCAACTCAATGCACATGTCATGTGCCAAGGCCGAACTGACATGGTAACACATGCATCTCTACGAATGCTTCATAGCGAAGGTCCCAAGAATTCTGTAGGTCCCAAGCATACAGAATTCATGTGTCTTGCCTCAATTAGCATGGCACTATGTCTATGTCAATGGACACTTTATATAGAAGGTCCTATCTTGCAATCACGTAGATATCCTAGCCTACCAAGGTCAAAGTACGACACACAAAGGGTTGAGACACATGTGCTTGCATACTTCCATCCTTATGTGCATCTACCTTGCCCTATTATGAAAGTAGTCCATGGTAGTGGAAATACTTCCATACCATCCTTCTCTCATTGTTACCACTCATGTAGATATCTCGAGTCCCATGACTATTGGGCTACTCACAACCTCCTTATCTAACTACCTGATTCCAAATATGCCAATCATGTGCTAGTTCCCACCAAGAGAAAGATGCGCATAGTCAAGATCTCTATGGAACCAAAGAGAGTACTTGTAAAACTTGTGGGGTAATCACTATACAGGTAACCCTAGTTTTTTTCCCACTCGTCTGAAATCCAGAATTTTCCTATCGGACGTCTGCATATATCGGACGTATGCATATATCGGACGTATGCATATATCGGACGTCTAATATTTTTCCATACTTTAGTGCTTGGACAAAACATTTTCGCATAAATTAGCAATTTTCATACAGTTTTCTCACATGTCAACTTAGCTTAATATCTGTGTGTAGCAACTTTATATGAAGGCTGACATAGCTTGCAAAGGAGTTTCATTTCTTTTAGGCTGAAACAGCTTACATATGATCCCACATCGTACTCCACACCTCCAAACTCCTTGTAAATCCACAAGTGATACATAGTTTATAAACACATTATAAATTATATTATTGTGTACATTGTTACATAACCTGTATATATAACAATATATTATAGTACCTCTCTCCATTTTTTCCCATCTCTAATTTGTGGTCACATATGGTATTTTCAACCATACTTTTTCCGTACTTCCGTACTCGTATGCGTTTGCTGTATGGTTGCCGTGTTAAAAAACTGTGCAGGTGACATCTCTAAAAGCACATCTTTGAACGCCCACCTCGAACTTGCTGATGATGGAGGTTGGGTCGACATTTGTATTCAATCCTATGTGTTGGGGAGAGTCCTACAAACTCAGAGTCCCCCAGTGCACCCAACCTACATGGCCCTCAACATCCATCCATTGGAAATCTGAAGACTCACTTTAAAAAAGGTAGATCATGTGTCGTTTGGGTGTCAAAAAACATGGATAAACTCCTTATCCACCAATTGTGGATATGAACCATGCTTGCTGTCCCGACCCCCTTTATCATGAGAATGAAGGGATTGCCAGACAAATTTGGTCTTGCTGGTCATGCCATAACACATGTTTCACTGAAAAGGGTGCCCACCTGCCACCAACATGTGAAGATCAATACATCCAATAGTACCACACTATGATTAGGCCTCTGTCCATGAGGATGTCCTAGCTCATAGTCCAACAACAGAGGTACTGATTTGCATACTCATCCGGAGTCGGAAGTCCACCCATTAGTGGTTGCGCAGTGACTCTCTGGTAGAGTATCCATACTATGCAACAACGAAGACCGAACTATGGTTGAGATTCTACAAAATTGTACCTATTGTAGTACCGTGTTCACTATGCAAACTAGGTATCTAGCAGGCCCTCCCCTCATTCCTTAGCATCACCACTAAGGTTCTAGGATGGACTAGGGTGGCAATGACCCCATGGTCCAAGTGAGGGCTAATGTACCATGATGCTTCTGTGCACATAGATGGGAAGAGTACTCATTCCTTACATAGCTCGTGCAAATCGATAGGCATCAAAGAATCTATTTCCTCTAATTGTTGGGCTGGACTTTGCTCCATGATAGGTTGAGAATTGACAAAATGAGAAATACCTTCCATGGTGAAGAATCAAGATGTAGGAGATGGGAGGTTAAATAGAAGAGGCTTGGGGAAATCTTCTTGGAAGTTTCCGTAGAAGGTTTTTGTCGCCTCTATTTCCGAGGAACCTCCACAAATTCTCAACCTCCTTCCAAGGTTTTTCGTGTAGAAATTTACTATTTGTGGTCAAAAAAACAAATTATATAATAATATGGATTGTGGAAAACGAATTTCGGTAATTAGTTGCGGACTTTGGAGTCCTCAATTCTCAGCCACCGGTCCCAATGTCACATGTGGCTTTCATGGATTTCTAGCCAATCACCTTGTCATTACCCTTCTTTCCATACATCTCCCATTTCCTCTTCTTTTGTGCATGGGAGCATCTTCTCAAGGCGCCCAAGGGGTACGTTTGGACAGCCAAAAAAGGGGATGCCCATGATGTAGGATAGGAAAGATGATTTGCTGCCCCCGATGTCCGAGCGCAGCAGCAGGGCATATGTTTTTGCATGGGTTAGCTGAGAACATGAATTTTGGATGGATGAATTTGTCATAGAAAATGGTCTCCTCAGCCTATGCATCCTTAAATGCCCTTGTAGTTTGGAAGCTTACCTGCTGTGAAAAAAACCTCAGCCAAATAAGGGTGAGGATTATTCTCCATCGGTAAGTGGTGGGGGTGCCAACCTCAGGGGCTGCCCACTGCCCATCCAGGAGAATGACATCCCCCTCTTTTTTTGCCCCCCCTCTTTCCTTGGATTCCTTTTGTTTCATTCACACGTACCCAAACAACACCACCCTAGGTAAAAAATGCAGCTGCCCTGGAAAAAAAGACCAACTGCTCTGCAGATATTATTACTGCCCAGGTTTTTTGCAGCCCTTCTCATGGAACTGCATCTGCATTGCTGAATAGGGGTTCCTCCTCACATGGGCTGGCTGCTGCCATCACTCCCTACCTTCTCAAGTATGTGGGTGGTGATAGCATGGCAATCGACCATGGGAAAAAGGCTCCTACATACCTATGAGGCTATGCCTATCAATTTGTGAAGAAAATTACTTTCTCGGAATCTCCATCACAACCATCGGCTTGTTTGTGCTCCCCTTGCTTCCCTCCTCCTCCAAGATGCCTCCCATACGACCTCCAACGAGTGGTGTAGAAGAATGTCAAGCTTAGCCATCTCAACTCCATGAGCTCTAGTGGGTTCGTGCATCTAGTTATGCCTTGTTCCTCCTTGCAAGATGAGGTTGTGATACCAACACTCGATCTCTCCAAGATCAGATCCCTCTAGAATCAGCCTTGCAACACAAGGCATGCCACAAGCCATATTCACAACATAGAAAAGGTGGACATCGGACTCACCTCCCAACCATTGGAATTTGGGTCCACAACTGTCAACAATCCAAACCCAAGCCTGGGAGCCTACAACTAAGCGGGTGGCCATCCCTTTAAGGGCATGGTGGAGCATACCACCATGCCCATACCATATAGGTGTGTAGGAGGACTCCAAGGGCCAAGAGTCCAAGAGCCCCATACGAGGAACAAATAATAAATGAGCCCAATGGTCCTATTTACAAATTGTTTGCAATTTCAAAGTTAAAGCCCAGGGGAGTAGGCCTCGGCCGAACCTCCATTTAAAAAAAAAAAAAAAAGTGTTTTAAGGAGCTGATTCAATGTATACTAGGACAAACACTCCACACTTCTCGCACACAAATTAACAATAGGTGCACATCTTGATGTCCTTTGGGTGGCAGACTTAATACCCTTGCTTTGAGAATTCCATATGTGCGATGTACCTTTTACTCTATTCAATCAGAGTATTGTGGTTTTACTTAGAACATAGGCACAAGCTAAGTTTTACTTTGATTGGAATTGTTCACATAAAGATTTTGAGACACATATTAGAACATTTAAGTTAAATACATTAATTCCATAATTTACGAGATTAATTAAAACTGAGTTAGATTTCAAAAATTTGTTTGATAAGTGGATAGTACTCTTAATTTAGACTCATATTTCTTGTTCGCTCCATCTAGTTTAGATTACTTGTTTAGCATGAGGTTGTGTTTTTAAAGCTATCTAATTGTACATCTAGATCTATGATCTTTCCATCTAGATTGAGTATTGAGTACATTTAGAATCTGCTTCTGATCTAGCTTACTTAACAAGAATATTTTGCTCTTATTTGCTCTAAGAGTTCTTGTGTGAAGTACTTAAGTATATTAACCCTAATTTGACTTGTGTGAACAACTGTTATTTTGTTTGAGGAAGTGAGTTCTCTTACTTATTTTTATGAGCATCTAGGTCATATAGTAATATCATTATGTTCTTAGCGACATAGATTTCCTAATGAAAGGTAGACTTTCTTTGAATAAGGTTAGTAAAGCTCCAATAGAGTTCTTGACTTCTGCATTGTGCAGTAAAATTCCATCTCATATTCTGTTTGAACAATCAAGCTCTCCTGCATATTTTTGTAAGCATCTAGGTCACAATGTGGCATCATCACTTTCTTAGTGACATAGAAACTCTCAGTGAAAGGTAGATTTGCTTTGAACAAGGTTAGTAAAGCTCAACGAGTTCTTGTGACTTGTGCTTTGTGCACTAAAACTCTATCTGATATCTTTGAGCTTATCTAACATCTATCTCCATGTTTGATTAGAGTAACGTCTTAGGTATTCTATCTAGTAATGAAAAGCTTGAGGGAAGCTCAATTATCTATTTTAGAGCTTCATGCTCAAAAGTCTTTTGATTGCAAAAAGTTGTGGGATTTAAGAACCTGATAAGAAGAAAATTCAGACTTAGGTATGTTTATATCTATACATATGTGAATGTATACGTACGTACGTATGTATGTATGTATGTATGTATGTATGTATGTATGTATGTATGTATGTATAATGTATGTATGTATGTATGTATGTATGTATGTATTTATGTATGTATGTATGTATGTATGTATGTATAGACAGACAGACAGACAGACAGATAGATGGATGGATAGATAGATAGATGGATGGATGGATGGATGGATGGATGGATCGATAGATGGATAGATGGATGATCTTATTGATAGAATTTATTTGGTTTAGAATTATACTTTTATACACATACTAGTATGATGTATCCCAGCACTGTACAACTGATATATGAGAAAGCTTTCTGTATATGCATGTATGTGTGTGTGTATATGTACATGTGTGCATGGTTTTATGAATCTTCAAAGTTTTTCAGCTAATACACCGTCACCTACTTATGCTATACAGAAGAAAGTATCCACTTTCTGTCATTCTAATTGGGCACACGAGAAGCGGTCAACTTTTCTGCATTTAATCTGAAGTATATTGCACTCCTATATGATATGTTTTATTGCTCATTGACGTGTTCACTTTTATCTGAGGTGTGTTGTCTTATACTTTATGATGCATATTCATGTACCTCCACATATATGCATGCATTAAGTATATTTGTATTCTGAGTAAATAAATTGTCTCTTCACTGTCTATATACCTTATTTAACATAAAGGTATGTTTATTTGGATTGTTGCTTATGTTAATATATGCAGAAATGCATGTTAAAGAGAGTCCTTTTATTTACTGATATTTTTCTACATATTTTTCCAGGATTGTTTTAATCGTCCTATTGCAAGTGCTCCAGATGCATGGATTGATGTTGTAGAACGTTATTCTGTTGATAACAACAAAACATTGTAGTAAGTAACATCCCTTAAACCAGAAACAAATTTGTAATTTTTTGTAGGGACATTCAAGATATGATAAATGTTTGTATTCAGTATTTTTGCTATGTTGGACATTGTGAATTAGGCTGTTTAAATATATTTTGTTGAGTAGATCATATGATCCTGAAATTTGAGCCATCATGCTATGCAGCATGCAAGTGCTTACCTGTGGTAGTATGAAAAACTTATCAAGCCCAAGGAGATTAATGCAAGTGGCTTTATTGTGTCTTATTTCTGGTTTCTTACTTCCTGTTAGTCATTCTAATGATGGTGTTGGCCAGTTGATTGAAGCACTAAAAATGACAAAAACATGCAAGAATGAACACCACCACACACCCCACACCTCCCCCCCCTCGTCCCCCTTTCTGGAAAATAAACAGTTTTTGTTGTCTCAGCCGCACAGAGAAGACAAGGACCTGTCTTAACCTGGGATCATACAATTACCTTGGATTTGCTGCTTCTGATGAATATTGCACACCTAGAGTGATTCAATCATTGCAAAAGTTTGCTCAAAGCACTTGCAGCAGCCGCGTAGATGGTGGTGTGTATAATTTTTTTTTTTAATGCTATTTTTGCATTTCAATCAGCCGTGTAGATGGTGATGTGTATATGTATATATCTTTTTAGTGCTATTTTTGCATTTCAATCATGTAGCAATCCAAGTATTTCTTTGTTTCTTTGTATTGCAGGGACCACAGTGTTACATGAAGAGCTGGAAAATCTCATTGCCAAATTTGTTGGAAAACCTGCTGCGATGGTTTATGGCATGGGTTTTGCCACCAATTCGACAACCCTTCCATCTTTGATAGGAAAGGTATTTTGTGAGCACCTAGTCTGATTTCGAAGGTGAACAGTCGTTAGTATCACAACACTCCAGAGTTTTTCTCCTGCTTTTCTTCTATGTGCTTTGTTATTTATGAAGATTGCACTGATGCTCATGTCTGGAGTATTTTATTGATATGTGCTGTTGAAATATCAGGCATACCTGTCAATTGTATTTTCATGTGATTGAATTAGTTATAATGTTTTTTAGGGTTCTTTTGATGTCATGGGAAAGGCTTTTTGTGCAGGATATTCCCCTTTGATCATTGTTTTCTGATGGAAACGGCAGTCTGACAATTTCTAGCATATCAATAGTAAATCAAGGAAAGGACCTTCATAAACAAAGACGGTCTGTTTTGTTGCCCATAATGGTAAACAACTGTAGTTTTAGTCAGATAATGCACGAGTCGGTTGTTTGCATAACTGAAATTCGGAAAGTAGGATTTTGGTTAGATGCTTCTGTTGATATATTTAGGTAGTAATGTGTGTGAACACACTAGGACTGTCGGAGCATTTTTTTTCCCCTCTTCAGGAGGTTTTTTCCCTGGCTTGTATATACGCCTATTGCCCTAACGGGTGACTTATCGTTGTACATTCTAGTGGTAATACATTGAGTATTGTGTGCTGTGCTCCAAGCTTCT
Organism: Ceratopteris richardii; assembly: GCA_020310875.1. Lineage (NCBI taxonomy): Eukaryota > Viridiplantae > Streptophyta > Polypodiopsida > Polypodiales > Pteridaceae > Ceratopteris > Ceratopteris richardii. Next base: position 12,211,118 of record CM035408.1, on the reverse strand, counting down.
ACTTCTTCCTTGTGCTGCCTGCGTGCTTCCACAAACCTCGAACTCCAACAATTGGTATCAGAGCAGGTCGCCGCATCATCTAGGGCATTGTTGACACCAGTGTGGTTAGCAACGGGATGGCAACGTTGTAGGCAACACGTTAGCAACGTGAAGAAGTTGCGAACCTAAAGTTACGATAAAGTTGCGTATAATTCATTTTTTTGAATCAATTTTTTATTATTTTTTTGGATTTTCAATACCCTAACTGTATAAATCCTCTTATAAATGCTTTCATATATGCAAAAGACACATATAAGCATTATATATCAACGTTTAAACATTTCATATATAGATCATTTGACGTCGACACCTGACCTGCATTTCAACTTAGAAATTTGATCACAATGTGAATGCACATTAACTTTTAAGTCAAGCACTACTAAATAGATAACATTTCAAATTTCATAGGAATACTCAATAAATTCACGAATCACCGTTAAAACTTAAATACTCAAGTGACAAGAATCGAGATGGAACTTGGAAGTGAGCAATGAGCACATGCCACAAAATACAATAATCAATTATAATGCAAAATCTAGGTACATGAGTCATCTCAAAGAGTCAAAACAAAAGTCAAGAGTCAAGACAATCATACTATCATCTAAATGTCATAAATACATATCCAATGTCCATAATCACTGATGACTGATCAATGACTCATCAGTCATGACTCATGTGACATGTCCAAATAAATATACAAATATAAATCAGTCCAAGGTCAATCATCAGAATTTGACTCAGTATCTGATGAAAACTCATCCTCATCAGGCTCATCCTCATCCTCTCTACCATGTGGAGCAAAATTAGTAGAGGCCCTTGCAAATGCTACGGCTCGTGATCGAGTACGTCTCTGGAAGCGAGTCCGATGCTCTGGCTCGGTCAACTCCTGACATAACATGCTGTAAAGGTTTAACTCCTCTGAAGGTATAGTAGGCATCTCATGGACCTTCTCTATGTCAATGTGGTCAATGTTTACTTGTTGCACATCTGCCGTATGACCTCCACTCTCCAAAATGCGCAAGTTGCAGTGGCAATATACTAGCCGCTCCAACTGTGCAGTAGATAAGCGATTCCTCTTCTTTGTGTTGGAAGAGGGCCCAAGTGCTCCAATTTCTTTCACATGGACTAGCGCTACAGTCTTGTGAAAGAACGCGGATGGCAAGTGATCTCTGCATGTTCCATAAAAAGTATGCATTATTTGCTTGAATTATGAGTTCAAAATTATGAATTAAAATTTAAATGAAACTTAGAAGTTTGTACTTACTACTTACCAACTCAGGTGCAGATAGGCCATATTTCCCATATTTCTCCCACCAAGACACAGGTGACAACTGACTAGACCGGTCCATGGCGATATCTTTCCCAAAACTACCCCCATAGTTCCGGAATAGTAGGAGCTGATCCTCAAGTGTCAAGCGCATATCATCATCATTAGGATATAGTCTACCTATGTATGAAGTCCATGCACTGTCAAGCTCATGATCCAACATTTGCCTCTCAGATCTCCATAAGGGGTGTAGAATGTGAGCCATGCCATGAATCGGTCGATGGAACCAACCCCATCGATCCCTCCATATGGATCTAATCTCATCAAACCCGAGAGTCAAGAATCAAGAATCAATGTGAATGCATGTGACATGTCATTGGTAATATAAATAAGAATAATAAAATTTGAATGTAACATTATCAAAATGGATATGGCATACCTGTCTGAAGAAATAGAAGTGCATAGAGCAAGGGACTCCCCAACGCGGTCCATATACTCGTAGACGAGGCCTATAGTACTCCCCTCCATGTCAACAATGCGTAGCATGGAGTATAGAGGTTGCATCACTCCCACCAAAGCCTCTACCTCTCTCCAAAATTTGTCATTCAAACATGTAATGCGTACTGACTCTGCTTTCCTGCATGTATGGCCACTCCATGCAAGCCACTCCTGAGAAACAACTGTATGCATAAGTGATTGCCTCACTCGAAGCAATCTCTCCATCAAAATGCACATATACGCAAATCTGGTCTTTGCAAGCCTAAGAAGCTCCAAATCACTGTATGATCTGAAAATGGAAAGCAACTTTGGCCTCTTCGTGAACAAGGTGACCACTCTCTGACATGTGGAAAAAATCTCATGTATCCAAGGGACCTTCCCATCATCCTCAATCAATAAGTCTATGCTATGAGCTGCACATGGAGTCCATACAATGGATGGGAACTCCTTCTCTAACATCTGCCCCATGGAAACATAATTACTTCTGTTGTCCGTTATGACTTGGAGAACATTCTCCACTCCAATCTCCAGGACTGCCTGTCTGATATGTCCAAAAATGTACTCCCTTGTGATGGATAGGCTTGGAGTAGATGCATCAATGGCACGTAGGAACATGGTACCTTTGCAACAATGAACAAGTATATTATATACATTCCTTTTCCTAATGTTTGTCCATCCATCACACATCAAAGTGTAACCATATTTCTTCCAAGTCTCTGCCATAGGCTCCAATTGCTTTTGCACAATTACTTTTGTTCTTCTCAGCTCACTTCCTCTTAGCTCTTCATAAGAAGGCCCTTCCCACTCAACCCCAAGCCTACTCACCATTTTCATGGCCTCTTTCCATGCGGGAGTGCGCACCACATTAAAACTTAAACCACATTTAATGAAGAGCCTCATAATACCTTGGGTGGCCTCCGACTTCCCTTGCTTTTGCAAAAGAAGGCCCTTCCCACTTAGCTCTTCATAAGAAGGCCCTTCCCACTCAACCCCAAGCCTACTCACCATTTTCATGGCCTCTTTCCATGCGGGAGTGCACACCACATTAAAACTTAAACCACATTTAATGAAGAGCCTCATAATACCTTGGGTGGCCTCCTTCTTCCCTTGCTTTTGCAAACTAGCCTGTATGGATGATGCATGTAGGCTGCCACGACCTGTAGGAATGCTCTGACTCTCCTGTGGTCTCTTTTGCTGATGCTCTGATGCATGTGCTACCTCCTCTGTCTCCAAGTTCTCAACAAGAGGGGTTGAAGGAAACTCCCCTTGAGATGCTTTGGATGAATGTCCTTGAAGAATAGAGCTTTGTGCACTACTATGTGTTTGTGTTGATGCTCTAACCCCTCTTCTCATTTCCCGTGCTGAAACCCATTCCAAAAGCTCTTCTTTCATCTTCTCTTGCATTGGTTTAGAGCAAGGACCAACACCTATACCTCCAAAACGTGCTAAATGTGCTTTTATTCTATCTTCCCCTCCTGTCCCTTTGTACCCACACAAATTACAGGTCCATCTCTCACTACCTTCTATTCCAAACTTTCCTTGGCTCGTGACATATTGCCAACAGTCTTGTTTAGCTCTAGTCTTGTTTAGCTCTAGGCATGATGGTTGACGGCTATAAACTTGTATGTGTGTGTAAAATTATCCTCTAGACTCTAGTCTCTAAGGCTCTCTCTCTCTCTCTCTAATTGGCAGGTGGCAGGTCACAAGTCTCTCTCTCTCTCTCAGCTCTCTCTCTCTCTCTCTCTCTCTCTCTCTCTCTCTCTCTCTCTCTCTCTCTCTCTCTTGCTCTGAGTGCTCACTGCTCACTGCTCTGGGCTTGAATGAAATGATAAAGGGCCCTCCAGTGGGCCGTTTTCGGGCCACTGGGAGGGCCCTATTTTTTTAATTTATACGCAAGCCCAACATGCTCGGTCTTCATTCCATCTTGATGTCGTGCATACCAATCATCAACTTGAACCCGTTCATATTGTGAACACGTATGCAATGCGTTGCGAACACGTTCGCAACGCGTTGCGAACACGTACGCAACGCGATGTTGCATACATTGCGAAGGTTCGCAACGCATTGCGTATGCAACACTGGTCGACACCCCTCCCATCACAATCTTAGAATCGCATGAAATTTGTTGAGCATACTCAGGGTGATTAGGAGATCAAAATAGTTTCGCTGTGTGGTCCTGAAATCGGATATGAGCTCGTTTCGACCTCCGAACACATTATCGTAGCGCTTGTGCAAACTATTTTGTCTTTTTGTATCAAAGATATATACATGTTTCGGTTTGCCAATATAAGCATTTCGAAGTCTTCAACAGGTTTAGTAGAACTTGAAAGGGTAGTTCATTTCAACTTTTTGAGATACAATCAATTTTTTGCATCAGGGTAGTTTAGTCAGTGGCCATGGCTGAAAGCTGTGATGTATTCCGTATGTTGGCAGTTGAGGACAAGTTGGATGGTACCAATTACCCATTATGGGCTTATATGATGCGTCATGTATTGATTGCAAAAGGATCGTGGAATATTGTGCAGGGTTTTGAAAAATGTCCTGTTACACCTGCAAATCACCTTCAGATGGTTTTGAAGATGACGATGTTCTTCATGTTCCTGTTCGTGATGTGGTTCCTAGTGACCTACTGCAGAGCAAATTCGTTGGGATGGCAGAGATGCTCAAGCACATGCATTGATAGTTTTATCTATAAAACATGCCATTATTCCTCGCATTCGCTCTTGTAGAATAGCTAAGGATGCTTGGGATACACTTACCACTTTATACGAGGCAAGGGATGAAGCTGGTGTTGCTTACCTCCGGAAACAGTTGGAGAGTGAGCACATGAATGAAGGTGATTCCATGGACAGTTTTTTGACAAAGATCAAAGATTTGAAGGAACAATTGATTTCTGTCTTTGAAGTCTTATGAGACATTCACTTGCGCAGACTCTTTTGAATGGTCTTCCCGATTCATATCAGAGTTTTGCTTTCACTCTTTGTTTGATGATGAAAGGCAAAAAACACTAGAAGCATTACCTCCGCTTGAACATTGTCACACAGTGACATGACAGTTCAATCTCAGAAAAACACAGTTTTCGTGTATTAACAATACACGAAATCACTTGAAATTTTGGATTTGCAATATTTGAGTGGATCCGAAGCATAGCTGATCCGGTTCGCGTACCTAAAGATTTTTTAGGTTCTTCCGGTTTGGTTCATTCGGTACGAACCTTACCCATCCGGTTCGTGGTTAACTGGATTTTTTTTTTCCGATTTTGAATCCTCAAGGGTAGAGAGAGAGAGAGTCGATAAATGACATGTACGATGGTTCCAAATTTAGTTTACTAGAGCTTTATGATTGGAATATATGTGCAAGTAGTAAGTACTAAGTTCTAAGACTTGAAAATATTTTTATGTATGTATATCTATATATATATATATATATGTATGTATGTATGTATCTCTCTCTTTCTCTCTCTCTCTCTATCTATATATATATATATATATATATATATATATATATATATATATATATATATATATATATATATATATATATATATATATATATATATATATATATATGTAACGCACCTTACGCACCTTACCTCGAAGGTAAGGTTCGGTACTCGAACCTTAAATGCACCGAACGCACCGAACCGAGCGCACCTAACTGCCTTGATCCGAAGAGAATCCAAGTTAGAATTTCGCAAAGTGAATTGTTTTTTTTCTATGGGCCTAACCTTGCGGGCTCGAAACGGAGATCGACATGGCTTCGAAACAAAAATTTGAGCAAAACGAGTGATCCTAAAGGCAACACTCACAAAAACATTTTGACTCCTTCTACCTTCCCACTAAATTTCGTAGGAATCTAATATTGTTTTTGAAGCACATGTCCTCCACTCCTATTCACGTACTCTTCACTGTTAGTCTTCTCCTCAAGCTCTCTACAACCACACTGGCTATGATAGCATGTCAAGAGAAAGGAGATAAGGAAGAGAGCTCTCACACACTCTCATACACATAGAAAAAAGAGCACACACATATTGAAGCAAGGAAGAATGATCTTCTTCTTCTTCTATTACATAAAGAAAAAATATACAAGAATGACCTAATACAACAATACAACCAATCAAATATATAAAGAACAATACATAAAGAAAACCCTATTGTCTGCGAATGAGTGAGTTGGCAAGAAAACAAATGTGCCATCACTCTTTGTAAATAAATCTGGTACGACTCACTAAACGGTGTCCCTGACATATATTGTTTTAGTGTGTCCCTGACATATATCGGTGTAATTACTACATGTCAGAGAGATGAAAAAGTGGTACGTTTCATCCTCGATCATCACATGTTGAGCTTGATATCTTAACAAGCCACCCTTGAACCAAAAGGGATGGAGGAGGAGTCCACATAGGCGAAACTTTAAACATTGAAAATAGTAAAGTTCTGAAAAAAGTGGAAGTTTTGCATGAAGATTGCGTGCACCAAGGATGTTTGTCTGATTCTATGTTGGTCCAAAGTCAGCTTGGATTGCATGAGTTAGTCAAACTCCATGCCTACATAAGAGGGGAAATGACTAGAGTCATGATCGATGACTCGGTCATCCATAACTTTTTGAAGGAATAGTTAAAATAAAGGATTCATTCCACCTACCCAGTCGGCTTGGGTAGCACCTATCCTTTTGGTTAAGAAAAATGATGGGTTAGTGAGGCTATGTATTTATTATTAAGCTCTAAATAAAGTTACGATAGAATAAATATCCAATGCCCTGAATAGATGATCTGATTGGTCAATTGAAGAGAGCAAAGGGTTTCTTAGAGAAACCCTTGGGAAACCTTTGGAGAACCCTTGGGTTTTATTTATGAACCCTTGTGGAAGTTGAATGGTTTGAATCTTAGGATTTTTATCCTAAGGTGTGGAGCTCTATTAATTGAATAATTCAAGTCAAGTCCACTTGAGGGTGTATGTACAAGTATGGAGCTCCTCTCTTAAGAAACCATGTGATTTTTAAGTGATCCTATGTAATTCCATGTGAGCCCATGTGATTGTTCAACTTAGAAACCCATATTTTGAGATCTAGTGTGCACAAATATGGACTATTCCTCCTCGGATGTGAAAAATCTCTTTGAAAGTAAGATCTTTGGAAGGAATGGCTTTGATATATGAAAGGAGAGGATGCAAGGGATCCTCTTCCTCAAAGATTGTGAAGGAGCTCTTAAAATCAAGTCAAAAAATATGACTGATACAACTTTGTCTAATTTGAACAAGAATGCCATTGTGTATATAAAATTTGTTTCTAATGAGATTTCGGTGGACGTGAAAGACTTTAACAATTTACCAAGAATGGAAGAAGTTGAAGGCCACGTATGAGAACACCTTACCTTGGTCGAGGTACACTTGATGCAAAAGCTTGTTACCATGCACCTTGATGAGTCAAAGAGTGTTGCAAAGCACCTATCTTTAGTCACAGGTACCTCTCTCATTTGTAGAACTTAGGTTTACTTGCACTTGATGATATGCTCAATACTATCTTGCTAGTGATGATGCTACCTAATTCATGGGAGACATTGATTGTCTTACTCTCGAATAACCCCAATGTTACATATGATAGTGTTAGGGATCCACTACTTAATGAAGATGTCATGAGGAAAGTGGTTCAAGCAACATAATCAAAGCAAGAGCATCGGGAAAAAAAAATGGAAATGCATAAAGAAGTAGAAGCAAGAGCAAAGATAAGGGTGATGTTACAGTTTACTTGCTACCGATACGGTAGAAATAGGAACTGGAGTGTAAGTAAAACACAGAAGAGCTTGATAGAAAGAAGAACATGAGTTTTTTTTGGGATCAAATGATATGGGAATTGCAAGAAGCTCTTGAATTGGAAAGCCCTAAATTTACTTGTAGGAATACAAGAAAAAAGATTTGATTTGTATTGCCCGAAATTCCCCTCTGCAATGGTAGTCATATGTACAAAGTTCCTATTCATCATGTTAGAGAGGAGTGTAATGCCAATGAGATGTCCCTTTATGTTTGCTAGGATTTGGGTTTTTATACTAAGGGCAACATTTGTATACATTAGTTAAAACTTAAATTGTATAAGACTAAAAATATGAGGGTTTTTAATCATGTAATGTATGCTCATTGCTTATCACTTTGATTCATACCACTTTATTATCATATGGAGAAAAATAAAGGACATTGATGCATTCTAATCATGTAGAATGTATTAGTAGTGCTTTTTTCCTGCCAATCCAAAATATCAGAAAGGGCAGGATAAGATTAAAAATGTACTTGGCTAAAAAATTTAAATATATTAATCTTTCAAGGGATTGTTTCCTTACCGTTTTGATGGTTGGATTTTTTGCTAGTTGTGAAGATAATGCAATCTAAACAAGAAGAGAGTTTTGTAGGCTAAGGAGATTATGCGTTGTTATGCTCTGAAGAACCTCTACATTCTGTCACTGAAAGATACATTTAGCTGCTTAGAAGCTAGGCTTTTGATTTCCTCTTGCAAGCCTGCCCTTTTGTACTGAGGAAATAATCATGTTTTTATGTTATCAAGTTCAATAGGCTTCAGCAACTTCTTGGACATGCAGGCCTTAAAAAGGAGTGTCAGTGGGTTCATATGAATCATAGAGACCAGATTTTTGAAGGGAATATGATCATTGTGAGCATTGTGCTTGATTTGATCAAATGTGCAGAATGACTGATGGTACCGAGTATCAATTTATAAGAAATCCTAGGTTTTTGTGCAGGCAGTTTTGATGTAAATGAAATAATGCTTTCTATGTTATGCGATCATTAGCATTCCAACTGTCAAAAATTTAACTAATGTTTGTTAAGATCATTTCTCTATCAGCTTAGTTTCTTGAACTGATCAGCTTTGTAGTTTTGATGCAGGGGGGCCTTATCATTAGTGATGCTTTAAATCACTCTTCTATTGTGGCTGGAGTACGTGCTTCAGGTGCTAAAGTAGCTGTGTTCAGGCACAATAGTAAGTATTTTCCAGCTTTAACTTATTCATTGATGGTTTACTGTGTTTGTTCCTAGAAGGTCATCTGACATGTGTCTTGAGCTATCAGTTTGAATTTTTCTGTTTCAAATTGAGTTTCATTTTTAGCAACTGCATATCTGGATATGTGATGTGCTTTTGTTTCAGTCAGGATTTTGATTCCTGATTTCAGGAAGATCAGTTGATGTCACATGACAATGAATTGTTACTTCTCTTATTGGATTTCATTTTCCAATCGAGCATCAGGGTTTTTTTTTCTCCTCTCTCTCTCTCTCTCTCTATCCAATAATAAAGAGAGGAAAATGTTACTGGTTCGGTCTTTATCTTCTCCGGCTCTTTGGAATTTGGTATAAAAAGAACCCTTGCTCTTTGAATTAAATATAGAAAATAAAAAAATGTTCTTGTAATAAAAAAAAAAAAACACTTCTCTGTGAATTAATATAGAAAAATAAAGAAAATTGTTCTTGCAAGGATTGTTATGTTGCATATAGCTGTCCTGAACTCTATAATATGTTGTCCCACAGAACCATTTCAGTGTTCAAATATGTAGGTTTGATTGGTGGATGGGAAGTTAGATATTTTAGTCCTTTGAAATACTTAGAAAATAAGATTAGGCATATTGGTTTAGCACCAGAGCACTTGGAAGAGGTCCTGCGGGAAGCGATTGCTGAGGGGCAGCCAAGAACTCACAGACCATGGAAGAAAATAATTGTTGTGGTTGAGGGCATTTACAGTATGGAGGGAGAGCTTTGCAGGCTTCGTGAAATAGTAGCAGTTACGAAAAAATACAAGGTTTGGATACTAAATGTGTTCATTTTCATGATATACATGTAACAATGTGCTCTTTTGACCATCCTTCATCTGGCAGGCATACATTTATCTTGATGAGGCCCACAGCATTGGAGCCATTGGTAAAACAGGCAGAGGTATCTGTGAACTGTCGGGTGTAGATCCGGCTGATATTGATATAATGATGGGAACCTTCACAAAATCGTTTGGCTCTTGTGGTGGTTATATTGCTGGTTCGAAGGTGAGATTTGATTATTTTATCTGAAAGAAAGCAGTTGTGGCTCATTATTCACGACTTTCTCCATTTTTCTCTTGTCATATCTATGTAGCTTGTAATATCATACAGATTGTAGGGAAGAGAAGAAAAAATAATGAGGAAGTGCCAACTTAATGCAGTGTGATGCAAATTGAAATCAAAGTTTGTTAGAAATCTTGCAATTTTATGTTCTCAATGGAGAAGGTTCACCGTTTAAAGCATAATTGGATTTCAGTATTTAACTCTTCTTACCTCTTTCAACTTCTCACAGGAGCTGATCAAGTACTTGAAGTTTGTCAGTCCTGGGCATTTATATGCAATCGCAATGTCTCCACCAGCAGTTCAGCAGGTCATCTCTGCTCTGAAGGTCATCCTTGGGGAGGATGGTTCGAGTCGAGGTAAATCATAAATCATATATCTCATTCTTTTTTTTTGTTGTGCTTTTTTCTTGTCTTATGTATCACTTGTCTTTGTAATAAGTCTTTCTTGTTGTGAAAGCTTTAGTTAATACACATTATACCAATAATTTAATGAAAGCTCTTCTTTGTTTGAGGCATTTAAGAAAAAAGCATTTGCATGAAGTTAATCCATTAAGTTCAATTCATTGTTCACAATTCATTTAAGTAATCTATAACATTTACGATAGTTCATGTCTATATGCGGTCAAACTTTTAGGACTGCATTTATTCGTTTTGAAGAGCATGTTAGAGGAGGTAGAAAAATTCATTCCAAAAGAATTTTGATAGAAAAAGTCAAACTTCTTTATGTATCCATTGCGAAATATGGTTTTGAATCGTTTCATTGTTTTCTATTGAACATATACAAGGTACTTTTAGAAACTCTAAAGAGTTTTAAAAGAAGCTTTGCCTAGGGAATTATTTTGGATGCACATATTGCATACCTTCTTTCCTAAAGGCTTCAATAACCTATCCTTTGTAAGAGTAGATCTATAAAAAAGAAAACTCCTATGATGTGGCTTAGATATCCAAAACATTCGTCAACCATCCAGTCTTCTCGACATACAAAAATTTGAATTCCAAATCGTAATATTAATGTTTTTATTTCATTTTCCCATAGGTTCTTTGGTTCATGTTATAGCCTTATAGGTTAGACTCTGTGGATCTTTAAAGTTTAGTGACTTTAAAAGAAGATTTATTTTCTTGGATATAATTATGCAAGAGGGGTCTCTTTCTTTCAAAATCTTTAAGAATTATAACAAAAGAGTCCTCTTTAAACTTCTAGATATTATACAAAATTTTCCTCATGACGATTTAAGTCTTAGAAATCCCATGGTTTTTAGCTTCCAGTTCTATCCAAATTTTTAAATTCCTCTTGCGTTTCTCATAATCCTTTGATTTCAAGAAGAGTTTTACTAATTACTATCTTTACTTCTCTAGATAAAGATAAAGTTGACTTGAACTATATTTTGAAATCAAAAGAGGTGATAGAATCTCTTCCTTCTTATGTTATAAAGCTTTGGGTCCATCCTTTGGTTACATATAAATATATGGAAACTTTGGGTTAAAAAGCTGTGTTTTACTAATTACTATCTTTACTTCTCTAGATAAAGATAATAAAGTTGGCTTGAACTATATTTTGAAATCAAAAGAGGGGATATAATCTCTTCCTTCTTATGTTAGAAAGCTTTGGGTCCATCCTTTGGTTACATATAAATATATGAAAACTTTGGGTTAAAAAGCTGTCAATTACAATGATACTGGAAGAATTATGAAAGAGCAAGATAGATTGTAGATTTCTAGAAGAATTTGTTGTTGCAACAATGTTTCCTTTTTTTCTTTCATAAACAAGGATTTGGGTCATATAATTTCTATCGATTATTCTACTCTTCCTACTAGTAGTTTGAAAGAACTGTTTTCTAAAGAATTAAAATTTAGACTTCATACCTCCAAGGATGCTTGCATCCTTGAAGATATAGAAAAGGGCATTGATAATTTCATTCTAAAATTTGAAGAATCTTTGGGTATTTGTGAAATTTTTACACATTGGAAATCAGTAGTAATGAAAAAAGTTTCGATGAAGGTTGATTTAGCTTTAGAGAGGAATTCTCCTTCATAAGATAGCTTATCAGTAAGTGATTTGACTTCACTAAAAAATTGTCATAAAAACTTTGTAATTTCTTATGTGGATAAATGTCCTAATAATTTTGTTTTTACTTCTGAAAAGTTTTATGCAGAGTGCCTTATGAAAGAAATTCACTCTACATGCCAGTTTTGCAGTGTATCTTTTGGAGTAGGTATTCAAATCATCAAGATTTTTTAAGTTTAGATTTTTATATACAACGTGGAAATTCCATAAGAATCCCATCAAACGGAGATTTATAGCTGCATCTTGTAATACATCTATCATGGATGTTTCGAAATGGTTAAGAAATTGTTTTAATGCCATTTTACCTACTATCCATGATATTTGGAAGGAATTACTCAAAGAAGCATATGTGCGAACTTCCTCTAGTTGGATCTTAGATAATTCTCTAGGTGTTATCCTTGTATTTATAAAATCTTTGAACTCTCCAAGAACTCTACAAGAAAATCTGTTCCCTTGGGGCTTCAAACTTCTGAACTTCACCAGTTTGTATACAAAGTTAGACTTGAATGATTTAAAACATAGGATTTCTTCTATGGTTAGTGTAAGTTTTAATTTTTAAATTCACCTAACATGTCACATGAATCATGAATCATGATACATCATAAATTATAAGATTTAATATCAATAATCATAACATCATCATCTAGATTCTAACAACATAATATCATATCATAACATTTAACACCTAACTTTCTAGTTTCTAACTTTTAACAAATTACAATAAACATCATGATTCATGAATCATAACATAAATAATAACACCTGGCACCATACATGTCACATAATCATATCATCGTTGATACATCAAAATAAAAACATAGAGAATCACTATGACAAATGTTAAATCATATGAGTCATGACTCATGGCATAAATCATAAGTGGCAAATGATAAATATAAAGTCACAAGTGAGTCGCAATAAGTGTCCAGACTCCATACTCCATTGTCATCACAATAGTAAATACTTATCATGAAATATCAAATGTCAAATGTGAAATATCAGAGTCTCAAATGTCAATAATCAAACTCTGTCACGCTGACATGGTGTCAGATGACAAATCATCACTCTCATCATCATAATCATCCTTCTCCTCCTCCCTAGCAGTAGTGGTATGTGTTCTGCTACTAGTGGATGCGCCACCACTACCGCTAGGTCCTGTGTATCTGCAAGATGATTTGGTATCATATTAAGATAAGGTAAACTCATGGTACAACATAGTATATAAGTCCAAATCCTCTGGAGGAATATATGGAATATCTCTCACTTTCTCTATGTCTACTGTATCCACGTTGACCTCCCTCACATCTCTTGCATGGCCGCCGCTCTCCAAGAGACGCAAGTTGCAGTGGCAATAGACTAGTGGCTCCAACTGCGCTGTAGATAGTGTGTTCCTCTTCTTTGTATGGAAGAGGGCCCATGTGCTCCAATTCCTTTCACACGGACTTACGTTGTAGTCCTATGAAAGGATACGATTAGCTAACTCTCTTTGCATTACAACATAATTCAAAAAATAGTTAGTACATAAATCATAATACATATTTAGCACATATCACACAATACACTAAAGACTTTTGACTTAGTACTTACCAACTGAGGAGCACTAGCACCATACATCCCCCACCATGATATTGGCCGCAACTGAGCAGATCTCAAACAATTTGTGTCCTTTCCAAAATGGCCAACACCATTTTGGAATACCAAGAGCTCTCTCTCCAACTTAAGTTGCAACTCTACATCAGCTAGATAAAGTCTATATACATATGTGTTCCATGCACTCAAGAGCTCCTCATCCACGATGGCCTGCTGAGATCTCTTTAAGGGATGCAATAAGTGTGCCATCCCATGGATCGGGGGATGAAACCAATCCCATCGATCCCTTCACTCAGCTTTAAGCTGGAAAGTCCTAAAAACACAGAAATTATAAAATTTTAGAGACTAATTTTTAAGATAATAAGAGCTTTAAGTGGCAAAAATTCAAACTTCAAAGTAACAAGTAATAACTTAATAAATACCTATCCAATGTCAAATATGGGCAACGTGAAAGGGACTCACAAACTCGATCCATGAACTCATAGACAAGTCCCAATGTACTCCTCTCCATATCAACAATGCGAAGAACAGAATATGATGGATGTATGGCACGCACAAGTGCCTCTACATCCCTCCAAAATGAGTCTGACAAGCATGTGATCCGTACAAAATGTGCTCCGGGGCAGTGTGTCCATTCCAGACAGTCCACTCTGTAGATACAACTATCTGCATCGAAGCATGCAGCACCCGAAGTAGTCTGTCCATCACTATGCACATGTAAGCAAATCTGGTCTTCACAGGTTTTAGGATATCCAACTCATTGTATGATATGAAAATAACTAATAGTTTTGGTTTCTTTGTGAACAAAGAGACCACCTTATGGGAGGTGGAAAAAATAGAATGAATCCAAGGGATCTTTCCAAGATCCTCTATCAAAAGATCAATGCTATGTACGGCACATGGGGTCCACACAATGGAGGGAAAATCTGCCTCTAACAATCTACCCATGGCCTTATAGTTACTTCCATTGTTGGTAATGACCTGCACAACATTCTTTTGACCGACATCCAAAATAGCTTGGCGGATATGACCATATATAAACTCAAGTGTGAGACAAAAATTACACCAAATCAGCCATATGGCATATATGAAAAGACTTGTCACTTTACAATGTACATATATGATATTACACACATTACAATAGATGCATGGCACATGCATCATGCATGATGCCATGCATCATGCGCATCATGCATGATGCATGGCCCATGCAGCATGCAACTCCGAGCATGCTCCATGGATGATGGCACAATGCACATGGTACATGCATGATGCACATTGCATACTATATAGTATATACAAGTAACAATATAATATACATGCAATGTGCATGTGCCATCTACATACATAATACATATATATAGTATATGCAAAATTCAAATGCATATCTTAAAATTAAAACTTGAAATTTTAGCTACACATACCTGTCACGGTAAATGGAGCATGTGATGCATCAATGGCGCGAAGGAACATAGTGCCTTTGCAACAATGCACTAGTATGTTGTATACAATCCTCTTCATGACGTTTGTCCATCCATCGCACATAATAGTGCATTCATACTTCTCCCATGTGCTCATCATGGGGCTCTAACTTCTTCTCCACTATATGCTTTGTTTTGCGTAGCTCACTAGTCCTCAACTCCTCATATGAAGGGCCGCTCCATCGATATCCCAATGTGCTCACTAACTCCATGATTTCCTTCCATGTGGGTGTGCGTGCAACATTAAAAGAAAGGCCACATTGTATGAATAGCTTCATTATACCTTGTTTGGCCTCAAGTTCCCGCTCTCTCTGAAGGCTGACACGTATGGATGTCGAAGAAAGTGATCCTCCGGCTGCCTTCATCGGTGGCTGCGTGCCATCCTCAAAATGGATGGTATCATGTCCATGCTCATCACTTCCTCCACTAGAGGATCGTAACGCGTTGCATTGCAACTATGATACATACATACATACATACATACAGACAGACAGACAGACATAGTACATATGATAGGTGAGTACGTACTTACACAAGTACGTGCATACATATGTTTCTTGCACTAAGATTTTCCTTTTTGTCCTTTGAACCCTTCTCTTTCTTCTTCCTCTTCTGTCCTTCTACCCTTCATTGTC
The DNA here is from genome assembly GCA_020310875.1 of Ceratopteris richardii. NCBI lineage: Eukaryota > Viridiplantae > Streptophyta > Polypodiopsida > Polypodiales > Pteridaceae > Ceratopteris > Ceratopteris richardii. Next base: position 12,195,455 of record CM035408.1, on the reverse strand, counting down.
CATGATAGTAATCTTTCTGAAGGCATGAAATTCGATATATTACACTATGCTTTAATATACTTCACTAAACAGTTTTATGATATGACAGCAGGATGATTCGTAGTCTGTCCTGAAAATTTGCTCCCATTTTCTCACTCCCCCACTTTGCTCTTGGCATTTGAACTTGAACATGTGTAAACTGCTTGTTTGAGTGCGAGAAATCACAATGATGAGGTTCCTTCTGAAGATGCTGATTATGGATGATTGTGTTTGTTACTTTTCTAGGAGCTCAAAAACTAGCACAAATAAGGGAAAACAGCAATTTCTTTCGAGAAAAGCTCAGAAAGATGGGCTGTGAGGTGCTTGGTGATACAGACTCTCCTGTGATGCCAATAATGCTATATAATCCCGCCAAAATTCCAGCATTCTCAAGAGAATGCTTCAAGCGCAATGTAGGTTTTCTTTTTTGTGAGAGATGTGTAGGAGTATTGTTCTGTACATTCATACCTCTACAATTATTGGTAAACTGATTTCTTCTTGGTATTTGTGGAACAGCTTGCAGTTGTGACAGTGGCATTTCCTGCCACCCCATTGCTTCTGTCAAGGGCTCGAATTTGCATATCTGCGGCACATACCAAAGAGGATCTTGAACGGGCACTGGAGGTATTTTTCTCTGAATTCACATGATTAAATATTTCAAGGACAGGGCTTCAAACAGACCGTTATCATGCTTGCATGCATGTATATGAGCATTTGACATGAGACTGCTATTATTCATGTGCATACTGTGTAATATATTGTAAGTCTGTTTCTCTCTATCTCTTTCTTTCTCACATTGGTTCTGTCTATATACCCCCCCCCCCCCCCCCCCCCCCCCCCCCCCCAATTTTCCATTTTTTAGAAGAGTTATTTGATGGTAAGTATTATATGACAAGCTATTGAAAAATATTTGGCTAGATTCTTGACAAGATTTCAATGGCAAGAAATAATTGTACCTACAAGATGAGTAAAGTGAAAGATGTACAGATGCTGAACATGTGGTGGAGGATAGTGACTATTGGATATTCAAGGTTGAAAGATAGAAAGCCTCAAAGATATTTATTTATTTATGGCTGCAAAATGGACTATATAGCTTTCTTTTCCAGAAAGTCATTAATATCTATCTTCATAGATAGGTAAGGCTGAACTTTGACAAGGTTAGAACTTCTGAGAGAGAGAAGATATGTAGGATCCACCATTGTTGTTTGGATATGCTATATGCTCAACTTATGTAGATTAATGTAGATAGTTTATTAGATTGATATGAATGGCTCGTACTCGTATAGAACAATATTGGGGTATGGGGTGTACAAGCATCATTGACATAGGGGATGATAAGAGCAACTTTTGGGCACTTGAAGTCATGATCAAATAATTGTTTGGAAGAGCATCCGATATCCATATCCTCATATCTATGAGCAAGCATCTCCTTCATTAGAAGGTCGTAACATCGATGCGGATACAATAGAAAAGAGTATGTACAAAATTCAGCATATTGGGGGGATCAAAGAGTGAGGATTGCTGTATATCAAAGAGGAAACACTCTCTTTTAGCTAATAGCAAGCACATATGTTTTGCTTTGAGGCTTGGTAAAAAGCTTTCCATAACCATGGATCGCACACAACATTTTAAAGACAATGCCACCAATGGATAATAGTGAGACAACATGGCAAAAACTAGATGGAGTTATAGCAACATATCATTGTTGAAGAAAGGCATATGGGTAATAGCATTACTAACTTTTAGTGGTTCATGGAAGGAAATTGAAGGCTCTCTTTTCATGCAATATTCTGTATTCAGAACAGGTGGGATGCTCTAGTAGATAGTCCTCAAACAGATACACCATATTGGAATCTTGCAAAAACTAGACATGCACATACTATGAGTGGTGAAGAAAAGTGCTCAAAGTACACTATAATCTAGCTGGACCAACGTAGAATTTGTGGCCATAAACAATAACAAGTGAGTTCCATTTCATAAGAAAGTACATTCAGGAAACTCCTTGGAGGGATCATTAAATCCCATATAAGGTTTCAACAAGCAGTGATTGATATATTGGCACTTAGAATAGGAAGAGAATGAATGCCTACCTATGCAATGCAAAAGTTTGTAGTAGATTCCTAAGTATTTTTTTTGATGCAGTTGATGTTTTTGAATAAAACAATCATCTGCATTTCAGTCCAAAACATTTTCCACTTAAAACACGTGCCTAATCCTATAGCATTCAAAGTAACAATCTTCATGAACAAAGTTGAGATATAAGGGAAATTTCTTCTCCATTTAGGAAGGAGCCTTATTTGATTCACTGCCTTTCACATTTAAATGAGACTCGAGCATCGAGACATATTGCAAACTAAGCATTTTCATGAAAGTAGAGGGCAATTTAGGTTGGTTTCTACCTTGTTTCTGGTCATAGGTAACCAGTGGAAACTATTGCCATTTAGAGTGTGCTTAGTGCTGATGGTGTACTTTATTGAAGTAGTCTGAGAAGAAGGTGTTTTTGGCAACGACACTGAGCCAACAAGCAAGTCATTCCAGTTTATGGGGGGTGTTCGAAGCATATTGATTAATCACAGCTTTACCATTATCAGCCATAGTGGGGGTTTTTTAGAGGGGGGTTTAGTAGGCTTAGGTCTAGTAGGAGGCAAAGAGAGAGAGGCTCTGGGCCTAGGAAAAACTTGTCAGTCCCTAGATATGCAATAATCATACAAGTCTTCACCATGGATAGTTGAAAATGACCTTGAAAAATGGCCAACCTTGTTGCGATGAAAGCATGCCCTAAGGTTCTTTCATTTCAAATGCACAACAGCTTCACTAGCAGTGTCCATGGAGACGGTCATGTGACATGGAGGCAGTTAAAGGTTTGTTGACATCCATGATGCCACATGATACAAACACACCTATTAGGATCACAAGGTGGGAGAACATATAACACTTTCATCAATCTTTCCCTACATCTTCAACGTTATCCCAAAGACAGCATGGGAGATCAACAGGGTCAACCTAAACTGGACAAGAGTGAATAAGCTGTTCATTAATGGCTGTTGTGGTTTTCAAGGAAAAACATAAGTCAGCCTGTCAAATAGTTGAAGAACAGAGTGATCAATAAAATCTCAATCCTTAAGGTTCTTGAGGATAGTTTTATATACATCTTGCCTTGATTAATACATTTGTTCCGTTCCATCATGTTGAAAGCAAGTTTCAAGTTGTTGTGCAACATCCACTGATGAGGGTTTATCATGCATGTATAGAACTGTAAATCGATAATGAAGAGCGAATATCTTGAAAGCCACATCACTCATAGCATGAGGATTCTGATTAAGGCTATCTCACAAAGTATCCCTCATTGCACAGACAATGCACTGACAGTCTTGTGGGCAGCATCAGAGGAGGGCACGTGTGCAGGAGCCTGGATTTGAGGGTTTTTCAGGGTATGCTGCTGGATAGCAGATTGTAACCTTTCTAGGACATGCAAGTGCTGTTTAACTCCAGGATTTGAGTAGGCAACAGATGAGACTACTGGGATAGTACCAGGCAGTAGGTCTTGCTATTTCACTAGGGTCAGCTTTCAGGGATGACTCAAGGGACAGGAGCACCATATGCTGGCCCAGCAAGGACAGTGGGAAGAGAACAAAGCAGTTGCAGATTCTGACGTGACCATGAAAGTTGCAGAGAATGAAGCAGGAAGAGAATTGGCAGCTGCTGAGGATGTTGCAGCATTGAGTACAGCAGAAGGGGGGGAAAGAATGGAGAAAAGGGGAACAGGTGAAATTGGGGAGGGTTATTTGCAGAAGAATTATGCAAAGAGGTTGTCAACAGGCTGACGAGACAGCTAGGGTAAAGTGCAGCCAAATGTAGAGGTTGCATGATCATGACATCACTTCTCTTTATGCACGTGTGTGCACACGCACACACACACACACACACACACAGATTCATGCGTAGGGTACATATGTACCTACATACATACATACATACATGCATTGCCTGTATATATATGTACGTACGCATGCCTGATATGAAATATTGGATGTTTTTAATCTCAATTTTATTTATTTATTTTTAGAGCTACATTGTGATTATGTACTCTGAAATTAGTCTTTATGAATCCGTGTTCTATTTCTACTGTACTACAACTCATACGTGGAACACAGAAGAAGGCTAATGATTATGCACAGTTGGAAATTCAATCAACATGCATACCTCACCAAACATTCTTAGATATTAATCTGTAAAGTGCAAAAGAATTGAACGAAAAGGTGTGCAAACCATTCAGTGAGGAAACAAAAGAAGCTATTGCCTGCATGTTTTTACTGAGAGTTTCAATGTAAAAAGAGGAATTGTCTGATTGCCTGAAGATTCTCAGGTAATAATCAAATCAATGGTTTTAATTACAATTGGTTGGTCTTCTGCAAAGGGGGATTATGAATGATTCTCAAATTTTGCGTTCTAGTTGTCACTTAAATAATGGTTCTATGGTACATTCCTTTTTAGTTAGATCTCCCCTAAAAAGAAGGAACACATCATAGCTGCTTTTGAGCTTCTGTACCAGATATTCCCAGTTTTAAGTGGTCTGACTGCATTGATGAATGAACACACACTTATTTTCCTGTTGAGGGAGGGAAACATGAAAGACTATGTTTTGTTTGATGAGGAAGTTTGGTGCAGGTAATTGATGAAGTTAGCGATATGGTACATTTGAAGTATTTTCCTCAGGAAAGAGAGGAAGAGGAGACTGTGAAAAGAAAGCAGCAGTGATTTGCTTGAACGATGAATAGCTTCCAGCAGTGCGAAGGTGGTGACAGGCTGCTTATATGTATCATAGTGTACTGTGTTCCTGAATTCACTGATTCACCTTGCATTCATTAATCTCACCTTAAAGCATTCATATTTCAAAATACGTTCTCAATATTAGGGATTGAACATTTCTGGAGCAATGTATGTATCAGCAATTTTCTGCCACGTGCACCAGTAAACCTAGACCATTTTAAAGTTGAAGTCCGTTGTACGGTGGGTAAGCTTGCAGTACTTGGCTATATGCATCAGTGATATGCCAAAGAGCCTCGAATGCATGATTGCACAACAGAAATGAAGCGTACTTGAGGCGTCAAACAGGGAATATTATATTAACATTGATGATAAATAGATTAGCACAACGTTATTCTTATATGTTTATTGTCTCGTGTTGATTTTCAAGTTGTTACTGCGTGGAAAAACATAGTTGCTCAAATTCTATCTACCACTTACCTCGTGCAGTATTGCACAGCTGTTAAAGGATGACTTCATAAAGATGTAATCCTCCCTCGTTTACGATGTCTAGAACCTTTTGGTGCTGCAAACAATTATCTAAGAGAGTCTATTTTTTACTGTTGTCAAGAAGGATTCAAATTCAAGGTGAGACACAGGACAGGGTACATGTTATAACTCAGTGAATAAAAGTGTGCGTATGAAGTGCAGAAGGTTGTGGGGCGTTTTTTTTTTGTGATTTTTGAGCAGAAATCTGTTATGAACAGAATGTATGTAAGTCATTTGGTCTTAGTTTATGTTAGAAGAATATGATGGTTCAGGGGTCTATTCTATGTGTAGATTGAATCTTCGTCATGGAAACTAGCATCTTGATACTGCATGTTGAATGATGGTGAAGAAACTTCATGTTAAGGTCAAATCAATTCAACCCACCTGAGTTAACCCCTAATGTGACGGTGTCCATTTGATATCTCACCCGCGACATTCATGATTATGGAAGCCTTCATCTTGCATGTCACGCCCTTAATATCCCTGGTTATGTAAGCTTTCGTCTTGCAAGACTGGATATGCCCCCAGGTGTTTGAAGTTTGTATGAATCCATGCCTAATCCAAACTTCTAGATCTGGAGGGGAAAAATTTCTTGGATATTTCGTGCCATTTCAAAGCAATGACAACAAATAACCAATATATCTTTGTAAATCCTTGAGCCAAAGAGGTATCAACATATCTTTGTAAATCCTTGAGCCAAAGAGATTGAAGGTGATGCTTCTTATTACGTAGTTAATGGAATTATGATTCACCCTGAAATCTTGCTAGAGGTGTTAATGATTTTTGATTTGATTCACCCTGAAATCTTGCTAGAGGTTAAGGATTTTTGATTTGAATTTCAAGAATGTATATAACGTAAATATTGATCAAGTAACCTTGATGTAACAATGTTTATTATGTCAAATGTACAAGTAGGTGGTAGCCCGTTAGGAATCTTGTACGTATGCAAATTGAGGGGAAGCTACGTTGATTGTCCTTGTTATTGGCAAAAGCAAACTCTATCAGTGTGTGAAATCGACTATCCAAGTACTGACGATCGCAGTTTCAAAAAGGTTGTAACAAACTTCAAAAGGAGTGGTAAATTATAGAAGTTTTGTGGGATGTTTTACTATAATCAACGCACATGTTGAAATAAATCTTGCAATCATAAGAAACTTCAAAAGGAGTGGTAAGGCTCAAAGGTTTTGTGGGATGTTTTTAATAATCATCACGCACAATAACCTTGATAAAAAAATATAGGTGGTAGTAATGGTCTTTTAAACCATGCATAATGTCATCTATATCAGTTATGGTTCTTTTTCATTTTAATCCTATCGTCCGAGGAGGGATACAAAATGACATGATTTATTAGGTTGTATGACAACATAAGTAAATCTTGTATATGACTTGTAAATAGATATGCATTAGAGGCTTTGCACACACATGCATGCACGTGCACACATGCATGCACACAAATAGATGTGCACAAACACACACACACACACACACACACACACACACACACACACACACACACACACACACTCTTTGATACAAGTGATGATCGCCACTTTACAATTTGATAAATTTTGAACATATGATCTTCTAAGCTTTTCCATTTGTTTCCAGCACAATCAATATACTAATTGAAAATTCATCAATGTTAGTTTGAAAATACTTGAGATCACTTAAGCTTGGTGTAAGGATTGGGTCAAATGCATCAATGTATAAGGATTGTGGGGACAAATTCTTCTTGCTAACATTCTTTTGAAGCTGTTATTGATTGCTTGTGACTCCCATTATCTTACTTAGCCTTCCTCCGAGGATGAAATCAGTTCAAATTTCTTCCAATCACTTCATTGATCTCTCTGGCTACCCTTTTCTAAGGACATTATTAGAGGAATTTGTACTTGATGCAAAAGTTCCAATTACTTGTCGTGATTGTTCTGTGTCCCCGTTATCTGGTTTATGCTCCCTCAAGGGATAACATCACTTCAAATGTACTTCATGGAACAAACTGATGTCCTTAGCTATTAGGAATGATGTCCGTGTGTTATGGTCTTCTTGAGACATCTTAAAGACTTGGTTGATTCTTTTGAAGGAAGTTTGAGTGTTGTTCTTGAGTCTTTTACTTGGTCTTACTCCTATAGATCTTGGTTCTTAATGCTACGCTTTATATAACTCTCAACTACCCTTGATTCTAGAGCAAATGAAAGAGCAATGTCCATATTGGGATTCTTACCTAGGCACCCTTAGGGACATCACTCCTTGAATATGGCTCCTCCTAGGATGTCTTGAACATATATAGAGTTGACATGGTTGTCTTATAAAGTCTGCCACTAAGTACTTTTGCTACCAGCCTTGGCGTGCCATTTTTTGACTTTATTTACTCATAGAATCTCTAAAGAAGAAACACATACAAGTGTGAAAATCAATGGTTTGTTATATTGTTCCAACCCCTTCTTAAAGCATGAGAGTACATGAAACTACCTTTTCCAAACCTTGTCAAATGTACACGTGCAGTTTTTTTTGAAGAACCATGGCACTTACTGGTTTTGCTTGCTTATTACCTTATGGAACAAGCTTTCCTTGCTTTTCCATAGACAGGTAGACTTATCTAGCCCCCCTTACAGGCTTGAATGAAGGAAATGTGTAGAGAATGGTGAAGATGATGATGATGGAATTTTTGCAACTTTAGTGGTGACCTTGGAAATGAAGATGAAACCCTAACTCTAAAAGTGAAAAAATTACTTTTTATAACTATCTCCTTACCTAATCAGATTGGAAGAAAGTTGAATGTGATGGAAAAGATTTCCAAAAAAAAAAGAATGAGTCTTGAAGTTACTTAGCTTGGCAAATGCAATCTTCCAAGCACGATGACCGCTGAGCCACATCTTTTCGCTTACATGACATAAATACCAATTGACATCAAGCAATGAATCATCACACACAAAATATCTATCCAAGAGACAATTCGTTGACATGATGATCTTCACCATCTAAGGAGAGTCTCTCTCTCTCTCACGCGCGCACACACACACACATGTGCACACATGCAAGAAATCTTCACTTGTGGACAGACACAAGAGCGTCTAAGAATCTCACATATTATTAGAAGAGAGAATGGACAAGAAACAATACAAATGAGGGTTCACTTGTATAGTCAAGCTTTAAAAAGCAACACAAACTTCTCATTTAAGAGATAGAAGTTCAGGCACTCCAAGAGGCTGCAAAGACTTAGCTAATTTGAATGTTGGACGTTTCTAATTTGCATGCTATCCATGCAAAGAGAGTGATAATACAACCTAAAATGATAGTCCATGCAAAGATGTAGCTAGCTAGAAGAACTAGAGGAAATAACCCACGAACCTTGTAAAATTCCTTTATGAGAGGACATTTTATTAATGTATTGTGATGTTTGTGGTCCTATGCAGACACCTTCTTTTGGAAAGTACCTTTACTTCGTGACTTTCATTGATGATTTTTCTAGGCATGCATGGGTATATCGACTCAAAGAAAAGTCCGAAGTGTTTATGTGCTTCAAACAGTTTTCGCTTTGGCTGATCGAGGGGGGGAATATATGTCTTCTGATTTTAATGCATTTTTGGCTCAACGTGGGATAAAACACCAGTGTAGAGTGCTGTATACACCTCAATAGAATGGAGTTGCTGAACGGAAGAACATGTCACTCATGGAGATGGTAAGGTGTATGGTCAAGAGTCAGGATTTACCACACAGTTTCTGGCTTGAGGCTGTCATGTGTGCAACTTATGTACTTAACACGTATCCCACTAAAGTGCTGCAGTCTAGTACTCCATATGAGGCTTGGCATGATCGCAAGCCATATTTTGCCTATCTGCATGTTTTTGGTTGTCTGGCATGTGCATTAGTGCCTGAACAACATCACAGAAAATTGGATGATAAAGCAGTAAAATGTATTTTTGTTGGGTATGGTTCTGAAAGTAAAGGCTATCATCTATATCATCCACAGACTAAACACATTCTGGTTAGCGGTGATGCTGTTTTTGTGGAAGATGCTATTTAGCCATTGCTTTCATGTACTAAGGAGACATCTGTTACCTCAAAAGACATGTATAATACTTCGTTGCCTCTTTTTACAACTGTCGTGGTGTCCTAGTGAGGCAACTTCTCAGCCTTTGCAGGTTTCATGTGATGATGCAGATCATTCCATTTTTGATGTAGATTTACATGATGCACTTGTTGATGAGAGAGCTGATATTGAGCAGGCAAAAACTATGATGAAATGGCTGGTGCAGACTTTGCGTGATAGTAAATTAGATGCACCTCTGTCATATCGTACTCGTTCAGGCTCTCATAGTGCCTCTTTTACATCAGATTGCTATGTTATGGCTGCATCTAATCTCTGTGATGAGAATGAGCCTATTTCATTTGACGAAGCACAAAATTAAGAAAATTGGATGGCTACTATGCAATCTGAATATGATGCTATAATAAAGAATGGTGCTTGGTCTTTATGTGACTTGCCTCCTGGCAAGAAGGCTATTGGTACTAAGTGGGTATACAAGCTGAAGTGTAAGCGTGATGGTACAGTTGACAGGTATAAGGCTAGGCTTGTTGCAAAGGGTTATGCGCAAGAAAAAGGCATTGATTTTGATGAAACTTTTGCTCCTACTTGCCGTATGACTACTGTTCGTAACATCTGTGCACTTGCAGCTCATCAGGGTTGGAATGTACATCAGTTGGATATCAAAACAATATTTCTGAATGGTGATTTGCATGAAGAAGTGTATGTTTTTTAGCCCCATGGCTTTGTGCAAAAAGGACATGAAAACCAGGTGTGCAGGTTAAAGAAGGCATTATATGGTTTAAAGCAAGCACCACGTGCTTGGTATGAAAAGATACATGCCTATCTGATTGCACATGGTTTTGAGAACAGTCCAACTAAAAGCATCTTATATGTTAAGCGTGCTAATGATGTACTTCTGATCATTCTGGTTTATGTTGATGATATGCTGCTCACTAGTCCTAATGAGAGGCTTATTGCTGATTTTAAGGCTGATTTACATGCCTCATTCGAGATGTCTGATTTAGGGCATTTGCATCACTATTTGGGCATTCAATTTATGCATGTTCATGGTGGAATAGCTTTGTGTCAAACGAAATATATTGACATATTATTGCAGCGTTTTGGCCTTGAAGACTGTAAACCTATTTGCACTCCTATGGAAACAGGTTTATGACTGAGCCTTCATGATGTTGGAGATGCATTTGATGCTGTTCTCTATTAGCAGACTATTGGATGCTTGATCTACTTATGCATTACTCGGCCATATATTCAGTTTTTCGTCTCACAGATGAGCAGGTTTATGCATTTCCCAGGAGTCAAGCATTGGCAGGCAGTTACACACATCTTTCGCTACTTGAGTGGTACCTGGCTACTTGGTTTGTTTTATCCCAAGGGGGGATGACTACTGCCAGATTTGCATGCTTTTTCTGACTCTGATTGGGCTAGTTGCTATGACACTCGTGTGTCCACTAGTGGCTTTTGCTTCATGCTTGGTAGCTCATGTATATCTTGGTGTAGCAAGTAGCAGCCTACTGTGGCCACTTCCAATTGTGAGGCTGAGTATAGGGCAACTTTCATAACGACTGTTGAGTGTGTGTGGTTCAAACGCCTTATGGCTAATTTGGGTGTTGGTCAGTCTTCTGCCACCACCATCTTCACTGACAGTCAGAGCGCATTGGCAATTGCTAGGAACCCTATGTTCCATGCTCGAACTAAGCACATTGAGGTGCATTATCATTATGTCAGGGAGAGGTTCTCTGCTGGGGAGATCAGCTTGGCATATGTGCCCATGCAGGAGAACATAGGAGACCTTTTCACGAAGGCTCTACCTAGGGAGAAGTTTGAAGCTTTCCGCAAAGCTTTGGGCTTACTTCCTTTTGTGGAGTGATTTCCACATAGCTTGGCACTTCCTTATACATGAGTGCCAACTACTTGTTCACCGCATCACTCCCAGGGGGGATTTGTTGATATATTTAGGTAGTGATGTGTGTGAACACTCTAGGACCGCCGGGGCACTTTTTTCCCTCTTTAGGAGGCTTTTTTCCCCTGGCTTGTATATATGCCTATTGGCCTAATGGGCTACTTATCCTTATACATTCTCTAGTAATACATTCAGTCTTGTGTGTTGTGCTCCAAGCTTCTTCTTCTTCCTTGTGCTGTTTGTGTGCTTCCGCAGACGTCTAACTCCAACATCTATCACATGCCTTCTAAATCAAATGAGGTATTCTCATGTACATCCCAAGATGTCAGTAGAAGAAGCTTCTCCCAAGACTAAGGTTCCCACACCTTAGGATAAATCAAGCCTTAGGTTCACAACCATTCAATTGGGAGCTCATATGAATAAATACCTCAAGGGTTAAAACTAAGTGTTCAACCCAAAGGTTCAAGCATGTTTTGAGGTTAATTCAAGGGCTAAACCAAGGCAAATATACATTATATTCTAACATTTAGAATCAATATATTTAACCTTTTGAAACCATGAATTACACAACCTTCTTCCCCCTTTTAGCATTTTTGTCCTTAACAATGTGCATAGGTGTAATATGTGGAGTATTCCCCTATGCACCATGATCTATACTCTAAGCATTGTCATATCTCTCTTTAGAATGTTTTGTGTACTTAGATAAGGGCTACTACCTTCTTCTATTTGAGAGGAAAGGAATCAAAACCCTTGCCCAAATCACTTTCCCATAGTCGAATCAAATGTACATGCCTTATACCTACGGACTAGCGAAATGGATCGACTTCTCTGGTGGTCTTAGCTTAATTGTTTCCCTTTGACACTTTCACAAATCTGAACTGCATATTATTCTACATTTATGAACACTTTTTACCTTCCTCGAAATGTATAATTTTTAGGAGTATGCAATAGAGGTCCTACCTTTATCTTGAAAGGGCCGAAAACTAGATTAATCTTTCACTTTCATCAGAAAGGAGAGGAGTATTTAGATGTTATGTACTTGATTTGATCTTATATAGTCCTGTACAAAACACATATATATTGTATTTGTATTTGGTAGGACTTAGCAAAAGGTATGGAATTAGCAAGTGAGTCTACTAAGCCCCTACCAAAACATGCCCAATAAAATGAAGAGGAATACTACCTTCTTATTCCTTGGCAAGTTAGGTGGACTTACATCAATCATCCAAGATTTCTTGAACCATAATGTTAAAGTGTTCTAAGTGTTGATACATTTTGATAGTGATGTGTGTGAACACACTAGGACCATCGGGGCACTTTTTTCCCTTTTTAGAATGTTTTCTCCCTTGACTTGTATATATGCCTATAACCCTAACGGGTCACTTATCTTTGTACATTGTCTTGGTAATACATTTAGTATTGTGTGTTGTTCTCCAAGCTTCTTCTTCTTCTTTGTGATGTTTGCATGGCTCCCCAAACTTCAAACTCCAACAATTGGTATCAAAACAGGTGGCCACTTCATCTAGGGAATCATCAACACCCCTCTGATCATAGTCGCACAATTGCATGCAAATTAGTGAGCATACTTACGGCGATTAGGAGTTCAAACAACTTCACTCTCTGGTGTCAAAATCACAATCTGAGTTTGTTTTGGCCTCTGAATCCATTATCACAATGCCTATGTAGGAAATTTTGTGGTTTTCTACCAAACATATATAGAGGTTTCAATTCGCCAGTATAAGCTCCTCAAAGTCTACTACAAGTTTAGCAAAACTCAATGGGGTAATTCTGTTCAACGTTTTGAAATACAATCATTTTTCTTCATTAGGGTATTTTAGTCAATGGCCATGGCCGAAAGCAATGATGTATTCTGTATGTTGGTTGTTGAGGATAAATTAGATGGTACCAATCGCCATTATGGGCATATATGATGTGTCATGTATTGATTGCAAAAGGACTCTGGAATATTGTGCAGGGTGTTGAAAAATTTCCTACTACATTAGCAAATACAATTACTGAAGATGATGCAGATGGCATTCAAGATGATGTTCTTCAGGTTCTTGTTCATGCTGTAATTCCTACTGCACCTACTATAGAGTAACTTTGTTGGGATGGCAAAGATGCTCAGACACATGCATTGATAGCCTGATTTTTCTTCTCATCTTTGTCATCCTTCTTTGATTGTGCAAAATAGCAAATTTCTGCTTAGTAGTAGATGAGCTCCATTTACCTTTGCCATTCCCACTAGCTTGGAAAGCTTGATTTGTAACATGCATAATGGACTTATTCTACCTAACTGATCTTCTTGCAATAGAACAAAGACTAACTCAAATTTTAAGGCATTTTGATTCCCTTTCATCATCAATCAAAGAGTAGAAGCAAAACTCTTATATGAATCTAGAACACCATTCATACCATTCTGCACAAGTGAACTATCTGGCAAGACTTCATCAGCAGAAATTAATTGTTGCTTCAAATCTTTCATCTTTGCCAAAAAAATGTCCATGGGATCTCCTTCGTTCACGTGCTCACTCTCCAATTATTTTTGGAGGTAAGCAATAAGAGCCTCATTCCTTTCCTTGTATAAAGTGGTAAGTGTATCCCAAGCATCCTTTGTTGTTTTGTAGGAGCGAATGTGAGGAATATTTTCAGCCAAAACCAAAAACTATTTGAAGCACATGAACACTTCGGACTTTGCCTTCAATGGATATACCCATGCATGCATGGAAAAATCATCAATGAAAGTCACGAAGTAAAGATAATTTCCAAAAGAAGGTGTCTGCATAGGACCACAGACATCACTATGTACAAGCTGCAATTTCTGAGTAGCCCAAATTGAACCATCTTTTGGAAAGGAGGAACGCTGCATTTTTCCCAAAATACAGCCTTCACAAACATGTTTTCCAAGTGCCTCAAGTTTGGGCAAAGAGGACACCATTTCAGATTTCTGCAGGCATAGCAAACTAGCAAAATTCAGATGACCAAAGCGTGCATGCCAAAGCTTTGCATGAGAATCATTTACTGCACATGCCAAATCCTTTTCACATCTTTCATAGTCTATGAGCTTATACAACCCACGACATAAAATGCCAGAAGCAATAATCACATCGCCATTTGACAGATCATGAACTGCACACCTGTCATCAACAAATTTCACAACCAAGCCAATCTTGGCTAATGCAAAAACTGATTACAGGTTCTTTTTGATCCCTGGCACAAATAAAGCATCTGACAAAGTGAAAGAACTACCATCAGCAGTAGTCAAAATGATCTTACCAACTCCCATAACAGGATAAGAGGAGTTGTTGGTGCATGTAACAGTATTCCCTGTAGGGGCAGACTTGAGTGAAGAGAAGAAATTGCGCTGTGAGGTAATATGTTTGGTCGCCCCACTGTCAAAATACCAAACATCTGAGTCTACTGCAGACATGCACTGCTCATGAGAAGATGGGTCAAAACTGCTGACAGTAGTAAACACCCATTCTTCTTCCTGCACAAGATTTGCAGACTCTGTTTTTGGTGTAGAGGCCTCTACAACAACCATTCTAGCCTCTTTCTTCTTTGCCTCTTTAGCAGCCAGTTTTGGACAGTTCTTTATGATATGATCATTCCATTTACAATACTTACAAAACAATTTCTACTTTTCTGATTTCTTCTCATCTTTATCTTCCTTCTTCGAATATGCAGAATTAGCAGATTTCTGCTTACTAGTTGAAGAGCTCCATTTTCCTTTGCCCTTCTGACAAGCCAGGAAAGCTTGATGTACAACTCGCATAGTGGACCTGTTCTACCTGGACTGATCTTCCTGCAACAGAACAGAGACTAACTCCTCAAATGACAAGGCATTTGGATTGCCTTTCATCATCAACCAAAGAGTAGAAGCAAAAGTCTGATATGAATCAGGAAGACCATTCAGAACAGTCTACACAAGTGAGCTATCTGGTATAACCTCATCAGTAGAAATCAACTGTTCCTTCAAGTCTTTGATCTTTGTTAGGAAACTGTCCATAGAATCACCTTCATTCATGTGATCACTCTCCAACTGTTTTCGGAGGTAAGCAACACGAGCCTCATTCCTAGCTTGGTACAATGTGGTAAGTGTATCCCAAGCATCCTTAGCTGTTCTGCAAGAGCGAATGTGAAGAATAATGGCACGTTTGACAGACAAAGCTATCAATGCATGTGCCTGGGCATCTCTGCCATCCCAACGAATCTGGTCTGCAGTAGGTGCAGCAGAAATAGCAGCACGAACAAGAATGTACGGAATATCATCTTCGACACCATCTTCATCAGCTCCAACACCTGTATTTGCAGTACTTGTAGTCAGAGGTGTAACAGGACGTCTTTCAACACCCTGCACAATGTTCCACAATCCTTTTGCAACCAATACATGTCGCATCATATAAGCCCATAATGGGTAGTTGGTACCATCCAACTTATCCTCAACAGCCAACATACGGAATACATCACTGCTTTCAGCCATGGTCAGTGACTAAAATACCTGTAGAAAATTGACTGTATCTCAAAAAGTTGAATAGAACTGCCCTGATGAATTCTGCTAGACCTGTAGCAGACTTCGAGACGCTTATACTGGCGAACAAAAACTGGTATATACCTTTGGCACAAGAAGACGAAATAGCCTACACAAGCACTCTGATAGTTAGTTCGGAGGTCGAAACGAGCTCAGATCGCCATTTCGGAAACACGCTAAGTATGCTCACCAAAATTCGTACGATTCGGAGTCTGCAAACGGAGGAGTGTCGACGGCGCCCTAGATGAAGCAGTGACCTGCTCTGATACTAATTGTTGGAGTTAGACGTTAGCGAAAGCACGCGAACAACACAAGGAAGAAGAAGAAGCTTGGAGCACAAATACACAATATTGAATGTACAACTAGAGAATGTACAAATATAAGTAGCCCATTAGGGCAATAGGCGTATATACAAGCCGGGGGAAAAAAAGCTCCTAAAGAGGGAAAAAAGTGCCCCGACGGTCCTAGTGTGTTCACACACATCACTACCTAAATATATCAATAGGGCACCCTCTGTCCTTATCGAGGGGGGGAATATATGTCTTCTGACTTTAATGCATTTCTGACTGAACCTGGGATAAAACATCAGTGTACAGTGCCATATACTCCTCAATAGAATGGAGTTGCTAAATCGAAGAACATGTCACTCATGAAGATGCCGAGGTGTATGGTCAAGAGTCAGGCCTTATCACATAGTTTTTGACTTGAGGTTGTTATGTGTGCAACATATGTACTTAACAGGTGTCCCACTAAAACGCTGTAGTCTATCATTGCATATGAGGCTTGGCATGGTCGCAAGCCATCTGTTTCTCATATGCATGTTTTTGGTTGTCTTGGATATGCATTAGTGCCTGAACAACATCGTAGAAAATTGGATGATAAAGTAGTAAAATGTATTTTTGATGGGTACAATTCTAAAAGTAAAGGCCCTCATGTGTATCATCCACAGACTAAATGTATTCTAGTTAGCTGTGATGTTGTTTTTGTGGAAGATGCTATTCAGCCATTATTTTCATGTACTAAGGAGACATTTGTTAGCTCCAAAGACATGTATGATACTTTGATGCCTCTTTTTACAGGTGGATATTTTAGTGCTGGTCCTAATGAGGCAACTTCATAGCCTTTGCAAGCTTAATTGATGATCTAGATCTCCGTTTTTGATGCAAATTTACATGATACACTCGTTGATGATGAGCTTATATTGAAGGCAAAAACTATGCCAAAATGGCAGGTGAAAACTTTGCATGAAAGCAAATTAGATGTACCTCTATCATATCATACTTGATTAAGATCTCATAGTGCCTCTTTGGCATCAGATTGCTATGCTATGGTTGCTTCTAGTCTCTATGATGAGACTGAACTTGTTTTGTTTGATGAAGCACAAAATTCTGAACATTGGATGGCTGCAATGCAATTTGAATATGATGCTATTATGAAAAATGGTACCTGGTCTTTATGTGACTTGCCTCCGGGCAAGAAGGCCATTGGCACTAAGCAGGTATACAAATTGAAGCATAAACCTGATGGAAGAGTTGACAGGTATAAGGCTAGGCTTGTTGCAAAGGGTTATGTGCAGGAAAGAGGCATTGATTTTGATGAAAGCTTTGCTCCTACTTGTCGAATGACTACTGTTCGTAGCATCTGTGCACTTGCAGCTCATCATAGTTGGAATGTACATCAGTTGGACATTAAAAAAACATTTCTAAATGGTGACTTTTATGAAGAAGTGTATGTTTTTCAGCCCCTTGGCTTTATGTAGAAAGGGCATGAAAACCAAGTGTTCAGGTTAAAAAAGGGAGTATATGGTTTAAAGCAAGCACCATGTGATTGGTATGAAAAGATCCATGCCTATCTCATTGCATATGGTTTTGAGAACAGTCCAACTAAAAGCACCTTATATGTTAAGCGTGCTAATGATGTGCTTCTACTCATTATGGCGTATTTGATGACATGCTGCTCACTGGTTCTCATGACATGCATATTGCTGATTTTAAGGCTGATTTGCATGCCTCATTTGAGATGTCTGATTTGGGGCATTTGCATCACTATCTGGTTATTCAATTTATGCAAGTTGATAGTGGACTGGCTTTGTGTCAAAAGAATATATTGACACATTATTACAACGTTTTGGCCTTGAAGACTGTAAGCCCACTGCCACTCCTATGGAGATAGGTTTACGATTGAGTCTTCATGAAGCTCGAGATGCATTTGATGCTATTCTCTATCAGCAAGCTGTTAGATGCTTGATTTACTTATGCATTACTTGGCCAAATATTCAGTTTGTTGTCTCACAGATGAGCAAGTTTATGCATTGCCTAGTTGTCAAGCATTGGCAGGCAGTTAAGCACATCTTTCGCTACTTGAGTGGTACCCGACTACTTGGATTGTTTTATCCCAAGGAGGGATCACTACCGTGAGATTTGCAAGATTTTTTTGATAGTGATTGGGCTAGTTGCTATGACACTCATGTGTCCATGAGTGGCTTTTGCTTCATGCTTGGTAGCTCGTGTATATCTTGGTTGAGCAAGAAGCAGCCTATCATGGCCACTTCCAGTTGTGAAGCTGAGTATAGGGTAGCTTTCACAACAAGTGTTGAGTGTGTGTGGCTCAAAGACCTTATGGATGATTTAGGTGTTGGTCAGTCTTCTGCCACCACCATCTTCACTGATAGTCAGAGCACATTGGTAGTTGCGAGGAACCCTGTGTTCCATGCTCGCACTAAGCACATTGAGGTGCATTATCATTATGTCAGGGAGAGGTTATCTGCTGGGGAGATCAGCTTGGCATATGTGCCCACACATGAGAACATTGTAGACCTTTTTACAAAGGCTCTGCCTAGGGAAAAGTTCGAAGCTTTCTGCAAAACTTTGGGCTTACTTCTTGTTGTGGATTGATTCCACATAGCTTGGCACTTCCTTATACATGAGTGCCAGCTCCTTGTTCACCGCATCACTCCTAGGGGGGATTTGTTGATATATTTAGGTAGTGATGTGTGTGAACACTCTAGGACCGTTGAGGCACTTTTTTCCCTCTTTAGGAGGTTTTTCCCCTGGCTTGTATATACACATATTGCCCTAATGGGCTACTTATCTTTGTACATTGTAATGGTAATACGTTCAGTATTGTGTGTTGTGCTCCAAGCTTCTTCTTCTTCCTTGTGGTGTTCACATGCTTCCGTAGATGTCTAACTCCAACAATCAATTTCAACATTAGCCAAGACTTGGTTGTGAAATTTCTTGATGAGAGATGTATAGTTCATGATCTATCAAATGGCAATATCATTATTGATTTTTGCATTTTATGATGTGGGTTGTATAAGCTCATAGATAATGCAAAATCTGTGAATAATTGAGCATGTGCAGTTCAAGATTCTCAGGCTATCTAGATGGAAAACTTTGACATGCATTCTTTGGTAATATGAATTTTGCTAGTTTGCCACACCTATAGAAATCTAAAATAGTGTCCTCTCTGCCCAAAATTGAGGCACCTGGTAAACATGTCTATGAAGGTTGTATTTTGGAAAAAATGCAGGGTTCCTCCTTCCCAAAAGATGGTTCAGTATGAGCTAATAAAATATTACAACTTGTTCACAATGATGTTTGTGGCTCTATGCAAACACCTTCTTTTGGGAACTACCTTTAATTTGTGACTTTCATTGATGATGTTTCCAGGCATGCATGGGTATATACATTGAAAGCAAAGTCCGAAGTGTTTATGTGCTTCAAACAATTTCTGGCTTTGGCTGAAAATTTATTAGCATGTAAAATGGGCACACTCCGTTCGGATCAAGGGGGGATATACATCTTCTTATTTTAATGAATTTCAAGCTGAACATGGGATAAAACATCATTATACAATGCTATATACACCTCAACAAAATGGAGTTATAGAAAGGAAGAACATTTCACTCATGGAGATGGTGAGATGTATGGTAAGGACTTAGGCTTTACTTCATAGTTTCTAGCTTGAATTTGTTATGTGTGCAGCATATGTACTTAATAGGTGTTCCACTAAAGTATTGTAGTCTATAAATCCATGAGAGGATTGACATGGTCACAAGCCATCTTTTTCTCACCTACGTGTCTTTGGGTGTCTGACATATGCATTGGTGTTTGAACAACAATGCAGGAAATTGGATGATAAAGCAGTGAAATGTATTTTTGTTGGGTACAATTCTGAAAGCAAAGGCTATTGTCTATATCATCCATAGACTAAATGCATTTTGGTTAGCCGTGATGTTGTTTTTGTGGAAGATGCAATTCAATCATTACTTTCATGTACTAAGGAGACATCAATTAGCTCCAAAGATGTGTATGATACTTTGCTACCTTTTTTTATAGGTAGATAGTCTAGCGCTGATCCAAATGAGGCAATTTCTCAGCCTTTGTAGGTTCCACATGATAATGTAGATCATTCCATTTCTAGTGCAAATTTACATGATGCAATTGTAAATGAGACGTTTGATATTGAGGTGGCAAAAACTATGCCTAAATGGCTAGTGCAGACTTTGTGAGATGACAAATTAGAGCACCTCTCTCATATCGTACTAGTTCAGGCTCTCATGGTGCTTCTTTTACATTAGATTTCTATGCTATGACTACCTCTAGTCTTTGTGATGAGAATGATCTTGTTTTTTTTGATGAAGCATAAAGTTCAAAAAATTGGATGGCTTCTATGAAATCAGAATATGATGCTATTATGAAAAATTGTACCTGGTCTTTATGTGACTAGCCTGTTGACAAGAAGGCCATTGGCACTCAGTGGGTATACAAGGTGAAGCGTAGGCCTGATGGAACAATTGATAGATGTAAGGCTAGGCTTGTTGAAAGAGGATATGCTCAAGAAAGAGGCATTGATTTTGATTAGACCTTTGCTCCTACATGCCGAATGAATACTGTTCGTATCATTTGTGCACTTACAGCTCATCATGGTTGGAATGCATATGAGTTGGATATTAAAACTACATTTCTAAATGGAGACTTGCATGATGAAGTGTATGTTTTTTAGCCCTATCGTTTTGTGCAGAAATGGCATGAAAACAAAGTGTGCAAGTTGAGAAAGGCATTATATGGTTTGGAGCAAGCACTATGTGCTTGGTATGAAAAGGTACATGCCTACTTGACTGCACATGGTTTTGAGAACAGTCCAACTGAGAGCACCTTATATGTTAAATGTGCAAATGATATGCTTCTGATCATTTTTATCTATGTTGATGACATGCTGCTCACTGGTCCTAATGTGAAGCATATTGCTGATTTTAAGGTTGATTTGCATGCCTCATTTGAAATGTGACATTTGGGGCATTTTGCATCATTAGTTGGGCATTCCATTTATGCAAGTTGATGGAAGGATAGCTTTGTGTCAAACAAAATATATTGAGACACTATTAGAGTGTTTTGGCCTTGATGACTACAAACCTATTGCCACTGCTATGGAAACATGTTTACAACTGAGTCTTCAGGATGCTGGAGATGCATTTGATGGTGTTCTCTATCAACAAGTTGTTGGATGCTTGATTTACTTATGCATTATTTGGCTAGATATTCACTTTGTTGTCTTACAGATGAGCACATTTATGCATTGCCTAGGTGTTAAGCATTGGCAGGTAGTTAAGTGCATCTTTCAATACTTGAGTGGTACTCATTTACTCGGATTGTCTTATCCCAAGGGGGGATCACTATAGCCAGATTTACATGCTTTTTCTAACTCTAACTAGGCTAGTTGCTATGACACTCGTATGTCTGCCAATGGTTTTTGCTTCATGCTTGGTAGGTCATGCATATCTTGGTTGAGCAAGAAGCAGCCTAATGTGGCTACTTCTCATTGTGAGGTTGAGTATAGGGCAACTTTGACAATGACTGTTGAGTGTGTGTGGCTTAGATCCCTTATGGTTGATTTAGGTATTAGTCAATATTCTGCCACCAACATCTTCACTCAAAGTCAACATGCATTGGCAGTTGTGAGGAACCCTGTGTTCCATGCTTGAAGTAAGCACATTGAGGTGCATTATCATTATTTTAGGGAGAGGTTCTCTTCTGGAGAGATCAGTTTGGCATACGTGCCCACACAAGAGAACATTGTAGACCTTTTCACAAAGGCTCTACCTAAGAAGTTTAAAGCTTTCCACAAAGCTTTAGCCTCACTTCCTTTTGTGGTTTTATTCCACATAGCTTGGAAGTTCCTTATACATGAGTGCCAACTCCTTGTTCTGCACATCACTCTAAGGGGGGATTTGTCCATATATTTTGGTAGTGATGTGTGTGAACACACTAGGAATGCTGGGGCACTTTTTCCCTCTTTTGGAGGTTTTTCCCCTCGTCTTGTATATATGCCTATAGCCCCAATGTGTCACTTCTCTTTGTACACTCTCTTCGTAATACATTCAGTAGTGTGTGTTGTTTTTCAAGCTTCTTCTTCTTCTTCCTTGTTCTATTCGTGTGCTTCTGTAGACCTCAAACTCCAACACTAAGTGAGAGATAATACACCTAATCTTGAAAGTTTATTTCCTACTAGTGGACCCTTGGTTTAGATCTTTCTTGATATTTCCTAGATTAACCCTTAGACCATATCCTTGTTCTTGCATGGTTTAATATTTCTAGAAAATCTTTAATCTTCAAGACTTCCATGATCCAAATACAAAAATTACGTCTTTAAGGAATTTAATTTATTTGGTAGACCAATACTATCCCAAAACTTTCTAAGAACTATTTAAAACATCTTGAATCACTTATTCTTATTATCCAAAGATTGAAAAGGTGATATTTTTAAAGATCATTCTATCATTGAAGAATTTATACTTGAATAGGCTAGTATTTTAGCAAGTTCTTCATTTTTGGTGTTTAACTCGAAAGAATCCATAAAATTCTTATCCTCTTATTCATCCAAATCTATTGTATAATCTAATGTTGACTATGAATTCTGTTGAAGAAAATGCATCTTCTTAAGAGGATAAATGATGGCCTTTTCTAGGGTTAATGTTGTTTCATTCCATTTACCCTTTAGTAAATAAAACCAAGTGTACTTAATTGGTTCAAGTTTCCCCTTTAGATCCCTTCTTCTTTGTTGATATTTACCCATGGGATTTTTTGGGGATCTTTAACTCGTACTTTCATGAGCTTTCATCTAACTTAGGCCTTTAACATCTTGTTTTTTTTCTAGGGATAAAAAATTATATTTCATTTCTTTGGATTAAGGAAGTTGTAATTCGTGATCCATTATTCTTAAGTACCTTACCATGGATATGCTTCAAATTGTTGGCTAACTCATGTTTGGTTACTGCCGATTGGAATTCTTCAATGGATTGTCTTCTCACATATCCGATTCTTACTTTGTTTCAGTTTAAATCTAAAAAATACTTAGGTAGTTGATATCAAATATAATCCTTAACTTTCATGAAAGAGTTAATGAATGTACCTTTTGCTTAGAAGTAACATATTAATGATACCTTTCTTCCCTCCTTTAAAGAGTTTTCATCCTTGAAAACTATAGGTTTTAAAGGAAATCGATGCTTATTCAATTTGCTATCCAAATTGTAGGTTCATTTATGCTCAATCCTTGACTAAACAATTCATCAAATATCCTTGACCTTAAGCTTCCATTATCCTTAAATTAATTGTTCCATAATATTGAAACCACTTTAATGATATTGTAAACCTAGACATCCCATACCATCTGGTTTACAATCTCACCTTAGTGAAGAAGACTTTAACTCTTACTTAAGGATTGCTTTGTTCTTTTAAGTCTAAACAAGTATAATCAAAATATTTATAGTTATATACTTACCAAGTCTTGATTTAGATTTTGAAGATTGAGCCTTCATTTGACTATTTCTTTGACAAGATGCAATCAAAAGTATTTTTGTCTATGTCATTTGGTAATAGAGCTAGTATTCTCATACTAGATATTATTTGTTGACATAGCTAGGCATTTGTGTCAAAGGTTATAGTCATGTGTCAATCATAAGCTTAGCCAAATGATTATTTCTTTAACCATGTTTGAAAATCGTTTCTTTCTCATAGGACATATTCTAAAGTAGTAGTATTTTAGAGTATCTTTCAATTGTTACATTATCCTTTTCTTTAAATATGTACTCTTGAAGCAACTCTTTTAGGGCTCCAAATAGATCGTACCTCTTCTCAATAAAGGGAGGAACTTATTGGGGAAGAAAATGAACACTTGTAAAAAGTCAAATGGTTCAAACATATTTTTCTCTAACATGTCACTTTATGACAAGTAGAGAGGAAGCTCTCCCCATTATTCATGTGCATAGTTGGAAGTCTATATATGAATGATCTTGTGCTTTGATTGTCCTTAGCCACTCTTAGGCTCTAGTTTTAGTGTGTATGGATGCACATTAGTCCTCAATGATAGATTCCTTTTCTAGAAATCTTCAAATGATGATAAACAATGACCATTGGATGATGAAACGATGATGGTAATGTCACATGTGTTAGACTTTGGGGTTTGCAGAAGCACCCAAACAACAAAAGGAAGAAGAAGAAGCTTGGAGCACAACACACAATACCAAACGTATTACCAAGAGAATTTACAAAGATAAGTAACCCGTTAGGGTTATAGGCATACATACAAGGCGAGGGAAAACCTCCTAAAAAGGGACAAAAGTGCTTCAACAGTCCTAGTGTGTTCACACACATCACTGCCGAAATATATCAACAAACCCCCCTAGTAGTGATGCAGTGAACAAGGAGCTAGCACTCATGTGTAAGGAAGTGCCAAGCTATGTGGAATCAATCCTCAAAAGGAACTAATCCCAAAGATTTACAGAAAGCTTCAAACTTCTCCCTAGGTAGAGCCTTTGTGAAAAGGTCTGCCACATTCTCGTGTAAGCCCAAAGATTTACAAAAAGCTTCAAACTTCTCCCTAGGTAGAGCCTTTTTGAAAAGGTCTGCAACATTCTCCTGTGTGGGCACACATGCCAAAATAATCTCTCTAGCAGAGGACCTCTCCCTGACATAATGATAGTGCACCTCAATGTGCTTGGTGCGAGCATGGAACACAGGGTTCCTCGCAACTTCCAATCTGCTATGACTGTTGGTCAAGATGGTGGTGGAAGAAGACTAACCAACACCCAAATCAACCATAAGATGGTTGAGCCACACACATCCGCAACAATCACTATGAAAGCTGACCTATACTTAGCTTCACAACTAGAAGTGGTCATAATAGGCATCTTCATGTTCAAACAAGATATACATGAGCTACCAATCATGAAGCAAAAAACACTGGTGGAAACATGAGTGTCATAGCAACAAGCCTAGTCAGAGGCAAAAAAGGCATCTAAATTTGGTGATAGTGATCCCCCCTTGGGATAAAACAATCCAAGTAGTCGGGTAGCACTCAAGTAGTGGAAGATGCACTCCACCTGCTAATGATTGACACCTGGGAAATGCATAAACCTACTCATATGTGAGACAACAAACTAAATATTAGGCTGAGTTATGCATGAGTAAATCAAGCACCCAACAACCTATTGATAGAGAACAACATCAAATGTATCTTCAGCATCATGAAGACTCAACCGTAAACCTGTTTCCATAGGAGTGGTAATACGTTTGCAGTCTTCAAGGCCAAAACACTACAATAATGTTTCAATATATTTTGTTTCACACAAAGCTATTCTACCATCAACTTGCATAAATTGAATGCCCAAATAATGATGCAAATGCCCAAAATTTGACATCTCAAATGAGGCATGCAAATCAGCCTTAAAATCAGGAATATGCTGCTCATTAGAACATGTGAGCAACATGTCACTAACATAGACAACAATTATCAAAAGCACATCATTTGCATGCTTAACATATAACGTGCTCTCAGTTGGACTGTTCTCAAAACCTTGTGCAATAAAGTAGGCATGTATCTTTTCATATCAAGCACGTGGTGCTTCCTTCAAACCATATAATGCCTTTTTCGCTCTACACACTTTGTTTTCATGCCCTTTCTGCACAAAACCAAGGGGCTGAAAAACATACACTTCTTCATGTAATTCACCATTCAAAAATGCAGTTTCAATGTCCAATTGATGTACTTTCCAACCACCAAGAGTTGGAAGTGCATAGATGCTAGGAACAATAGTCATTCGACATGTGGGAGCAAAAGTCTCACCAAAGTGCAGAACCTTTTGCAACAAGCCTAGACTTTTACCTACCAACTTTTCCATGAGGCTTATGCTTGAGTTTGTATACTGAATTAGTGCCAATGGCGTTGTTGCCAGAAAGCAAATCACATAAGGCCTAGGCATCAGATTCACAAACGACCTCAGATTGCTACAAAAATTGGCATGAAGGTAGAAGGCATCAAAATATTTTCATGAGTTATCGCTTTAGGATCACTCATTTTTTGTTATATTTCTATTTTGGAGCCATCTCAACCTCTGTTTCGAGCCTTGCAAGGTGGGGCCCATAAAAAAAACACATCAGTTTTAAAAAATGTGACTTGCATCCTAATTGACAACACTCATATATTCTAGATCTAAAATTTCAAGCAATTTCGTATATTGATGATACCCGAAAATTATATTTTTCTGAGATCGAACTGTCAAATCATAACGCGATAGTGTTCAAGCAGAAGTACCACTTGTAGTGCTTTTGTAGTGTTGTGAATTGCTGCAAAAATGGCAATGCAAATGGAATGAGTCAGTTTATGAGTGATAAGCAAGACAATATCAACTTCCATTTTTGGAGATTCAGAATGACGAATTTCCTAATGGGAAAAGGCTATTTGAAGTACATTGAAGGAGAGAATGAAAATGATCTATAGTTACCAGAGAGGAATCGGACTATGGACTAATTAAGAGCATATGGGGAATGGAATCAAGGAGCACTAAAGGTAATGTATTGGCTATCTGTTAGTATACAAGATAGCATGAACGGGCACATATAGGATGCCAAGACTCTGAAAAAGGCTTAGAATAGTTTGCTCACATTGTATGAGACCAATACAAAGGCATCGAAATCGCAATTCAAGAACGAGCTTCATACATTGGAGAAAAAGGGCATGTCAGTAAGTGATTACACCCTGAGAATCAAAAGCATATGTGAGGCACTTGCATCTATTGGTGTGAATGTAGATGATGATGATGATACGGTGGAAGTGTGCCTTCATGGTTTAGGAGCTGCATATAAGCACTTCAAAACTTTTATACACACCAAGGAAAATATTTTGAATTTTGCTGATCGGGTGTCCATGTTGATAAGTGAAGAAAAGAATCTTGGTGAGGAATCAAAATCCTAAGGAAAAGCTAGTTCTATGTAGGTATTATACTTTGGCAGAGGAAGAGGTAGAGGTAGAGGTTTTGAAAGTGGAAGAGGAAACAATAACCAAGACAAACATCAACATCAGAATCATGCAAGAGGTAGAAGATAGTTTCGAGGTAGGGGGAGCCAAAGAGGATATAGAAATTTTTGAAGAAATGATTCAGGTAATGACAATATAGGATGCTAGAATAATGGTAAACCTTGACACTTTGAACGTGATTGTAGATTAAAGAATCAAAATAATAGAAGGCAACAAAACAACTATGCATCCACAAGTGTAGATGATTCTAAGAAGATGTTCATGGTTCAACATCATATGATGAATATGATGTATGCTGATTTTTGAAATCGAATGGTAATGTCTGGTATGTTGATTCAGGTGCTTCAAATCACATGACTAGTCATGCACAATGGTTTAGTAGTTTGCAAAAATTGCTAATTCTTGGATATGTTGAAACAGGTGATGCCACAACACACCCTATCAAACATACAAGAAACATAGCATTGTCTATGGAGTGTGGGAAGGTAAAACATCTTATTGATGTGCTACATTTTCCAAATATAAAAAGAATCTAGTTTTTTGTTGAACAAATGGTTGAACAAGGATGACAAGTCAAGTTCAATGCTGATGGGTTATATGTAAAAGAGTACAAATAGGATGGAAAATTGATTGCCAAAGGAAACAAAGCGGGTAGGATGTTCATCTTAAATGTGAAAATTCCTGAAATGAATGTAGCCATGTTTGCAAAAGGTGTAGGAGTTATTGTTGATATAGAGGTCTAGCATAAACGAATTGGACATGCAAGCTTGCAAAGGATGAAATTGATGGAGTCAAAGGAGATTGTCAATGGACTGCCAAATTTGAAAGTTGCAAAAATGCAAAGGTATGTGCAACATGTCCATTTGGTAAACAGTCAAGAGCATCATTTCCGCATGACAAACATGTTAGTGAGAATGTGCTAGAAATAGTACATACAAATGATTTGGGTCCTGCAAAGACCATATCTATGGACGGTTGCAGGTTTTATGTTACTTTCATTTATGAACATACACGGAAAGTATGGGTATATTTCATGAAAGAGAAGAGTGAGGTGTTCATTCACTTCTAGAATTTTAAATTTATGGTGGAAAAGCAGACAGGGAAGTATATTGAGACATTAAGATCTGATGGAGGAGGTGAATATATGTCAAATGAGCTCAACAACTTTCTAAAAAGTCATGGAATTTGACATTGATTTTCATGCTAGTACACACCACAAGAAAATGGCATTGCCGAATGCAAAAATAGATATATTGTAGAAATAGCAAGAGCCTTGATGGCTGAGAAGAATATGCCTCATTATTGTTGGGCAGAAGCTATGCACATTGCTATATACATCCTGAACAAAACTCTTACTACTGCTGTACATCAAGTTACACCTAAATAGAAGTTCAGAGATAAAAAGCCAAACTTATCACATATGAATGTTTTTGGCTGTGTTGCATATGTACATGTTCTAAATGAGTTGACGATGAAGCTTGATCCAAAAGCAAAAAAATGTATCTCCATTGGATATTCCCAAAAGGGAATATAAATGTTATAACCCACTCACACGATAGGTAAAGGTAAGTAGAGATGTGGTGTTTGGTGAAATGTCAAGCTTCTATGCAGATGCCAAAGAAGGAATTAATCTTAACTCAAATGAAAAAGAAGATGCTTAAAAAGCAAGGGGATAATCTCAAGTTTTGAGTGGACCAGATGCATCACCAAGCAATAGTTCCAACTTAAATCCATGGAGTGGAAGATTGCGTGGAATTTTCAATCTAGAAAATTCATCAAATACATTCAAGAAAGGTAAACAAAAGATTTTTGCTGGTAGTAAAACACCTATAGGTTTTGAAGACATTGATGAAGATTCAAGTGGTTCAGAAAAGAGTCTTCATGACGAAACTGGATTGCTCTCTGTGAAGACTCTAGGAGTAAGAGAGGCACATATAGATGATACAAGGAGAAGTGACCCAAGACCAAGAATATCTGAGAGGATGTGGAATTCAGCGCAATGATTGACATATGATAGATACATGGCTCATCATTGCGCCTACATGACAAAGGTAATACAAGATGTTGAATCCTCTTATTTTGAATATGCAATCGGAAATGCAGATTGGAAAAAAACTATGGATGAGGAGATGGCTGCACTTTATAGAAATGATACATGGAAGTTGGTTCCATTGCCACAAGGAAAGAAACCCATAGGCTGCAAGTGGGTTTACAAGGTAAAGCACAATGCTGATGGTCGCATAAGTAGGTACAAAGCACAATTGGTAGCAAAAGGATATGCACATAGATATGGCATTGATTATGAGGAAACATTTAGCACTATAAGTAAAATTTCTACTCTCAGAACACTTCTTGCTATAGCTATAGCAAAAGGATGGAGTTTGCATCAGATGGATGTGAAGAATGCTTTTCTACATGGTGAGTTATAGAAAGAAGTATACATGGACCAGTCAAAAGGATATGAAGATTCAAAGCACCCAGAATATGTTTGCAGGTTGCAAAAGGCTTTGCGTGGACTTAAACACCCCTCTCGTGCTTGGCATGCAAGGATTGTTGATTATTTGACCACCATTGGATTTTCTATGTGTGATACAAGTCATTCATTATATGCCAGGAAGAGTGATGATGGCATCACGATTGCGGCTATTTATGTTGATGACTTGATTGTAGGAGGTGACGATGAAGCAAGCATTTAAGAGGTAAAGCAACTCCTATGCAGCAATTCGACATGAGAGATCTTGGTGTACTATGCTACTTCTTGGGCATTGAGTTTATACATACAAAAATATATGAATGTCACAAAGGAAATATGCCATGAGTATGCTGCAAAATTATGGCATGGCTGACTTAAGCCAATTTCTATGCCATTAGATCAAAATTTGAAGTTGGATACTACATCAGGTGAAGCACTGGAAAATGCTACTATGTACTAGAAAATTATGGGAATTTTGATATATCTCACAATTACAAGGCCTGATCTAAGCTACATTGTTGGACTTGAAAGTCAATTTATGTAGGTTCCAAGGAAGCTACATCTAGATGCTTTGAGGTGCACTCTATGTTATGTGAGTGCTACTTTGGATTATGCATTGTTTTATGAACCTGGTGTAGATTTGTAGATTCATGGATACATTGATGTACATTGGGCTAGTAGTATTCGAGATAGAAGATCTACTAGTGGCTTTCTATTCTCAATTGGAAGTGCAACTATTACATGGAGCAACAAGAAGTAACCCAGTGTTGCTTTGTTGAGTACAGAGGTTGAGTATAAAGGTGTTGCAATGGCAGCATGTGAAGCATCGTGGTTAGAGATGATACTTGTAGATTTAGGTGTGGAAATGAAAAATCCTATCACCATATATTGTGATAAACATAGCAGCATACAGTTAGCATGGAATTCTGTTTTTCATGCTAAACCAAAGCATATCGAGGTACATTATCAATTCCTCAGAGAGAAGGTATTAGCTAGTGATATTGATCTTGTTTATGTGAGGAGAGATGAGCAAGTTGCTAATAGTTTTACTAAACCACTTGGAGCAAAGAAGCTGAAGATGTTTTGGAAGATGCTTGGATTAGAGGACATGACATTGAGCTTGAGGGGGAGTGTTGAGATATCAAGCTCAACATGTGATGATCTAGGATGACACATACAACTTTTTCATTTCTCTGACATGTATAGTGGTCACTCTAGTATATGTCAGGGATACTTCATTGAGCTTTACTAGATTTATCTTCAGAGAGTGATGGCAGATTTGTTTCTTGCCAACTCACTCATTCACGGACATTAGGATTTTCCTTATGTACTGTTCTTTATATATTGCACTTGTTGTATTGTTGTTTTCTGTCAGTCTTGTACATTCCTTTTAGGTAATAGAAGAGCAAGAAGAAGATCATTCTTCCTTGTCTCAATTTGTGTGCGTGCTCCTCTTCATTTGTGAGAGTGTGCATGTGAGATCTCTTCCTTATCTCCTTCCTCGTGACAATAAATATATCCTATTGAAGGTTCTATCTCACATAGTGATAATGCACCTCAAGATATTTGGTCCATGCATGAAACACTGGATTGCGTGCAACATTCAATGCACTCTGACTATCAATGAGAATATTAATAGTAGCATCATTCTCCATGCAAAGATCCATCAATAGGCATCTTAACCATATACACTCCACTGTAGTTGTGAAAAGTACCCCGTACTTAACTTCACAACTCAATGTTGCCACTGTAGGTTGCTTCTTACTCAACCAAGATATGCATGAGTCTCAAAGGAAAAGGCAATTACCACTATTGGACATGAGATTATCATAACAACCAACCCAATCACTATCTGTAAAAGAATGCAAGCATGACTGAATATATTTGCCATAAAAAAGACCTAAACTCAAACTTCCTTTGAGATATCTAAACACATGTTTCATAGCTTGCCAATGCTTAGTATAAGGGCTATGCATGAATTGAATCAATTGGGAAACTGCATATTGTATATCCCTGTTGGCAGTGGTCAGGGCATTCAAGGACTTACAAAACAAGGGAGCCAACGAGAAGGGCCAAGCAGGCAAAGCAGTGAAAGAAGATATGGCAAATAGGCCATCATTTTTCCTGAATTAATATTTCCCAAATAGTGATTTTAGTCACTCCACACCATTGTAAATACCATTCCACCTTTTTGTAACTCCATTTTGTGCAAGCCAAGGAGTCCTTGAGCTTGAGGAGCATTAGAAGTACCTACCTATCAATTTTCATAATTTTTTGAGCTCGTTTGACCCTCCAAATTAGCCTAGGAACCTGATTTTTAACTAGGCCGGACACTAGGTCTGGACAGGGCCAAAGCTAGTCAAAAAGTATAAAAAGAGCTAGAGAGTTCATTTTTGAAGTTAGTTTGTTGTAGAATTGAACTTGTAAGAGCACTTTTGAGTAATCTAAAAGAATTCCATTGTCTCTCTCTTTGTTCTTGCCTTGTGTGCGTGTGTGTGTATGTGTGTGCATGTTGGTGTGCTTCTCACTCACACATTTGTGCCATCACTTGTTCGAGGCCTTCATACCATCCTCACGTCTTCCCAGATTGACATTAAAGGAGGTGCTAATCATCACTGAGCTACAATCCCACCTTCTGTTGTATGCATATATAAGACATCCCACAACTTGCTAATAAAGAGAAGTGTCAAATGCATCACTTGAATACTCAACTGAGAACCTAAATCCTATCTCAATTGGTGTAGAAATTGGCTTGCAATCCTAAAAATGTAAACATTGAAGTAGTTTTTCAACATACTTTGCTTGATGCATAACAATTCCCCCCTTGATAGATACGAATTGGATGCCAACATAGTAGCTCAAAAGACCAAGATAAGTCACATCAAAAGTATGCTGCAAATCATCCATAAGAATTTCATGTTTTGCATCACATGACCTAGAACAAGCACAGTAAGTTCAGCCCCATCTTTATGTACATAAAGTGTGCTTTTAATTGCACTACATGTGAAGCCAAGAGCAATCAAGTGCTTATGGATTTTGTCATACCATGTACATGGAGCTTGCTTGAGACCATACAAGGCTTTATGCAAGCAACAAACCATATGCTTTTTCCCTTTCATGGAAAATACATCACATAGACCTCTTTGTGAAAATCGCCATTCAAGAAAGCTATTTTTATGTCCAATTGATGTACTTTCCAACCTCATTGGGCAGTATGCAACTATGTACAAATGGTGTACAAATGGTAGTCATGCATGAAGTAGATGCAAAAGATTCCTCATTGTTAATGCCATAATGTTGTGCATATCCTTTGGAAACCAATCTAGCTTTATAGTGATCAATGCTACCATATGAATTTCTCTTAATCTTGTAGACACACTTTGTACACATCTTGCAAGTTAACTATTGTATCGAAGACATCTTGTGAGCTAACTGTTGTATCGAAGACGTCTTGTGAGCTAACTCTTGGTTTTTGCATTCAGGCAGAGGGAAAGCTAAATTTTTAGCAAATACCACATCTCCACTCATAATAATTGTGTTCCTCAATGGACGATACAAATGATATCCCTTACTTTCAACACGATAACCAACAAATATACATTTCTTTGCTTTTTCATCAAGTTTGTGATGTTATTGTGATGGCACAACAACATGTGCCAAAAAACCAAACACACACATACGACTAAACATAGGTTTATGTCCATTCCAAGCCTCATAAAGAGTGATGAATCTCAATGCTTTTGTAGGGCAGTGATTCAACACATAGTTTGCACATATGATCGCTTCCATCCAAAACTTATCAGAAAGGTGCTTTCCTTTAACCATACATCATGCCACTTCAAGGATTGTTATATTTTTATGCTCCACAACACCATTTTGCTGAGATGTATACGAAAGTGTCCATTCATGTGAAATTCCTCTTTCACAAAGAAAAACATTGAACTTATGTGACATGTATTCACCAACATGATCTATGTGTGGAGTAAAAAACTTGTTTGAAGAAATTTTTTTAACCATAGCTAAAAATGCTTTGAAACAAGAAAATACCTCATTCTTTGATTTCATAGGATACACCCATGTATGGAAAGTACCATCATCAATGAAAGTAATGAAATATACATGCTCCCCAAAAGATGAAGTCTTGATGGGACCACATACCTCAATATGAAGAAGCTACAATTTTCTTGTAGTGTGTGTATGACTATCTTTTGGAAAAGAAGCATGATGCATTTTTCCAAGAATGCAACCTTCACATGCATGCTTTTCAATAGACTCAAGTGCTAGAAAACCAATAACCATGTCCTTTGTTTGCAAGTAAAGCAAACTATTGAATTTCAAGTGACCAAAATGAGCATGCCAAAGCTCCATTTCAGTCATGGAAGAAGTATGAGCAACCAAGGCATTTGAGGCAACTCTCTTGTATCTATCCAAGTGATACAAACCACTCCATAATGTATGAGACATCACAATAATATCAACATTGCTGAAATCATAAGCCATACAATTGTCATTAAAAAACTTCACATGAAGTCCAACTTTGACAATCAACAGGACTGAAATTAAGTACTTCTTGATAACGGGTATTTAAAATGCACTTTTAAAAGAATCACACCGCCATTTGCAACCATAATCTCAATTTTGCATACTCCAATGATAGGATAAGAGGCATTCTTTGCACACACCACATGTCTTCCTTTGGGTGCATCTTTCAAAAATGCAAAAAACCTTTTGCATAAAGTTATGTGCTTTGAAGCACCACTATCAAAGAACTAATCTGAATCAACCTCATTCACAACCATAGATTTAGAATGAAATGATGCATCATAAGGAAATGTAACAACACATGCCCAAAAATATTGAGCCATGTTGGCTTCATCATTGTTTGCATTTGAAGAATTTTCAACAATAGACATAATGGAATCCTTCTTTTCATTGCACTTAACAAGCTTTCTACACTCATAAATAGTATGAAAACCTTTTGACAATATTTGCATCTCTTTTTCTTTTGCAAATCAACATTATTAGAGGAATCAATGGAAGAGGAAGTTTGAGGCTTTGGTATTGATGAACCCCAAGCTGAACCAGACTTGCTTTTCCCTTTTGTGAGATAACAAGTGCTTGTGTTCCCTCAACCAAAACACTCCTATTCACTCTAGATTGATCTTCTTGCAAAAGGGGAGACATAAACTCATCAAATGCACATATATTTGGATTCCATTTTCCAACCAAATGTAGTATAGTGGTAAGGCTTTGAAAAGATTTTGGTGATCCTTTCAACAATATAGAGATGAGTGATGCATCCTTGAATAATCTCATCTATGTTTTCCAATTGCTCTTTCAAGTCCTTGATACATGTCACATATGTTGAGATATCCATGCTATACCCTTTTTTTTATTCACATGCATCCACTTTGTCCCACATGCAAGGGCCTTCTCATAAGCTCTCATGCACTCTCATGCAAGTCCCATAAATGCCACATGCAATCTACTTTTCCCTCCAATCCATATAAGGAGGGCCTCACTCCAACTCTCTTCATTCATTCATGTACTCCTTGGAGGCTCTCACCTTGGGGGTCTAGCTCCACACTTGGTATGTAAGTTTTCTTTTCATAACTTAGCTCATTTCTTTTCTTGTTTCATCATTATGCTGTTCCCAGTATATTTTGAGCCTCCATAGCTTCCTTTAGTCTTGGGTGTATCTTGGGCCATGTTTCTCAACATGGTATCAAAGTATAGGCATTTATTTTCTTGTAGCATTTTCCTTTTTTTTTGTTCTTGTACTCATCTTAATCATGATCTTTAAAATTCATTTGATAGTACCAAGCTTTCATTTTCCCCCCCTCCCTCCCCCTTGTCATATCTTAATTTATTTAGCTCTAGTGGATCTATGTTGCTCATTCGATTGAGCAGATTTATGTTGTTTCTGACATGATAGTGCTCATCAACATTTATGCCTTTAACAATAAGAGTGTTTTCCATCAGTTTGCATTCCCACAATCAGATGTTTAAACATTTTCATCTATGTTGTTTCCGACATGATAGTGCTTATCAACACTTATGCCTTTAGCAATAAAAGTGTTTTCCACCAGTTTGCATTCCCACAATCAGATGTTTAAACATTTTCTATAAGGAATGCTATGCATAAATGCTTAGAAGTATGAAATGTCACTTTCGTATGGTTGATATTTGAATTTCAATTATCTTCAAAATTTTCTTTTTTTGGAGTTTTTCACTACAACAAGTCTGAATCAACAGCTTCTCATACTCCATTCCTTCATTGTTCTTGCTTTCCACGTAGTAATGTAAGTCCAAAGTTGCATAATCTTCATCTGTTTCATCTTTGAATTTGGAATTCTTGGTTCATTCGGTGCACTCTTGTGAAATTTGCAAGAGAGCAATGTCATATAAGAGCAACAAAAGTGCATACGTGCAAATGATATGAAAGAAATGGAATCAAACACACAGATTGGCATGTTGTGGTGGCTGCACTCCGTCTATACATTCCATTCACTTGGTAGAAGACTGTCAGAATATGTAACAGTTGTTCAAGCTTAATGGACTCACATCGTCTTCTGGCACAGAGAAAGATGATATGCAACATATGGTGTCCCTGGTTGCTTTGCTTGGCGCTCCTACAAAGTGTTGCACTTTAATGTAGCATTGTGAGCAATGTCGAAAAGCCTTCCCTTGCTTGCTGTGTTCAACAACATCATTGCTTAACCGATATGCTCTTTATATGAGAGAGAGAGAAAGAAGCTTGTTGTCTTCAACAACATCAACACTTAATTGATCTGTTCCTTGTATGAGAGAGAGCAAGAGAAAGAAAGGGTGCAAAACCATTTCTCATTGTACTCCTATTCTGCTCACCTATGCATAGGATGCTCCTTGAATAGAGGGAAACTATGTCTTGCACAACACAAAAGATGCTAACAATGATCTTGAATAGAGGAAAACTATGTCTTGCATAGCACAGAAGATGCTAGCAATGCTCTCAGATTTTGCTATGCATGGGATATCCTTTGCCACATCATCCGAGATTTATTGCACATAGTGCCCATTTTGATTGTCTCTACTTAGTCTAGATGCATATCTACTGACGATCATCTTAAGATTTTTTTTTTTTGCTCTACATAGGGACGTGAAAGTCAGACTATCTGATGTGATGTACAGAGTACTGATATGATTCTTTCCTCACATTATCTTTTGTTAAACAAAAAATGTGCATTGATAGAGGTTAGAGTTGGCTTTCTCTGACTAAAAGCAGAACACCTACATTTATTTTCGGAGATCTTTTTGAGCTACCCCATACTCCATTAAATGCGTATTGCATATGTGAAAAGCTATTTTAGGAGAAGATAGAGGGAAAATCGAATGTTTCATTTCATCCCACAACCCCTAAGTTCATATATGCATATAAATCCCTTGAAGATAAAGTTTCATTAAACATGTATCCTTCAAGGTCAACGCTATTATTTTACTACCATAACTTTATGTACAAAGGGATGAATGGTTTTCTTTTCTTCATCTACATTGGCCTTCACAAGTATAAGAAGCTTAGCCAATGGCATGTTTATACAAAATATTTTGTAAAGGATAAGACATTGTCACAATTATAAGTGGTAAGACCTTCCTATGGAATTATCATACATTGAGCATACAAACCATTTTTAGAGGTGTGCAGTTTTGACAAATCCTCAATAAGGGTCCTCTCTTTTCACTATGGAAGACAAGCATGAATCAACCTTTAATGGCCAACACTTCCACACATGGAAAGTCAAAATGCAATACAAGCTCATGAAGAAAGGCCTATGGGGTATTGCTAATGGCAAGGAGAAGAAACCAAAAATGAGAGAAGACAAAGCTAATTGGCAAATCAAATATGAGAAAGCACTATCCACCATCGCACTTGGGTTAAGTGATCAATATGTGCATCGCATCGATGAGAAGGGCACCCCTTATGATGCATTGAGAAAGATAGATCATCTTTTCAGTTCTAAGGCTAAATCTTCACAGATCACACTCCTTATGAACTTGTTTGATCTCAAAATGAATCCCAACTCCTCTCTTGCTTCACATCTCAATAGCCTTAAGAGTATGTGTGCTCAACTTATGGACATTGAAAAGAAGCTTGATGAAGATGTACTCATTGCATTACTTCTAGAAAGTCTTCCCCAAGAATCATACAGCCACATTATCACCACACTTCGGTTTCTTCCTCAACCAACCCTAAGCGATGTTGAAGCTGCTCTACTTGATGAAGAAAAGAACCTTCAAAACTACAACCCCTCTCAAGAGAAAGCTCTTTTCAGCAAGAAGAAGCCTCCTCATACAAAGTACAAACCATGTCACTTCTAAAATAAAACCAATCATCTTGAGGAGAAACGCTACTATAAACCCAAGAGATATACCAACATCAGTGAAGAACAGAGTGATGAAGAGTTAGATGAATCATCCAAAGCAATTGTTTGTAAAGAATATCTCTTTTAAAGCATCTCATCAG
Organism: Ceratopteris richardii; assembly: GCA_020310875.1. Lineage (NCBI taxonomy): Eukaryota > Viridiplantae > Streptophyta > Polypodiopsida > Polypodiales > Pteridaceae > Ceratopteris > Ceratopteris richardii. The sequence continues at coordinate 12,157,374 of CM035408.1, read as the reverse complement.
CACTACCTACCTCATGTTGTAAACCCTTCTATATGTCTTGAGATTCCATATGTCCCAACATCCTAGAGATACCATATGTCCCACACTTGGATGCCATATGTCTAAGAAATGTCCAAGGATCCCATATGTCCTTAGATTCTTACAAGAAAAAACCCAACGAGCTATATGATGCCATATGTCACTAGTTCCCCACTCTACCTTTTTTTATTCACATGCATCCATTTTATCCCACATGTAAGGGCCTTCTCATAAGCTCTCGTGCACTCTCATGCAAGTCCCATAAATCCCACATGCAATGCACTTTGACCTCCAATCCATATAAGGAGGGCCTCGCTCCACCTCTCTTCATTCATTCATGTACTCCTTGGAGGCTCTCACCTTGGGGGTCTAGCTCCACACTTGGTATGTAAGTTTTCTTTTCATAATTTAGTTCATTTCTTTTCTTGTTTCATCATTATGTTGTTCCTAGTATAGTTTCAGCCTCCATAGCTTCCTTTGGTCTTTGTGTGTATGTTGGCCCATGTTTTTCAACAATGTCATACACATCCACACACTCATTTTTAGCCATAAATACATCCTCAAGTTTCTTCCTCAAGTATGCAACATGTGCTTCATTACACACAACATACAAAGAAGCAAGAGTATCCCATGCCTGTCTTGATGTAGAACATAATGGAATGTGGGGAACTAAATGATGCTTCAAAAAAAGTGTAGTCAATGCATGAGCTTGAGCATCTTTTCCATCCCATCTAAGTTGCACTTGTGTAGGTGGAGAAGGAGTAACCACTGTACTAGAAGAAGAAGCTCCATCTATGATAGTAGACTGTGAAGTAGAAGAATGTGCATCCTCGATCTACATCCGATTATCTATTGTACCATCTTTCAACTTTCCTATGTTGTTCTCTTCATCATCATTTCTAGTTATTTGTTCTCTCACTTGTTGTTTTAGTCCTTATCTCTCTTTTGGTGTAGTTGTGGCAAGGGATTCCCTTAGTAGATTGTCTTGTAACTATGGTATTGGATTTTTTTTTGATCTTCCAACTTTTTTTTACCCAAGTCCCTCTTCCTTCCATCTTTAATTTTGTGGCAAGGTACATATGTCTGAGCTTAAGTTATTTGAGAGATCCACAATCATCAAATTGCAAATATTATACATTCAAAAGCAAACACTTTAGGGGTTGTGTTTGGTTCTGCATCCTACCCCCCTTATATCACCCTACCCCCCTTATATCACCAACAAGAGGAAGAAAATGATGAAAGGGATAAGAATATTGTTGATTTGCATGGACTTGCCTACCTTTATGAGTTGAAAAACCTTCTAGTATTGCAATTTTGTCACTTACGTGATCATCACCTAATCATGATGTTGGGCGATGGAAATTTGTAAATCCTTGGGGATACCAAACAACCCAAAAAAATTCCCTAATGAGACCTCTTTGCACACATGAGAATTAGCTAGGTTGGTGACCAACTAATTAGCATCTAAAGATTTTTTTTTTACAATCGATCTAGGACCTCAGTGCAATGCAATATATCTCTACAGAATCTTGAAAGGTCCTACCATTTTCATCATTATAAAGAGGAATGTTGGTTTTGTTTGTAAAATGCTCAAAACGAGTTGATTACAACCATTGAGGATGGTGATACCCATGATAGATCCCGTGGGAACATGACCAACCATCAAGAATTTGATTTGATCAACAAAAAAAACAATGAAGTGGAGAGACACAAGGGAGGAATTTTCTTGAATTTATTATTGAGGAAAATAGGAATATAATGATTTAATATTGATGTTGATCCTTGAATTCGTATTTCCCTTATGGGTGGAGACAGTCCGAAAAAAAACAGTTGCCCAAACCAAATTCCTTGGAGGATTGTAGAATGAATTCCATCTCAGATTTGACATATATACTATTTAATTCAATCTTCAAATAAAGGAAGATTTGATTTAACCCGTGAGAGGATTTCATTGCATTAGAAATATTTTCTAGGATAGCTCTTCCCTTGTGAAACCTATTTGGTATATATAGAGCCTTTCTTATTGTGATTTTGTTGGCCAAACCATTACCAACGATCTTGTTTCTTGCTTGAAGCATAGTAATGGGTCTCCAACTTCTATTAATGTTTCTTATATTTTTCTCATGAATTGGTTTAATAAACCCCTCATTGAGCTATTTTGGTGACGTAGCTTATTTCACTAGCTTCTATCAAGCTTTCAAAAGGGGCTTGATCAATTTGTCCTTTAACGTAATGAAGAATCCATTGGTGAGTCAGTCAAATGAAAGAATTTCTTTTTTTGAGAGTACAATGAATTGGAAACACACTCACACACCCGACCTCGTAAGGTAGAGGCACTCATCTTTGAGGAACTCATAGATATGTCTAGCCAAGACTCGAATTCAAGACTTCCTCCTATAGACTCAAGGCGTCAAACCACTAGACTCCACAAGCTTGAACCAAATGAAAGACTTTTGTCCTTTTCCAAAGAACCAATAACTTTAAGGAATTAATCTCTATTAATAAATTCACCGAGCCAACTAGCCACATTTATCAAAACCTTCGGATGCGTAGCCCTAATTAATATAATAGACATGCATTGCTTTCTATGATCAAACACTTGGGAGGCAGCACGCAAGATCATCTTGAATCTCAAGACACACCAAGATCGTCTTGAATCTCAACACACAGAGTTCGAGTGCATCAACTCGGTGTCACCATCAAACACTTATCTTCACAAGTTCTTATAGGGATATCGATCCAGCCAATCAGAATCTCTCGTGTGCACATATGTGTAAAGTTGAGCAAATTTTTGTTTTAAAAAATAAAGGAAGTTCGACTTTAGCCTACTCTCCTAGATTTGAATTAATAAAAAGAAAAGTACAAGAGAAGGGAATTAGTGCCCACGGGATCTCTCAAATCCCATAGAGCGGGGTAGCTTTTACAGAGTTTAGATGGCATTACAAATGGGCGAAATTTTATTAAAAGTAGACAGTAGGCATGAAATCATCACCTTGTAAGCTATTAGTACAGAAAGCATACAGTAAATTGTAGTCGCATCTAAATTTCTGACGATATGTGTGTATACATAAATTGTAGTCGCATAATCTTCTGGGCGTGTATACATACATTCAATGATCTCGTAGAAGCATTCTCTTCTCTTCCGAAGCATGTACACCTTTGCGCCATGAAATATGGACAAGTTTGTGTTCATATATGATGAGAGACAGAGCGTGAGGGATGTGGATCTACCCCTGCGGATTTCTGCTGTTCTAGCTGCATGGCTGTAAAACAATGGAAATAGATCTTTTCATTAGGCATGGCGGCTATCTACATGACTGACGTAATATACTTCATGACCTCGACCTTGAAAAGAAGCTTGTCTGCGTCATGCGTTTCAATATCGCTGCATAGCGCAACCATTAGATCACGATGATGGCAACTACGGCCGGGCACCTTCATTGTGTTACGCATAGCTATGGTGATGACAGCTAGCGCTGTGGTTTGAAATCCATCGCTGGTCTTTGAATCAAGCAATTTGCGTCAATACAGATGGCATCATGGAAGCAGACGAGTGTGCGAAACACGTTGTGGCCGCTACTGTTACCGTGGATGAGAATGATCTATTACTTCCAATGAGAGTGATCGGTTATACTACCGCTGCGTCCTGAATTCCGCACGTACTCTTTGAATGTACTCATCTGATCGTCTGCGTAGCTCTTCTGCCTCCTCATGTTCAAGTTCAGTGCGCCGCGTCGATACAGAATGAGATAGGGAGATGTTTCTCAGCGTATCGATCGGAGCCTGCCTTTGTTTATTGTTTCCATTGATGCGCCCTGAATTACAGACAGATTGTCTCTGCGAGTGCTCGATATTGTGTTTGGCTTGCGCACCCTGAGATTCTGCGTGTACCAGCCTTCCTCGACCTGCTTGCTTCTCATCAGGTGCAACATCGGAATGTTCCGTTATCCGCAGATTCCTCGAATAAGGAAATCTCGCAGGCGCCGCCGTATCGTCAGGCTGCTTAGGTGATATTCCAGATAAAAAGAAAGCTCCATGACATAGCAAGAGCAGCGTCGTGAGCAACGCAATCATCAGAAGGAAGAGGGGGGCATAAATTATGAGAAAGACGATTGCGAATATGGGCAGGATATTGCGGACGCGAAGGAGCGCCATTGGAGCACGAACACAAGGAGTGCTCAGGAGCCCATTGGAACACCGTGGAGCTTTTTGAAGAAAGGGCAGAGGTAGTCGAAGACTTGGAGAAACAAGAAGCTTCCGAATATCTTCATCAAATCAGGACTCGAGAATCTCTGCTTTTCCGGACTTCTCCTTCTCCTCCTCCACAAGTCAGCACAGTGTTTTCCCAGATCGATGCATTCGTTTCTTCTTCTCTGCTTGAATGTTTTGATCGAGCTGCCATCCTGGTGACCAATTTAGGCAAGTCTGTGTTTCCTTGAAGCTTCCTGAATTGGAGGGTCAAGCCTCTATTCCAAAGAAACATTATTTTCGAGACCTGAGTTTGACATATCTCTGCCCATGACTCAATAGAGACGAATTTAGCCCCAAAGTAGCAATCACCTTTCCGACCTCTGAACTTTACATATCTCTACCTTAAACACCATTCCATTGAGGAAGTTAGTGGAAATGTTTCCTTTTTACGATTGTAATTCTATGTAAAATATAAGAATTTCTGTTTTTCTATTACTACGCTCCTTCCAATTTAATACTCGAAAAACTCAAGTATAGATTTCACTTCCTGTTTGTACTCATGTCCATATGAATGTGTATTCCTATCTGTACAGTTACCAATGTAAAAGGATGAACAAAAATCATTCGACAATACCTCTCAATCTAGAGGAATAAAAAGAGAGCTTACAACTCTTTATATCCCATTACATAATGGAGTAACTGAAAGGATGGATATAGCTATTAACTATTAGAGATTTGGATTAGTGTCCATGTTAGATCATGCACGTCTCACCCGAGATTTTGGGGATAAAAGTAGTTGTAATTGTTACTCAACTTGTCAGCTAGTAGTCCCAAAAATTTGGAAGCTCTGCAAACAGCTATGGATTGGGAAGACACCACATTAGGATCACCTAAGATTTTCGAATCACCAAACATATGTTCGTGCTCAAAATTGGACTATAAATCTAGAAAATGCATTTTTCTTGGATATGGATGAGATGGTTAGTATGATATTGCTTATGGGATTTTAGAACATGGTTAATTTATTTTAAATTTTCACAAGAATCATAAAATGATACGTGAGGGGGGTACTATGAGGAAGCCACATGCTCACTGATAGAGTTTCTAGAAGAACTTTTTTAGGTGAGTGAGATGAGCTCATTCCTCTCGCAAAATTTCTACACATGATTGTAGCCCACTTCAAAGTGTGATTCTTGCTTGTTCTCGTACTCTTGGAGATTATGTGTTGCATCCACTTGTGTTGTATATGATTGTAATACTACTTTGTGCCCATTTATTCTATTTTTTTTGTAGATTGAGAGTTTAAACTCTAGATCAGCTCTATGTTTGGATTGTAATTGCACTCTCCTTTCAGAATTATGTTCAATTTGAACTATCATATGTGTAATTTCCTAGAGTAACAAGGGAGATGTGGTCATTTTAACAATCAATTATTGTTGTCATTGCCTTCTTGGTGCCATCCAATTTAGGTGTCCATCCTCTATTTTCTTTCATACGATCTTCCATTATCTATCAACCGTCATCCATCTTCTATATTCATCTATCATCCACCATCTATTAAATCATTCATCCTGGATTCGTTGCTTGCTTTTAGATTTTGAGTTTTGTGCGATAAGTTTACAAGAGAAGCTTCCCAAGAAGCTTGTCCATTTCATGTGATTACTATCATCAATTGCAACTAGATTGAACTCTTCCCTCTTTCGGTTAATATTTTAAAGAAAGCACATAGGCTATAAGACTAAAATGTTCACACTTTTCTTGTGTCTTTTCCAAGGCGCTGTGTCCATGTATCGGTAACATGCATGATGGATCATGGACTTGTAGGTATTTCACCTTGTGTCTTTTCATGTTTTCTTAAAATTTGGTTATTGATTTGGGCAAGATTTTTGTCTCTCTTACCTTGAATCTTCCAAAATTATAGGTTCAAGGCTCCACTCAACAGAAACATTACTTTCGAGACTTGATTTTGATGTATCTCCACCCGTGACTCAATAGAGAGAAATTTAACCCAAAAATAGGCAAGCCTTTTGTCTCTCGTACCTTAAATCTTCCTGAATTGGAGGGTTCTACCCAAAAGAAACATTATTTTTGAGACCTGATTTTGATGTATCTCTGCCATGAATCAATAGAGTCTAATTTAACCCAAAAGTAGCTTTAAACTTTCTATTCAAGAATCACCTTTCCAACCTCTAAACTTTACATAACTCTAACTTAAACACCATTCCATTGAGGAAGTTATTGGATATGTTTTCTTTTTACGATTGTACTTCTATGTAAACTATAAGAATTTTTGTTTGCTATTACTCCGCTTCTTACAACTTAACTCAAGTACTCTAATGGCAACCAAAACATGATTTCATATAGCAAAATACTATCAGACACAAAAGAGATGAGCAAAAGTGAACCATGAATCATGTACAAAAAGTTGTATATTCCATAAATGAAGGATGTACAAGAGTGTGGCAAAGCACGTCCATATAGGAGCCGAATACAAAATGTGACAAAGCACTTCCATATAGGAACCGAATACAAAATTATGGTGCGTCATTGCCACATAGGAGTTTAATACAAAATTGTGGCAAAGCACTACCATACATATGCTCAAGGGGATAAAAAACTTTACACCTACAATCCTGCAACAAAGCATATGCATAAAATGAGACAAATTGAGATGACAGTTATAAACAACAACTAAAAATACGAAACCAAGCTATAAGTTTACCTCATCATAAATTCTCCCATGAAATGATTGCACTGTGTCCCTCTAAGTCTTGCAACAGTGCAGACAATCCATGACAGTATCCATAAGCTTCTTCATTTCGCATCGGAGGACGCCCCACTACCAACTCCTATAATAAAATATGCAAAATGTTAGATGAACATACATGATGTGCTTAACACAAACAAATTCAATAATTAAAATAATACTTACAAATCGGTAGCGCATACTGTTGTACTCACTGCTACCTAAATGCGATGTTCTAACCGTATCTAAACGTGTGGCCACCGCATCTCATTGGTGACGATATCGATCAGGAGTATGTTGCTACTCATCCTGAATCGATTCCCAATCTTCAATATCTAACCATACAAGCTTTGGTAAGCCTGCTCTGAAAGCATCGCGAGCCTCAGACCGCCGATCAGACATCACCTCGTGTGCCGTATGCTGAATCCATTTTGAGCTCACAATAGGATGCCCAGGTGCTGTCTGGTACTCTTCATATATTGACAATGTGATATAATTTTTGGAATCTTTATCCTGTTCGCTCCATTTTAACATGACAGAATGTCCAAACTCTATGGAGCAAAGCTGTCGAATGCATGGACGCATGGACTTTCTGACCGCATCCATGATGGGAGCTCCATCACGTATGTGATATATCTTGGAGTCGTCATGGTCATGTGCTCCCCAAGGTGTATTTGGAGATCCCATCTGATCCAATGTGGAGATGTTAAAATATATATAAACCCTAAAAAATCTATAGATTTATTTTTTAGATATTCTCACATATATGTGTGTACGTATGTGTATGCATATGCATATATACATTTTCACACACACACTTATATATATATATATATATATATATATATATATATATATATATATATATATATATATATATATATATATATGCATGTATGTATATGCATATGCATGTGTGTATGCATATGCATGTGTGTATGCATATGCATGTATATATGAACCCTAAAAAATCTATAGATTTATTTTTTAGATATTTTCACGTATATGTGTGTATGTATGTGTGCATGTATATGTATGTGTGTATACATATGCATGTGTGTGTGTATGCATATGCATGTGTGTATGCATATGCATGTGTATGTATATGCATGTGTGTATGCATATGCATGTGTGTATGCATATGTATGTGTGTATGCATATGCATGTGTGTATGCATATGCATGTATGTATATGCATATGCATGTGTGAAAGCATATGTATTTGCGTATTTGTGTATGCATATGCATGTATATATGTATGTGTGTATGTATATGCATGTGTGTATGCATATGCATGTGTGTGTATGCATACACATGTGTGTATGCATATGCATGTGTATGTATATGCATGTGTGTATGCATATGCATATGCATGTATGTATATGCATATGCATGTGTATATGCATATGGATTTGTGTATGTGTGTATGCATTTGCATGTGTATGTAAATGCATGTGTGTATATGCATATGCATGTGTGTATATGCATATGCATGTGTATGTAAATGCATGTATCTATATGCATATGCATGTGTGTATGTATATGTATATGTGTATATGTGTGTGTATGCATATGCATGTATGTATATGCATATGCATGTGTGTATGTATATGTATATGTGTGTGTATGTATATGCATATGCATGTGTATGTATATGTATATGCATGTGTGTATGCATATGCATTTGTGTATGTGTGTATGCATATGCATGTGTATGTATATGCATGTGTGTATGCATATGCATGTGTGTATGCATATGCATGTGTGTATGCATATGCATGTGTGTATGCATATGCATGTATGTATATGCATATGCATGTGTGTATGCATATGCATTTGTGTATGTGTGTATGCATATGCATGTGTATGTAAATGCATATGTGTATGCATATGCATGTGTGTATGTGTGTATGCATATGCATGTGTGTATGCATATGCATGTGTATGTATATGCATGTGCACATATAAACCCAAAAATATATAGATTTATTTTTTAGATATTTTCACATATATGTGTGTATGTATGTGTATGCATATGCATATATATATGTATATATATATATATATATATATATATATATATATATATATATATATATATATATATATATATATATATATATATATATATATATATATATATATATATATATATATATATATATATATATATATATATATATATATATATATATGCATGTATGTATATGCATATGCATGTGTGTATGCATATACATGTATATATAAACCCTAAAAATCTATACATTTATTTTTTAGATATGTATGTGTATGCATATGCATGTATGTATATGCATATGCATGTGTGTATGCATATGCATGTGTGTGTATGCATATGCATGTGTGTATGCATATGCATGTGTGTATGCATATGCATGTGTGTATGTATATGCATGTGTGTATGCATATGCATGTATATATATGCATATTCATGTGTGTATGCATATGCATTTGTGTATGTGTGTATGCATATGCATGTGTATGTAAATGCATGTGTGTATATGCATATGCATGTGTATGTAAATGCATGTATGTATATGCATATGCATATGCATTTGTGTATGTATATGTATATGTGTGTGTATGCATATGCATGTGTGTATGTATATGTATATGTGTGTGTATGTATATGCATATGCATGTGTGTATGTATATGTATATGTGTGTGTATGTATATGCATGTGTGTATGTATATGCATGTGTGTATGTATATGCATATGCATGTGTGTATGCATATGTGTATGCATATGTGTATGCATATGCATGTGTATGTATATGCATGTGTGTATGGATATGCATTTGTGTATGTGTGTATGCATATGCATGTTTATGTATATGCATGTGTGTATGCATATGCATGTATGTATATGCATATGCATGTGTGTATGCAGATGCATTTGTGTATGTGTGTATGCATGTGTGTATGCATATGCATGTGTGTATGAATATGCATGTGTGTATGAATATGCAAGGCCATTTTCCTAAAATTGTCTATAATAGACAATGGCTCTCACATTTGAAAGGTTCCTTGGCTTCTAATCCTCTCTCTTGCTAACGAAGGGAACTTCTTTGACTTTCCTTGTGTGTGAGATACATTGCTTGCATGCATGCTTGTTTACATGCATGTATGTGTGTGCCTTATTCCTCATCATATCATGATCGAAAGGAGGTCTTCATACCACGAACATGTCATCCTAGATTGGAATTATGGGTTGCCAATGCTATACGTGATACCAACTTGAGTTGAGAGCTTGGTGCAGTCTATGATGCAACATGAGCTAAAATGTGATGTTTTAATTTTAAGGAATGGTGTTCAAAAAAGGGAGGTAAACCTTCTAAATAGATTTGGAAGTGCCTAAAGAAGATAAAAGTCAAAGAATACATTCACAATTTTATCAACAAAAATGGTAATGAATGTACATAAGAGGAGAACAATCACTACTTCATTGTGACATATTTTGAAGCATTGTTAGGGACATATTCCCTAGTGACCAATCAAAGATGTGATTCCATGACCATCATTTCGCATGGTTTTGGGTTTTGTGAGATGGGTTGATGAATCCATCAACCTATTTGAGCTTCTCAATGCAGTAGATTCTCTTCCCAAGAGAAAAAGTCCAAGAATATGGTATCATGAATAATTTATTTGAATATTTCAAGATATCAATATGGGTCCTCTTATCTTGGTCCCACAAGAGGCACTTAGGTTTGGCTCCCTCTCAAGAATTCTCAATGAGGGTTTCTTAAGCTACAATAAAACAATATAATATCATTAAAAAATGAATATTGATCACTATTGTCCGCAAAAGTTAGAAGATTATTCTTAAAGCTTCGGCCAAAAGAATCACAAATTATCATCAATATTGGAACTAGAATGATTAAAAGGGATCTATCAAGGCTAGGTCCATTCTTCAAGACAATATAGATATCTAGAAGGAGATTGAGCTCAGAATAGAGTCTAATGAAGACCCTTCTTATGTGAGATTGACATGAATAGAATTATGAGGTACTAGATTAGAAGTTCACTATCTAGTTCCTAAAGGACTTGGGGCTTTAACAATAGGTTCATGAATATTTTATCCTACAACTCTTCCTCTTTGTTATCATTCTAGATGCCTTGCGTTTGTTAATGGAGGAGTAGATCCAATCACTCACTATCAAGGACATTGCCTTACCCAATCATGTGGATCAACTTATGCCCAATAAGTTCATCAAGGACAAGGATACATTTCTTCTTAATGGTTAAGAGATTCCCAAGTGCTCATGGAAGTGCCTAGAAACCATTTATAGAGCCTTATGATACAAGGAAAACAAAGAGAGAAATTTAATTAAGTCATTGGTTAGGCATCTTGTATGATTTATTCTTGATCAAGGATAACCAATTTCTTGATCAAGGATGTTTTGGTTATCTTGATGGTATCCCATATTTGATTGGAGCAATGTTGTGAGAGAGCTCGCAATAGCCTAGAAACCAAGCTTCTGCTAGATATACTCAATACTCCATCCTAAAGTGACCACAAATGATCCATGGTGCTCTAAGTTGTAAGGCCCCCATTATGAGGAGAAGCCACTATGAGATTCCAGACATTTGTGGAACCCTAACTTCCAATTTAAATGAGGTCTATGTGTGATCATTGATGGTAATAGGTAATTTTTGTGAGTCTAGAAATTAGGTTAGATAGGGCATAAACTTTGATGGAATGGGGTAATAAAGACCTTGTGGTGGCACACGGTTTCCACGTAGAAGCTTAATGGGGGAAGTGCAGAGGGGGGCTTGCCCCCTTCTGCAAGGTTTGGAGGGCCTAATCGCTTGGTCTATAGGGCCGAGATGATAGGACTTGTGGTCATGGAGATATTGTCAGATTATATATTTTTTCCACTATTTTGCATCTCCTGACTACATTTATCTAAGTTATATATGCATGGCCTAGGTTGAGCTTTATAGAGCATTGCATACTACTAAGCCCTTCATCTAGACTCTCTCTAGATCTCCATCTAAGCTCCACATTGGGAGTGCACTAGTGGATAGCACCATCATTGTAACTGCTTTACTCTTGATATTCTAAGAATTTGATTTCTCTATGTCTCAGTCTATATTTATCTTTGTCTAGGTCTTTCCTCAACTCTGTCTACTAGTCTATTCCACTGTGATGTTATTTTCTTACATGGTATTAGAGCTCAAGAGGCTATCAGTGTTGTAGAAGCAAAAACATAGAGGTTGTAGAGGTTTCAATGACAAAGGAGAGAAGATATCAAGCAGTACATCATCACTTATATATGGGAATCTAGGTGGTTTGCCAACAGGACTATGTGGTGCACATACATGATTAGCAATGATGTCGATCATCCCAACATTGCAGATACAACCACCATCCTTCACGAAAGGTAAAATTGATGGTATTAACTACACCCTATGGAAGTTTAAAGTCACTTCAATCCTTGATTCATATGAGCTTTTAGAGGCTATTCTTGGGATTGATCATGAGCCCCAAGAAACACCTTATCCAAATAATCTTGGTTGAATGATTCCTCTTGATGCTAATCTTCTATGTGCTTGGAAACATAGAAACTCAAATGCACTCTGTGCTCTAGTTACAAGTACTACTGATAGTGTTTGACTCTCATTTAGCATACTACCAATGCATGTGAAGCATGAAACGTATTTAGAAATCAATATGAAACTCATAATCAAACACGGATTGAGAACTTAGAGAATCAACTAGCAGTAGAAAGGTTTTATGATGGTGAGAGGTTTGATGGTTTGGTATCTACTCTTAATACTCAAATCAGACCTCAACCACTAACATTTGAAGAATTTAATGCCTTACTCATGGAGGAGAAGCTATGGCTCAAGGAAAGGAGTGGTGACAACAAAGGAGATGTTGCATTCACATCAAATGAACGAGGCAAAGCGGACTCTTCAAAAGATGGAGAAAAAAAGAAGAATGAAAAAAATAATCTCAAGGGAGAGTGTTTCCACTACAAGAAGAAAGGCCACAAAATCCAAGAATGTCACATGAAGAAGGAAAAAGGGAAGAATGGCTCTTCAAAGGGTGGCAAGGGTAAGGAGTCTTCCAACATAGCAGAGATAGAGCTTGAGTTATTTGTTACGATAGAGGAGCTATGCTCCTCGGCTAAAGATTTAGGAATGGATGACTCATGGGTGTTGGACAGTGGTGCATCTCATCACATGACAAGAAAAAAGGACCTTTATAGTTCCTTCCAACCTCTGATGGGACGTATCATAGTAAAGATAGGCAACAATGCGAGATGTCTTGTAGAGGGTGAAGGTAGATTTTCTTTCATTAACTCTAATGGGGATGTCAAAAAGCTTTCAAATGTGTTGCATGCTCTACAAAATTAAATGAAATCTACTTTTAGTAGCTTCTATAATTGATCAAGGTCATCAGGTATCTTTCAGTAAGACAGGAGCTAAGATTATGAGCAATAAAAACAACATTGTTGGGACTAGCATAAAGGGGACCAACATGTATAAGTTGTATGATCTTATAGTGACGACAAATGTGGGCACAAGCAAGCTATGTCACAAGAGATTTGGCCATATCAGATACCCTGTAGTAAAGGAGATGCATCACAGAGGTATGGTTGCACACTTACCATTGATTGCAGAAATGAAGGAACCATGTTATGATGGACAAGCAACAGAGGAAGGCATTTCCACAAGAAAGCAAGAATTGAGCAAGCTATCCTCTAGAGTCAGTGCATGCTGACTTATGTAGAAAAATGCCTACACAAGCCTTGGATGGACCTACCTACTTCATGTTACTTGTCAAAGTTTATAGAAATAAGATGTGGACGTACTTCCATCGTGATAACGCTCAAGATTTTGGTAATTTTAAAGAATGACTTTAGCTTGTTGAAAGTGAAATAGGAAAGAAGATGAAGAAATTCATGACAGATGGCAGTGGCAAGTTCACATCAATAGAGCTTGTAGATTTTTGCAAGAGTAAAGGAATCAAGAATCAACTCACAATGGCACATAGCCCTCAACAGAATAATGTTGCAGAACTTCCGAATCAAAGCATCATGGAGATGGCAAGGTGCATGTTGAAGTGAAAGGTTGGCCTAATCGATTTGGGAAAAGGCTGTCAACACTATTATCTACATCTTGAATTGAAGCTACATGAAGGCACTTGATGGAAAGATTCCACAAGAGGCCATGGTGGGTGAGGCAGCTCTATGATTCTTGAAACCCCATCCCATAGTCACTAGAACAGGTTGCAAATGGACCAAGGAAATCACACAAAATAGAGGAACAGAGTTGGGCAAGTGCCCATAGTATAAACATAGCCCTGATGGCTAAGCTCATTCAAGAACAAGCAAAGGAACCAACCAATGTGGAAGAGGCACTCCATGATTGGGATTGGAGAGCTTCAATACAAATAGAATACAACAATATCATGAAGAATGGAACTTGGGAGCTAGTGGATTGACCCGCTAGACATAACGTCATTGGTAGCAAGTGGGTCTGCAAGCTAAAGTACAAGGCTGATGGTACTCTGGAAAAATTCAAAGCAAGACTTTTTGCACATGGATTCTCACAAGTTGAAGGCAAGACCTCAAGGAGGAGGTATATGTGTCTAAGCCACTAGGGTTTGAGGCTCCCCATTGAGATAACAAAGTATGTAAGAAGAAGAAGGCATTATATGGGCTAAAACAAGCCCATATAATTGGTTCCCAATATTTCTTCTTTCTTTATTGTTGATTCTCACCAACTTTGATCCTTTACAAATTAGTTTCAAAGGAAAGAAATGTAAGACTTATTAGACGAAGTTTTCTCCACCTTTAGATACCTATGTTGAAGAGGCTATGTTTATTTCTGAAAATATGTTTGTCCATTCAAGTTCAAGCAAGCAGTGCTCTTCCACGTAGTAGAAAGATTGCTTGCCAAGATGACACATTGCGAATTCCCAACCCAGCCCCTTCCACCCCTTGCCTTTAGCAGACTTCAATGCCACGTTTGGTCTTCAAGATATCCATTTAATTAGGATCCCCCATCCATATAAAGTGCGTGCAACTAGTTTGTATCTTGACAAACTCCTTATCAATGAGCCTCCTATAAGACAAGAGCTAGCTGATTCCATGAATAGTCAATGTGTTGATCACAATGGATTTGCCCAAAATATTAAGTGCATGCCCTTCCAAGTAAGGAACTGTAAAAAAACAACAACACTACAAAATAGATTAGTAGATGGAGTTGAGGAAAATGAAGACAAGGATAGATGCACATTGAGAGATAGAGAACTCAAATTCGCAGATTGCCAGGAGTAATGCACTTACACCGATGGTGTTGTCCACCCATGCACTCCCAATGTGGAGCTTAGATGGTGATCTAAACAAACTCTACTATGAAGGGCTTACTAGTGTGCAATTCTCTATAAAGCTCAACATGGGCCATGATAGCTCTTAAAAGGGGAGTCAATATAGATAAACATAGTCTAGAGATATGAAATAGTCTTTGCAAAATATATAATCCAACAATATCTTCACAACTAGAAGTCCTACCATCTCGGCCTTATGGGCCAGGGGAATAGGCCCTCCAAACCCTGCACAAGGGGGCAAGGCCCCCTCTACACTCCCCCCATTAAGCTTTTACGTGGAAGGTACATGGCACCAGAAGGCCTTTATTTTCACCTTGAATGGCAAACCAATCGTGTAGAAGTTTATGCCCTACCTAACCTAATGGCTAGGCTCACAAAGATTATCTATTACCATCAACAATCACACATAGACCTCTTTGAAATTGGAAGTTAGGGCTCCACAAATGTCTGGGCTCTCACAATGGCTTCTGTTCATACTGAGGTCCTTACAACTTAGCATACCTGAGTATCTGCATGCATGTCTTCCAATGAATTTGGCAAGGCTTATTAGACACCGTGCTTACTACTCCAACATCATATGTGATATCTATTCTGCTATTGCACAAGTAGATGAGACTTCCAACTAACTTCTTGTATCTTTGAATATCCACTAGAGGTGAAGTATCTTCAATATCTAATTTTTTGTTGATCTCGATAGGTGTAGAAATTTCATTGCAATCCTACACGTCAAATGCCTTCAATATATGTCTTGCATACTTTTGTTGAGAGATGAAAATCTTCCCTATTTCCTGCCAAACTTCAAAGCCTAAGAAATAATGCATTAAGCCCAAGTGTGTCATTTCAAATTCCGAACTTAGGGCATCTTTTGTTTGTTGAAGAAGAGCATCATCATTTCCTGTAATCACAAGGTCATCTACATAGAGTACAATCACAATTGTCTTCCCTCCGCTCTTTAGAACATACAAGTTAGCATCAAAAGCACATCTTTTGGAACTTAGATCCAAGAGATACTTATCTATCCACTAGTATCGTGCTCTAGGGAACTTTTATTAAAAAAAAAAGAAACTATGGTCCAAAGGATTTTGCTATTGGAAACATATTTCGAACTACATAGAGAATGATCGCATAAAATAAGAGAGGCCAAAAATATATGGATGGTGTTTTGAAAGCCAAAGTAAAAAAGAAATACACAAAAATAAAAAAGTGAAGTATTATCTACTACAGTAAGCGCAATTTTTAGTAATTGATCATTTCTATTAATTTTATTGAGGTTAAATGAATGCGCCAGGTGCAAAACGTTTACTTCACCTGCTATGAAAGCACAAAATGAAACCACGTTTATTAATGGTCGATTGGGTCTTAGGCCACTTTAAACTCAGCTTTTTTATTGTCTTTGGGTCATCATTGTTGTATCACCTCCGAACAATCTTAACTTTTTTTTTGTGGGATACAAAGTGTCTCATGGGTACTATGCCCATTCACTTGTATAATTGTTTTTTTCAATCAATTCAAGCAAAAAAAAATTAGGCATCGATGCAATAAAAAACTATAAAAATACATTTTACAGTGATCAGAATGACGCAACCTAGAGAAAGACATATAGAGGAGATTACTACCGAGGCACACATGGAGAAAAAAAACATGTGAAGATTAATGGTGGAGAGAGTATCATATCATAAGTTTTCTTCTTCACTTTACATTGGCCGCTATAATTGAGTAATATGTTGCATTCCAGGAGAATAGTATGGGTATGTTTTTTATTACACAGCTTTGAAATTCCAAAAAGAAAATACACATCCAATAAACTCCTCAAAGTGTGAAGCATACATCTCTGGACAGAGATACATCTGCATCAGGTCAAGAAAACAAAGTCATTATTGAGCAGAGCTTTGACCCTTGAATTCAGGAAGATTCAAGGAAAGAGAAATGAAAAAGTTGGCTTTGGTAGATTGACTCTTGACTTCATCATGAAGATTCAAGCTTCATGAAAAAAAGCAAAAAAAAAAAAGAAAAGCGTTGCTTCAGTAAAACAGTGTTGACCGTGGAGGGAGAGAGACCAGATAGATTGCTATTCAGTTTTTTGTTTTGAGGAAGTTCGATCAATAAATCTATTTTTTAAAAGTAAAAAAAAAACTTTTAATTAAATTTACTTTCTTATTATTTATTTATTTTTTTTAAGGTTTTTTAATTAAATCCACTTTTTTGATTGAATATGATTTAATTAAAAGTACAAGTGAAGGCGAGCACAACATCCATACAATCTCTCTTATCTCACAAAACATGACTTAAACATTTGGCATGGCTAACATTACAGAGTTTCAAGGAGCATTAAGTCGGAAGTTGGGAAGGGATTGCCTTAAGATTACACGAGAGAGGTACTTTGAATGCTCGGATTGAATAAGTGCTTGGAGGCCAACACTCTCTCAAAATGGCTAGTTTAAACATCTCACCATAGATGATGAGGGGCCTTTCGCTATATCTTGCGAAGGTTGAAGCCCGCCTAAGCTTTGGGATGTAGAGTATTATCCAACCTACTGAACTAGTGAGCGTGGATTATGTTTGTGATAGCTTTGAAAGTACAACAATAAAAAATATAACGCCCACGAAACCCCTCGAGCCCCACACAAGCATTGAATGTTTAGCACCTACTAAGAATGTTAGAGTCCAAAAGTGCTCTAGGAAGAGAAGTAGATATGGATGGCCCTACGATCATACGAAAGCAATGAATGAATTCAACGAAGTGCTTGAAAGCCTAAAATTTTCTCTAAGGGGTTGATTGAGACTAGAATTCACATTTTTTTTTAAAATGAAGGTTCGACAAGCGCCTACTCCCCCGAGCTTTACAGAACAACTATAAAGGTGAATGGGCATAGTACCTACAGGACCCCCCTCCCTCGAGCTTTAATTTCGAAAGAACAACTGTACAGGTAAATGGGTATATTACCCGTAAAATCCTTGTATTCCACAAAATAGAGGTTAGACAAGATTACAACTGATTTCAATTGGTTTAGAATGACCAAATCCATTATATGTCCAACCAGAAGCTTGAACTTTGGACTTTCGCTTCAATAGACCAAAGACTCAAAAGACCTGGGCGTTCACATCTTACTTTCAACGTTATGTTGAACATTCAAGCATACGGAAAAAGGACAAAAGCATTGGTTTGAAAGCATTGGTTTGAGAAAACGGTGTGTTGATTGGAGAGAGAGAGAGACTTCAAGGCTTGAAGAAAAGAGATGAGTCGTGACTGCATGTAGGTGTAAGGAGCTTCGCCTTTCTCCAAAACTCGAGATTGGTGGTTTAATTATTCTGTAGGCCCGCATGACGAAGTCTTCAAATACTCTCCCGGGCTCCCCTTGCTTGACGAGGCTGCACAGTGCTCGAATGGCACTCCTTAGCGCTCCTGCCGTTGGTGCTCCTATGGTGCTTCTCCCCGTCCGCGTTACCACCGAATCGTGCAATATGCTGCTCATATTCGCAATCGTCTTGCTGTTTATGTATGTCCCCCTTTTCTTTCTGATGATTGCGTTGCTCATGGCGCTGCTCTTGCTACGCCATGGAGCTGATCCTTTTTTCGACGAAATATCACCTAAGGACTCTGGAGATACGGCGGCACCTGCGAAATCGCCTTACTCAACGAATCTACGGATAAGGGGATTTTCCACAGTTGCCCCTGATCAGAAGAAGCAAGCAGGAGGAGGAAGGCTGCTACAAGGAGAGTCTGAGCTTGAAGGAGCCAGAAAGCAATCTGTGGACATTTCAGGGGGCAACAATGGAAACGGTGAACAAAGGCAGGCTCCGATCGATACGCTGAGAAACATCTCTCGATCTCATTCTGTATTGAGGCGCCCCACCAACGTGGAACATGAGGAGGCAGAAGAGCTACGCAGGAGATCAGATGCGTACATTCAAAGAGTTCGTGCGGAATTCAGGACACAGCGGTAGTGCAAACAACCATTGTCGTTGGCAGTAATAGATCATGCTGTCTCCTTCGTAGCGGCCATGATGTGTTTAACACTTTTGTATTGCCATCGTGCCATCTGTACCGACGCAGATTTCTAGATTTACAGAGTGCGGATGGATTTCAAACCACAGCGTTAGAAGACATCGCCGTTCTCATGCGTAGCTCGATGAGGATGCTCGGCTGTAGTGGCTAAGACGTTCTTGCAGAGTCCTTTGATCCAATGCTTGCACGATGTCAGGGGTATTGAAAAACATATGATTCAGAGAAGCTTTTGAGGTTGAGACAGCAAACTTATTACGTCAGTCATGTACATAGCCGCTGTGCCCAAGAAGATCTATTTCCATAGTTCATCAGGCATCCATGGATCTTCATGTACATAGCTTGAAAGGGTGCAGGAATTGAAACATGAAAGTCTGCTTGTTATAAAAACAAGTTGGCTTGGAAAACGGTGTGACATAATAAAAAGTAAGGCAAAGAAGTTTTTATCTCATCTTCAATGCCATTTTTCCAGTTTCAATGTTTTGTTACCATATATTTCTTTCATCACTCACTGTCCATGATTTATGTAAGCTCTCTGTGTGTATGGAAGTGGTCCATGTGGGGGGCACTATAAAAAAGCTCATCCCCCCACTTTTTCTAATACTTGGCTAATGAGTGAAATAAGGTTCCTCTTTTTGTGAATTTCATGCACATGATTGCAATCCGCTTTTGAGTGTGATTCCAGATCCTTCTTCTTATCATGCTTGCCTATTGGTTCACATTGTGTTATCTATATGCTTCTACTCCTTTGTTACAATTTCTTTTGTTTTTGAGCTCCATATTCCATGTGTTTCTTGTGGAAATACTTAAGGTGGGCCTTTTTGATCCGAATCCTTGCATTCCATTTTGGTTTATGTACTTGTGTATCTCTGTATTTAATTTTATTTGATCTATCATATATACTATTTTATTAAGTAATGATATGGTCATTTGAGTGATGCCTCAAATCTTAGTCATCGCCTTCTTGGTGCCATCAATTTTGAGTGTACATTATCTATCATCCATCACATGATCCCAGTGCATCATCCATCATCCATGGATCATGTACATAGCTCGAAAGGGTGCAGGGAATGAAACATCAAAGTCTGCTTGTTACAAAAACAAGTTGGCTTGGAAAACGGTGTGAAATAATAAACAGTAAGGCAACTAAGTTTCTATCTCATCTTCAATGCCATTTTTCCAGCTTCATTCAATGTTTTGTTACCATTTGTTTCTTTCATCACTCACTGTCCATGATTTTTGTAAGCTTTCTGTGTGTAAGAATCCCCAACTTTCCATCTTTTGCTTGCACGGTTTGGGAATGATCAATCACTTCTCATCATTTTTAATCAGATTTAATGGCTTGTATATTCACTATCTGCAACCGTGAGAAAGAAAAAGGGCTTCACTGTGAATCATCTCAAGATGGTCTTGGGTATAGCCTCCTCGAAGTCTGATCATAGCAAGGAACGTGTGTGGCACTCTCATGTATGAAAGTGGTGGCTACTTTCTTTTTTCCACAGTCTTGTAGTTTAGAGGTTCCAATTCTGTGAAGTAGATTCAATTCCGTATAACCTTTCTATTAGAACGAAGAGTACACTCAATGATCTACAACCAAAATTAACAAGGGAGTGATGCCCGAGGTTTAACATGACTTTGGTACAAAATAGTACACTTAAGTCTCTTTTTTAATAAATTCCTGAAAAATCATGCACCTCGTACAGGATATCCCTTTAACCTATGCATTAATTATAATACGACCTATGCATTAATTATAATACGAAGGTGAACAGAAAATTAAGATTTACATTAAATCATATCTTATGTTCATGTTAACAGACTTCTAAGACACCTTGGTAGCGAATTGGATGGGAATACTTAAATAAAGAAGATTTTAATCATAATGAAAAAATCCATTCTATGAAAGAAAAAATCCAACACATTACTTGCAACATATAGCACATACTATGAAACTCAAATTGACCCTAATAAAATCATTGTCACTTGAAATAAAATTAATTATTATGACTTGTTTGCCGAAAACAACTCTACATATATGATTCAAACCAACTTATGTGCATCCACAAAGGTGTATAAATAT